>VWZO01020258.1:1310494-1349016 GCA_013396975.1 Bucco capensis | reverse complement strand
CCCCCCCCCCCCCTTTTTTTTTCTAGTTTACAGGGAAATTACTGTATTAAACTGAATTGAAATTCCCTTACCACTCTCAAATGATTTGAGTAGATGGGAGTATTAAGCTGGTAGCCTTCTATAAAAGGATTAGACTCAAGGCCAAAGGTGGTTCTTTTGCACTTCAGAGAATCTTCTACAGTCTTTCTTGAGCTGTTTATTTGAGTGTTTGCTACTTGATGTCTTCTGTTGATCTGTGACTTGGTATTTGTAGAATCTTGTTTTACTGCTAATCATTAGTCTGAGACCTATGTGTCAGACAAATGACCTTGCCTTCTTTGACAGAAGTGCATCTCTGTGTGCTGTAAAAGAAACCCATGCAGAGCTGGGTGCTACCCAGTCAGTGGCTTCCCATTCCTTTTGTTGCCCAGTTGTTAATTATCCTCAGATCATCTTTTTATAGATGCAAGTGAGTTTTCAGTCCATAGACATATAGATAACATTTGATACCATTTATTTTTCCTCTTGTAGGTAAATTTTACTGTAAACCTCATTTTATACACTGCAAAGCCAGTACTAAGCACAGGAAGAGAAGAGCAACAATACAGATCCAGGGAAAGGTATGTATTGGTTACATTACTAACACAGAAGATGGTGAGGCAGCTTTATCTGGGGCAGGGTGCACTACTTGGGTGTGTAAGATAGTTTCTACCTGATGTCCAGAAGTAGTAAAATCCATACCAAAATATAACCTCCTGCTTATGTGAATTTGGCATAGTTATAGTCTGCTTCTCAATGAAAATTAGCTTTTCCTGTACAAAGTAAAGTGAAACTTAAGAGCAATTGGAAACAACAATATACATTAAAAACCTGAGAACAGGAACAGAAAGTAGACTTCCCCTGTTTAGAAGTGTATTTAACAGATTGTTTCTAATGCTTTATATAAGGAGGCAACAGAAGCATGGAAGAAAGAGGAACCCAAAGCCACAGAGAGCACCACAGACAGCAGTTTGTCTCCTGCTAGCAGCCCAGAGGACAGGTCCCCAGGTATCCTGCCTTCCTTCTTTAGGGGCGCGCTAAGCTGGCCCCTGCGGGTGACAAGGGAGCTGCTTGACATTCCCAGAGGCCTGGCTAACAGGATGCATGGTTTGCTGCACGCTACCCATCTCCATTTCAGGGACAATGCATATAACTATACCTACCTGTATGAACTGCTGAGCCTTGGGGTGCCCTTCCTCTGGGCTCTTCTCGAGGTACTTGCTCATATGTACCGGGAAGCAGAGCTGTCACTTGAGAATGTGCTTGAATGGGTGAAAAGATGCTACAGGCTTTAAACTCTTCTGTGGGTCTTGCTCAGTTGTGCCTTTCAGATTTCCCAAATTAACAGCCTCTGTTTGCTTGAGGGGGTGATTTGTTTTTCACTTTCCATGCAATGTAATGCGTGACTTAAATGAAGAGTGGATTCCTTCTGATAGAACCAAGGTGCAATCAGAGTTTTCAGCACAAACTGTACTGTATGTCAGAGCATGAAGGACAGTGTCCAGACACATTTCCAGAACATGGGGACTAATGAAGGATATTTTGTAGTTTGGGTTCCCCCCTCCCATGTTATCCTGTGAACATTGTGGGAGTGTTATATTTTTAAAGCCATTTGTATGCCTGTCCCATTCCTCCCCACCCTTTTTTTTTGGTGTGTGTTAGACCAAGAAAGAACATGCATTCTTTCAGATGTTTGGGGAATATTTCTGACAAATGACTGGGGTTTAAAACCTGACTATGGCACAGACCCCTTGTTTCCTAGCTTTCATCTTTGCTCTGGGTTATGAGGCTTAAAACTTGCCTGAATATGTTAAAAAAAAAAAAAAAAGTGGTAATAATTATGTACTTAATTCACATTGCTCCTAGTGATACCTCTTACATTTCTTCCATGTTGATAGTGGATATCATCTGTACTACTAATTTTTTTAAAGTTTTGAAATAAATTTGAAGAGCAAATCTTAGCTGAGTGAAGGCTTGATTGAAACTGTCAGTCAAAGGAACTGGGAGTGTAATTACACCTGACTTACTGCTCAGGTCAAGGCTTCTTCATTAGGTGCCTGATCATCATTTATGGAGCACTCACCTGTAACTGAGCTCCCTGGTTTTTGTACCTCTGGGTAGGCTCTGCTCTGCTCCCTTTGGAAATTGTTTAACAATACAAGTTTAGAGCAAACAGCAAAAGCCTACAAATACATTATAAGGAGATGACTTTTTAATTGGGTTTGTCATTCATTTCAATGCATAAAGCTGATGGCAGAAAGGTGAAATTCTATTATCTGGAGAAGCCACGAAGTAAATTTCTTTCAACTCTCTCTCCTCAAGCTCTACCATAATCAGAAGATGTCAGGACAGGTTAAGTAAGCTATTAAATGGCAAGAAGACACCAGCATCCCAAATTCTGATTTACTTTGAGCCTAGTTAGCCAGTGAGGTAAGCATGCTTCCTGCCTCTCAAATACTGAAATGTTTCAATTCAGAAGTTAACCAGGAAATAGGTGATACATAAATGTGATAATATGTATAGCCTAAAATCAAAAGCATCTCTACCCAAAAGTGTGTGGCTTAAATAATAGGAGATGTTGCATTCAGCTAGTACCAAAGTTGAGGATCACCTGCCAGTGGTCTGAAATCACTGTGCTGCCTATGGGCTGGCAGTTCTTTTAACATAGTGTGGGAAAAGATGATTTGAATTGTTTTGTTTCCTAGGCATTAGAAGGAAATATGCCTTCTGTTTAAAATAAACAACAAATTGAATTTTTCTTTTAGATAGTTTGGCTTTCTTTAAACTATGCAGATAAAGCTTTCCACATTTTAGAGGGCTTTTGTACTTTGGGGAAAAAAAAAGAAGTATATGCACAGAATTGGGAAAAGTGCTTGAAGAAAATTGTTTAGGTATAAGGTAGCATTCATTTGGAATAAATTGCCATTAATGCTCAAACATGTATTCAGCAAAACTTTGCTAGAATATTGACTGGACACAGCAACAGTTGCAACAGCATGGTGGGCATCTGGGTGTATGTTAAAGAGTTAAAGGTGTATGTTAATGAGCTGTGCCANAGCATGGTGGGCATCTGGGTGTATGTTAAAGAAACTTAGCTGTCCCCATTTGTAACATTTAAAAAACCCAGACAATCTCCTTTGGAACACTGTACTGTTCAATTGTTTGCTCATGATAGTAATTGTTTCCCTCTGAAAGGAAAAAACCTGCAGTGTGATTTCCCATGTTACTCCTGCAGCACAGCAAACTGCCAAGTGCTGAGGTTTTCAAGTCTGGTTCACTAGCAGGTTTGATTTCAGCTTGTCACCAGCTCAGTCCTTAGGAACACTTCTTCCTAACGTTTTCTCCTGCTCTTTACTACAGGAAATGTTCTGCTGAGGAGCAGAACAAGCATAATGGTAAACCTAAAGACAATGGTTATATAGTAAGAAACCTGGAGATCTCTAATGTCCAATGAATCTTACTAGTAGAAAGTTTGTATTGGCTTTGTTTCTTGTATATATTTATTATATACATCAATATTTATATAATGGGGAATAAATTCCCTACATTCTCATAACAGAATTCAGGAACTTGCATAATGAGAACATTTTCCTGAGGAACCTTAATCACACTGCACATTCCCCTAGGAGTCTGCAGGTGATTCTCTTGGGAAGGTTTTTAATTGGTATCAATCTAATTGATGGGAAACTCTTCATATTAATACTCTGCTAGTAAGATTCATACCTATTTGTGATTTAATGAGAAAGAGGCAGGTTCATTTTGGCCAATTCTTTGTGCATAGGTAATCTTTCTGATGCTTTCCTCTATAACCAAGTTCTGTGGTTTGTTTTTCCCCTGCTCTCTGTCAATCTTCTCCTTGCTTTTAGTCCAGTTCATCATTCCAGTGCTTCACCCACTCACTGGCTGACATCTTTCTGCTTTCAGGTGAATTTTTTCTGCTTGCCAGTTCCCAAAGTGTGTGACTAACTCTTGTTTGACAGCATTTCATGGTGCCTGTTTAAAGGCTTCTGGAGCAAGCTGTGTGTGTCTGGTATATTAATGGATGTGAGCTTTGGCATGATCAGTTAACCTGTTGCTGAGGTCATAGTGCTAGCAAAGGTAACACCTGTGCTCTCTGTAGAGAATATTTTCCTCTCTGTGTCTGTGCATGTCCACATCCCTGTGCCTTTAAGGGAAGTTAGGCAAGTACATGGTCTCTTGGAAGAACTAGTTAAAACCTTATTTCTTTCAAAGTATTGAAGGAAAGATTTAAAGTAGGGTCAGGACAAGGTTAGCCAGCTGATTCTCCTATTTCCATTGAGCTCACGTGTGCCATGAGCAAATACATTTCCTCTGAGCCTAAGGATGAAATGAAGATGCAGCATTTCAGCACTGTGGTGCTTTCCAAGCAATTCTTTGCTTTCCTGCTGGAAAGTACAATATAAAAGGAGTCTGGGGGGAAAAAGTAGCCAAAGTGATGCAGAGTCCAGTCTTCCACCCCAAGTACCATGGTAGGCAAGCCCAAGAGCAGTGCCTGTGCATGCTATTTGCAGTCTGTACTACCAAAATGGCAAGTTGATATAACCAGAGTGTGTTTTGGTTTGAATTGTTTTGCTAACTAACTAACCAGGCCCCGTTTGCCCCTCTGAGGAATGGGTTTGCCTTGCTGCATGAGACATTGCCACCACTCTCCAGGACTGGTTTATGTGATGACTTTGTGTGAATTTTTTTAATGTAAATTCCAGTTTGTGTAATCCCATGGGGATAATCTGGAAGGGGAAATGAATCTTGGGGTGGCAAGCAAGTGTGCTAAGGTTTTGGTTGACATGGCCCAGGTTTCCCTGCTGGGGATCCCTTTCCAAGGGAAGGGCCTTCAGGAGTTGATCTAGGCAGGAGGGGCCAAACATCCTTTGCCACTTGCCCATTCCACACACCTCAGCCAGGAATGCAGAAGGGCTGCAGGGCCAGAGCCCCACACTTTCTCTTGCTGACCTGTGTGTTTGCATGACTAAAGCAATAGTATTTATTTGTGTGGGCATCCTAAAATGTACTGATGACTTTGGAAGTCTCCACACAGAAACCTTGCTGTATTTTAAGCATTGCTTGCTGCACAAATAGCCAGGACCTGACTTCCTGTGTATTTCAGGGCTGTGGTGTCTGGTTACAAAGCTCAGCATGCTTTGAGATGAAGGTTGTGACAGAAGTCTGCCATTTCAAACCACCTCCCATTGCTATTTTTTACCCTCTGTTGCAGAGTCTTCCTAGCTCTTCCTGACCTGTGAGGATTCTGTCCTCCTCCTCCTCATAAATATTCTGCCTTCATTTTAGTTTATAATCTTAACTGAGTATTTTTATTAATGATTTTTTCTAATGCTGTATTTAAATTTTCACATGGAAATTCTGTATTTTGCACACGGTGAAAATTGTTTTAGTTTATTTATGATATCTGCTGTAAACAAAAATAAATGTAGTTCTTTATAAGTCTCCTTGTTTCATCTTTTCCTTTTAAATATATCTCTAGAAGACAGAGATTTCACCGTGACTTCACACTTGTTTCACAAACTCCTCTTCTGGTGGATGCTGTGGTGTTCTCTTTGTTGTAGCCTGATCCAGAGGCCAGGCAGTTTCCCTCTGCTGCTGTCATTGCATGTGTCCCTTTGGAAACGTTATACCTTGGAGTCCTTGACAAGTTCTCTCACCTGCTGCAGATCAGGAGGTGCCTGGTGTTGGGATTGATCCTTCCTGGGAATGAGAAAGTGGTGTTGGTGAGCATGAGGGTTGCTTGCACTGCATACACAAAGAGCAGTTCTCTTCACTTTGACTTGTGTTACCTTTCCTTATGGTTATTACATTAATGAATGCCATAAAGGTCATGCTAAGTCACATCCATTTGGGATCTTACATCATGTACAGGAAAAGCAAGGAAAGACTGTGGGTAAAGCTTTACCTCTGCTACTGGCTCTGGAGTGCTGTTTGCAAGCTCCCTGTGTCTTCTGGACCCCTGGAAGCTGCAGCTGATGGTGACCTGTTATCTGTTAAGCTGCTTGGTTTCATCTGTTTATGTAGTCTTCCTTTGCTCTGTTGTGGCTTGGTTTAATTTTCATGTTTGTTTTTAAAGCTGGTGGTGTGGTTCTTTTTAAACAGCAGCTTCTCCAAAAGAGCTTTCCTCAGCCTTCCTCCCCTTCATCCCCCTTCTTCTGCTTGCTCTACAATCCTTAAACTATAATCTCTTCCTTTGTATTTCAAGGAAAAAAAAAAAACAAATCCCACAAAGAATTCTCTAATTTAATGGGAAGGTTGTGTGATATATATATATATATGTGGATATACATATATATATATTTAAGTTGATTCAGTCTGAGCCTCCCTAGGGTTAATTGAATGACAGAAATGAATTCATTTTAAATGTTGCTGAAGACAACATTGCTAAAGAAGAGCAAATGTTATTCCCAATGAACTCTTCCATCTTCCCTGCCAAAGCAGCAGCCACTGTGCACAGCAGACACGTGCTGCCCGAGAGGGAGATGATTGGCATCATGAGAACACAGAGCAGTGAATACCACTGAAGGCAATACTTGGCACTTCCTTCATTGCAGTGAATGAAGCAATTTGGGTAGAACTAAATTTCCTCTTTGCACAATTTCCAGTTTCAGAGCAGTCTCACTTGTGCCATCTTAATCATTTCAGGCAGTGGCATGGAAACAGCAGAAGAGGTTTTTGTGTCTGCAGAAGGTGATGATTTGTTTGGCAGTGAAGCTTTGAAAGGCAGCAGATGTTCATGCTGTTCTCATCAAGTTTCACTCATTCCTGCTAAAATGTCAGTACAATAGCTTGGAATTGGGGTAGTGTTAGAGTCTAGATTTGTAGTAGTTGTTTCTTGTGGTGGCACAGAAGGCCCCAAAGATAAAATCCCTAGCAAATCCTATCACTAGAGGGATGTCCCTAGCAGTAAGCAGTCCATGCCTTGGACTGCTAGTGAGCAAGTTGAGGCACAGTGTAAAGAAAAGGAATAAAACAAACTAAAGAGCAACACCAGAGAAGCAAATTTGTTGGTTCCCTCACTGTTAAGATCATACTTAATGCTTTCCAAGACTTGAAAGCTACTTGATGTCACAGGTGCCACTATGGCATTAGAAGTGCAGAGGTGACATTTGCTGTGTCTGACAGGCTCAGGAGCTGCTCTGTCTTGCCTCCTTTCTCTAATGCTTCAGGTCTGTTTGGATTGGCAGTACATAGACTGGCTGTTTCTGACAAGCCAGCCTAACCGTTCATTCTGTAGGCAAAGCAGCATTATTGCCTAGGTGCCTGTTCATGAAAAGCAAGCATGTTGGGAATCTGCAAAGATAACCTTCCTTTGTTATAACCATGCTAATACTTATCATGAAAAAGATCTAGTTTGTAAGCATACTTGACTTGAAAAAAATAGACTGCAGATAAACCTTAAAATTGCTCAGATCCAAATGCCAGCCTTGCATTAACTCTACCAACAAGAGTAATTTCTGTTCCTCTTGGTATCTTCTAGACTGCTACAGCTATAAAATGTTAGTGCAAGTTGCTTGTGTATGCGTTCCAGCCTCAAGCTGGGGCTATGCTCTGTGTTTGCCCACAACATTATGGCAATTAGCTTCTATAATTGGCTTTCATTCACTTCTGGCTCACTCATTCCTCAAATTCCAATCAAAACAAAGAGTTCTGAAATGCACCGAGCTCTGCATTAATATTGATGTCTTGAAAGGCATGACATGTTTGCAGATGACTTGATTTCATTGCATGGAAGATCATTTTGCTGAAGATCAGAAGACATTATGTATGAATGCTTGATCCAAGTCTATATATTAGTCATGTAAATATTTCCCCAAGTCTCTTTCCTTTTCTTGATGAACTGTTAAGATAAAAAGAGGAAGGCTTTGCTCTCATCTCCGCAGGTGGTGGACTCCAAATTGGTTTGAAATGGCTGGAATTTCTGATATGTTCTTTTGAAACGTGACATTACAAAGTAATGGATATGTTGCTGTAGTCTTGGATTTGCTCTTTCAGCATTTATTCTGCAGGTGTTCCTGCACATCTTTGAGGTTTTTGGTGCTTTGAGTCTGTATGCAAAACAATATTATTTCAGGAGTCACTGATCACTCTAGAGACTGAAACTGTTGTGAGTGCACTCTCAATTCAGAACTATGACATGCATTAATATACCAGACTGACACAGATTGCCCTGATAAAATGTATATTTGGTTTAAAATGATAGGAATCATGTGTTACAGCAGTTGTTGAAGCATTTTACCTAAGCATATATATTCAGCATACCTAGTAGGTTTTCACTGAGTTGCTTTTACTTCTATCTCTATTAATTTTTGCTTAGTTTCTATGGTATCATTAATGTGTACTGTCCTGCATGCATTCCAAAGTCCTGTGTTTTGGGCTCTGCCTTGCTTTGCCCTGGTTATGTTTTGTGCCTGAATTCAGAAGTGTCTCTTCATCCAGGATACTTGGGAAGTGTTTTGTTCCTGAAGGAAGTGTGTAGATGCTGGCCTGAGCCCACAGGGGAGGGGGAGAAGGGGAGCTCGTGGCACAGGGACAGGAGGAGGGGCTGGGGAGGAGCCTGGCACTAGGCCGGGAGTGGAGAAGGGGCAGTGGGAAAGCATTTGTAGGTGCTGTGGTTGGAAGCCAGGCAGGTAATGTGGTTCCATTGCACAGGGGCAGTGGTTGTCTTTATTCCTGGCCCTGCTAGCCACCATAACATGGAAATGACTTCTGTAGAGGTGTGAAGGAGGCCTGTGGAAAAAGGAGGAGAAAAGGTGGCAAGAACTGCAATCTCTGAAACGTTAAACATCACAGGAGTCCTTTTTATTTTCCTTTTTCTTGTATTTTTTCCCCAAGGACAGAAATCTGTGTGACAGTTTCTCAGGTTTGGGCAGGACATCAGTTTGGGAATGCTACTAGAAGCTCTGTAGCCTCTTAAGGCAGCTCTGTGAAATACCTTCATGGGATGCCTTCAGTTTCAAAGTCAAACAGGCAACCCTCCCGTGCAGCCTCACACGTTCTGAAGCTCAGGCTCCAGGGCACAGCTGAAGCTGTAACAGTTTGGAGCTTGGGTTTCACTCCAGTGTGGTCTGGTAACCAGTGTATTGCAGCAAGGTCTAACCAAGCCAGAGGTGTCAGAGTTCCTCTACCCCTTCTCACAGTCCCACATGAGCTGTGTTTCCTTGGTGAGTGCTTTCTGCTCTGTATCTCTCATCCCTGAGCTTGCTGGGCTCATTTCAGCTGTGCTTCCACAGCACTGATATGAAGATACTTTCCTTCTGCCCCTCAGCTTTCTTAAAGCACTACTGTATTATAAGGAGGACTCAAGTCTTTTTTTTTTTTATTATTATGATGTAGTAAGAAGTCAGAGAGGCAGTGAGGTGTGCTGGGTGTGCTACAAATCAATTTGTGGTCTGCTGACTGAATGTCTTAATGTGAGTGTTTGATGCCAACTGATGTTTGCTTTCACCATCAGAGCTGCCTACCTTAATGAGTAACTCCACTTACAACTCCTCACTCCTGTCATGGCCTTAGTCAGCAGCTCCATACAAGGCCAGGCAGAGTCCACTTATCCTGTGGATGAATTATGGGGTGACACAGGTCAGTGGCAAGCTAAGAGGCTCAGGTTTGCTGGCCAAGCAGGACACAACTGAGGCTGGGGCCTTTATGGAGGGCCAGTGTGTTGTATCAGGCCAGTTGCACAGTGGGGAAGGAGAGCCATGTGCCAGCCTACCTCCTGCTGGTACGGGCAGCACCTGGCATTTCAGTGGTGCTTTTCACCTGAGGACCTGAAAGCCCTTTGCCAGTCTTGAGTGGCAGCTATGGGTAAGTACTGCTCCTGCTTCACAGCTGTCAGGGAGTCACAAGGACATGACGTGTTAGAGGTGACAAAACACCACATTCCAAAAGCAGGCTGCAACATCTAATTCCAGTAGGCTTCCTCCTCCCTCCCTATCCATTGCCCCACTGGACAGAGCTTGGTTGGGGATTTTTCAGTGGAGCATCCTTTACCTTTTTTGTCCAAGCCAGGCAGAGGCAAGCACAGAGCAGCCACTCCTGAGGAAAGCTGATAGAACACAGCTGCTCTGAGCCAGCTGATAGCTGAGGTGCTTGGCCCAGCACACTCAGCAGGGAGGGGGAAGCTGTTTGGCAGGGTTCAGACTTTGTGCCGTTGTGAGCAGCACGTGCTCTGCCCAGAGTAGGGACAAAGGGCCAACCCAGTCCAACTGCCCCAGCAGGTCTTGTCTCTGCCCAAATTTGGCTGGTTCCTGAGCCCCTGTCATCTCCTTGCCAGCTCACAGGAATGTGATTTGCCTGACGCTGGTTTGGCAGATGGCTCAGGAAGAGCAGCCCATGCAGGATTTCAGGCTGCCCTGTCAAGTGGGACTCAACCCTGCTTGTGTGTGCTGGGCCTGCTGTTACTGGTGGGGGCACTCGGATGCTGGAGCAATCAACACCTCCTAAATGGTAATCATAGAAGGTGCTGAGATCCCTCTGGGAAGCCCTGGGTGGGTGGATGCTAAGCCCCTTTGGAAGGACCTCTCCTTTGCCATGTGTGCAGTGGCTCACTGCTCCAGGGCAGGTTTCTGAAGGGGACCCATGCCAGGGACTGTCACAGCAGCATTGCAGCTCCTGTTTAGCTTGAGCAAAACTAGCACTGGTGCTAGCTTTGGGGGAACCTGTCCTGTATTCCCATGGCCATTAACTGCCTTAAAAATTACTCCAGGAGGAAATTTTGAAGGGCTGGGGCTCTGGGTGCAGGCTGGCAGTCCAGCACACGACCTTGCAGTGTCATCCCAAAGGCCTGGGTCACTTCGTTGCCTTCTCTACTACTTGGTACAAACTTCCTGTGTTCCTAGCAGAGATGGCTCAGCTGTGGTCTCTACTGGGTCTGATGAGTGAATTTACACCCTTACAGAAAAACACTAGCTGGTGATCATCATAACCTAAAAGGCATTCTTGTCTTTTCCTCTCTGCAAATCCACCCAGAAGCCACTAACTGGCTGAAAATGGTCTTACTGTCCAGATGTTCTCACTGATTTACCTTCAGTGAGTCAGTGACTGTGGTGCTTGGATTATTGGTGCTGAGGGGGGAAGAATGAGGATTTGTGCTCCTTCACCATATCTGTGCAGCTGCAATAAGGCTCACACCAGGCGTTGTAAACCTTCCTAGTGTGCAGAGATCTTGTAACCTCTTTGTCCCTTACTAGCAGTATCTCTGACTCATTGGAGACTTGGTGTGAAAATTGCTCTCTCAAAAGCAAGGGTGAGCTGACACAACACTGAACTGAGAGAACTTGGCATGATGCTGAAGGGAGGCTAACAGTGTGTGCTAGAGGAAAGAGGTTTACATCTGTCTGTGAGGTCTGCAGGGGCTGCTTGGCCAAGCCTGTATGTTGGACTGAGTTTCGGACCGCCCTGACCTCCGGAGGTGAGTGCCGACCTGGATGCAAGCCTGGGTGAAGCTTTAGGGATACTTCTCAGTTACAACACAGTTTAGCTCAATCCTTGCCCTGTAAGGAAAACGGTCGTTTTGCTCCCTGTGTGAGGAGGAGGAGGTGGATTTTGAAATCCAGACAAAGGAGAAATTGTTTACCCAGATTTTTCATGGTGTTTGAGTGGGATGGCCAGATGAACACAGGATTGTTCTGCTGAAATCACTGACCCAGTTGAAGGCAGCTAAGCTCCACCACCTGCATTAAAAAGCCCCAAACCAAAACCCCTAAATCCATGTTGTTTGCTCTTGGTGCAAGTCAGTTAAGGACTGACTGGGAGAGCTCTGACTGAGGAGAGATGCTTGCACGGAAGAGACAGACAGCCTTGCTTGGCAAGGGAGAAGAGAGAGGAGAATCAGGAAATTAATGACAAAGGGCAATGGAATGACCAAAACAAAGCATGATGGATGAGGAGGGATCATATATGTGGATGACACTGGAGTAAGGAGGAAGTTTACAACAACTTAAGGAACGGAAAAGTTAAATTCTCTTAATCCCAGCAGCCTTTCAGACAGCAGCTTGCAGCTGTGTCCATGTGGCCCATAAAGCAGACCTCATAAGCAGCAGGTTGTGCAGCACTGCCCTGCGTCCTTGCTTCCCATCGCTCCTGCACAGGAAGAAAGCACCAAAGGACATGCAGGGCTTGGAAATTAGCACCTTAGCTCCCTGGCCTGCTCATGCTGGACTGGTTTAGGGAACTTTAGCACCTAAAAAATAAAAGTCAGTTGTTGTTAGGACATTTTCACTTTAACTGGCCAGCAGTGTGCTGTGAGATTCTCGTGGTGTTGCTGCCTGTCCCTGCAGCTGGACTCAGGACAGCTCTGGTCAGCTCACTGTGACCAAGATTAACACCTTCCCAGACACAGCTTGGCCATGTCCCTCCTACCCTGGGTAAATGATTCGAACATTTTGGCAAAGGATGAGTAGGGACTGCAGTCTGAACTGTGCTACAGAGCAGACATGCTCACTACTGGAGGTCTTTAGCATGCTGAGATGCAGACAGTAGGAAATCTGAAGTGAGCACGATGGAAATGAAGTAAGAGCTTACGCAAATGCTATTTTGAGTGACTGTTCCTGAGGACTGGGTTCTCCTCTGATAGTGGCTGTTGCTGCCCCACAGAGGTCAGTGGCACAGCACCAGCTTGCATCAGCAGGAAATGGGACTGTGCCTTTTTCTGTTCCCCAGGCCGGATGCTTCTCTTTTATATTGTATATGTTTATCTTCTAAAGATAAACTGACTGACCCAGTCTCTTGGCTTCTAGTAGAAAATCTGATGTGGAGCAAGAGTACTGGCTGGTGATGGAGGTGCCTGCAGTGTCACAGGCTGCCTGGGTAATCTCAGATGAGTGGCTTGGACTAACTGCATGCCCCTTCCCCTTAGGGACTAGCAATAAGGCCATTTTTGTTTCACTGAGGACCTGGCTGCTGCTGCTGCAAGGATGGGTGGCTATCCAGGATGCAGCCAGAGCTGTGAGGCTGGAATGGGGAGGTACGAGAGTTGCTTCTAACTTAGCCTAGCATCTGTTCAGGAGGAGAAATGTATGCCTCACCTTTGGGTAACTTAACCTTTGGGCTGATTCAGGAGACATCCTGTCGTGGCCTGGATGACATCCTGAGGTCCTTCACCAGCTCTGACTAGAATATCTGTAAAGGTTGGAAGAAGGTTAGTTCAGACAGTCCTTCTTGTCTTTTTGTGCAAAATAAGAACTTTGAAGAAGTCTCAGCTTTCTTGTTTATATCAGATAGTATTTCTCCTGCTTGATACTCCTTTAAAATGAACAGCAGTGCTGGCCAGCAGTGAAATGGCAGCTGATGGGGTTTGTTTGTGGAGAGGCAGGTAATAATTGCCAGATGGACTCCAGGCCTGCAGAGCCTCCAGGCTTTTGTTTGAGTTGGCCATGCTCTTCCTCCATGGCGTTTACACAAGTCCAGCAGCAGCCTGTCCCTGCTCTCTGTGCTTGTTCTGGAGGAACAAGTTCTCAAGTTCTCTCCTGTGGAAGCCTGAAGAGCCCTGCCAGGCTGGTTTACCATGCAGCACCTGCCCATGGGGTTGAGGGGTTGGCCTGGTGCTGGAGGAGGGGCTGCTACTAATTGCTGTAGCGATTTGGGCTGGAAGGGATCTTCAAAGACCTAGATCAAGCTCCCTGCCTTAGGCAGGGACACCTTTCACTGGATTGAGGTGGATGCTGATGCAGGATACTGATCTTAAACCTGATGTGTCTATCTGTGAATGCTCAGAAAGGACTCAGCTAGCTAACAGATTCCTGAGAGGCTGAGCTTATAGGTGCAGAATTCAAGAAGTGGAGATACAATGATACCAAAGGGGGAGGGGGGAGAAAAG
This sequence comes from Bucco capensis, assembly GCA_013396975.1. NCBI lineage: Eukaryota > Metazoa > Chordata > Aves > Piciformes > Bucconidae > Bucco > Bucco capensis. Next base: position 1,335,161 of record VWZO01020258.1, on the reverse strand, counting down.
AAAAAAAAGCAAGCACAGAAACATCTTTTCAGAGAGAGATGGTGGTGCTATCTATCACAGTTATCTGGTGGCCTGGATGACATGCTGAGGTCTTTCAGCATCTCTGACTGTGATGTCTGTGAAGGTTGAAAGCTGGCTGTGTAACAGGCTCTTGCAGAGGGACTTGTTGACTGGAAATCTGTTCACATTCAGGACCCACACTGGGAGTCATTTTAGGTAGTCTATCTGTGGGCTTTGATGCTCTCCAGCTGTATGCCTGTTAGTCATAAACATGTTTTCTCTTCTTTCCTGTTCTAGGGGAACTTGCTCCACTGATATGTTTGTATTTGCTTGTGCAGAAGTTGTGGATAAATTAGGTTGCTCAGAAATTAAGGATTTCACAGGGATAGATGATGTCCTGCCTAAAGGGCTCTGTCTGCATTACCTGGGATGACTAAGGGAAACTTGGCTTGGTACTTTATTCTTCCTGCCTGAATACAAAGTTCAGGAATCATGCTTTTTAACTGTTGTGATGCTGCTTCTTTTCCCAAATCTATGTCTGCATTTGCTGTGCACACTCAAAAATAGCCTTCTGAAAAGTCTGGTTACTGCTGTCCTAAATTGACCTAAACTTGCAATAAAAGGCTAAAGTTTCAGCCAGGTTGGTCTGTCTGCCTCCTGCCACATCTCTCAGGGACTGAAAAAAGGACATCAAGCCATACTTAAGTGGCTGGCATGTGTCTTTGTTACCACTGCCACCAGGCACCTAGCGTCCCACGCAACGGAGTGAGGACCTGCAGGCTGCACCTCAAGTTTCCTACTCTGCGTTCTTGTGGAGCTGACAAACTCCAGCAGGGCTGTACCACAGCGCCCCAGCTGGAAGGGATGCCCTCACCATACTAGGCTGGCAGTACGTGCAGCTTGCCAGCTGCTGCAGGGACAGCATGGGGCCTCCTGCAGAAACCACCGGTGGTGACCGACTGAACAACGGAGTGCAGTCCTTCCTGCAGCTTCCCTTGCTTCAGCCTGCCCCTAACCCCCTGCTCTGTGCTTCCCCAGACTGTGGCCTGTCCACCACCGATGAGCCCACCTCGCCGAAGAAGGCAAAGAGCATCCCCAGGCGCTGGGACTTGGAGAGCTGGTTCTCACCCCCTGCCCCTGGGGAGTGGGCCACTGTCAGGGTTATCCCTGAGGAGGAGATGACAGAGCACAACCTTCTGGCTGTCCGAGTCATGGTCACCAGTGATGCAAGCAGGTACTTTAAAATACAAGCCTATATAAAAAAGCCATAAGAGCAACTTGGTTTTCTCTGGAACACTATGTAACAGAATATAGTACTGACTGCATGTACAACCTGGGGGGAGCGGGGGGAGACGGGAGACAAACCACTCAGAGTAACAACTGTTCTTTACCACAGCCACAGATCCCCAGACACATGAGTCACTTTGCAGGAAATCTTCAGATATTTGCATCCCACACAAGAGCCTGAATCAGAGAGAAAAAACTTGCCCTGATCAGCCTGGGTTCAGCTCTTTGTCTACCAAAAAATGTTGGTTCCGGGATGTGTTGTGGCCAAAGGTGCATCCTGTGACACAGCCACCTCCCACCTTGGGCCTCATTCTGCAGCTCTGCACCCAGGGCCTCTCCCTGGGCTTTAGAGGGCCTGCCCACTCCTAAGATCTGAGATTTGATGATCCTTGAGGAGCTGTTAGAAGAAGCCACATTTCTGTGTACAAATTAGAATGTATTGGCTCTCTGGGCAGGATCCTGTGAGAGTTCATTCCATCTAAAGATTAGATTGGTATCTCCCAAGTAAAGCAGTTTTCCTTACTAAGAACTGAAAAAGAAGAGAAGTAAGAAAAAGGCAAAAGCACCTTTAAATTCCTGATGCTCTTTAACACCTTCATGGTGTTGTGTATAGTTGGTGGAGAGAAACCCTTTTAGAAATGAAACTTTCTGCTGTTTCCTGTGGTGGTTTCAAATGGTAAGCTGGATACAGGGCACTCAGTGGGATGGAGAGAAGGCCCAGCTGGGTGACACAGCTCTACAGTTCAAGCTTTATGTACTTGTGAGTAATGACCACCTATCAAGCACAGATCAGAGGAGAAGCTTCCAACTCCAGCACTTGCATCCTTGCCAGCCAAGGAAAACAAACATTTTGCTCTTTAAAAGAGAACTCTATCAATCAATGTTAATGGCAGGTCTTTTTCTTTTGTGTGGCGATCTGCCCAATCTCAGTGTGGTTCCTCCCCATCCAGACAGGATCTCAGCTATCAAAGACTTAGTATATTTTTATATATATGCTTGACACAGCTTGAAAGACACCTAAAAAGTATGTGTTGGTAGTGAAATTTAAGGACACTCTGATTCAGACTACTGAGTGAGCAATGCACCTGGAGCTGTGCTCCCATCCTTGCTGGCCCCAGCCTCCCAGCACTGATGGTTTGATGTGTGTGAAGCAGGGGTGCAGGACTGGTGGGTGCAACCAATATGGCTTTATACTGTCTGCAGCCTTGCCTTTAGCTCTTCTTCCTCCTGCCTCCTGGGCTGTTACAGTAAATCTTGCCTTTCTGCAAGGCAGTGCTGTAGAAACAAAAAGCAGCTTTCTCCTGCCATGCCAACAAGACTACTCGCAGCATAAGCTCCTCTTTTTTAAGGTAGAGCTATTAATCATCACAATAAATCTATGATTTAACTTAGCAGTATTGTTTGTATTAAAAATAGGCTGAGTGGGATGGTAGGATGCTTGTTTACAGCTGTGGGAATGTAGTCACATCTAGAAGGCCTGGAAGGGCCTGGTCCCTACAGTCTGGCCTGTAAAAAAAAATCCCATGATTATTAAAAAAAGGACTAATAATAGCCTTAAATGTTTGTTCTTCTTCCCAGAGGCAACATCACAATGCATGTGCCATTCATGTGTTTATGTGGCATATTTTTAATTACACTTAAAGAAGAGAATGCCAAACTCTGCCTCTGTGGTCAGCTCAGGTGCCTCATTGTGCTCACTGTTCAATAGCTGTTCCAGCAGCTCCTGCAGAGCTTTGTTCCTTATTTCCTTTAAGTGCCTTTTGCACGTTTGAATGCTTCTCATGTAGCTTCACTCGGGCTTCTCCTCAAGATTGATGCTTACAATTTCCAGCTTCTTGCCCTGTTTTCTGGGCCAGTGGCTGCCTGCATGGCTGACACCAGTGCTTGCTGCAATGAAAGGGGAACAAATACCTCCATGCTGTGCATCTTCTGACATGTCCCACTTGTGTTCCATCTTACTGTTGTTGCCCTCTAGCTCTGAGCTGGACTCTGATATGAATGGTGACTCGCTGAACTCTGAGGTGAGCGAAGGTCAGGGCTCACTGCTGGAGCCTGCAGCCTGCCCGAGCCCACTCCAGAGGTGGGCATCGCTCTCCAGGAGCCCTGTGGTGCCAGAGGAAAGCCCCAGAACATCCAAAGTTGCTGATGGTAAGCAGCATCCTGACCAGGCTCTAGCAGCCTCTCTTGAGGACTCCAGTCAGGGTTGAGGGGAGAGGTTTCAAAGCAGAAGCTGTTGCCTGTGATGTGTCCAGGATGGACCTGTTAACAGTGTCTGGTTTTATGGGGGATTTCTGCCTTTGAAGTGCTGTAACTGAAACAGCATTTCTGTGGTGCAGGATAACCTGGAGGTAGTTGTGCCTCATGTTTTGCTTGTAGGGGTGGGATTTCCCACCAGTAAAAAGTTGGGATGTTATTAGTTATTTGTATTATTATTTATAGCATCCCAAAGATTTCACCCCTTCAGTCTATCCCCTGCCTGTCTGTCTCTCTGCCTGCCGGCTTCGTTAAGAAAAGAGCTGGTGCTGCTTTGGGGATGACTGAGGACTGCAGGAGCTCTTGTCCTCGTCTCTTCTCCCAGTACACAGCGCTGCCACCTCCCGGCCCCGCCGGGCAGCAGGAGCTGCATCCCGGGAGGGCTGACAAAGCCAACCCTCCTCTGCCTGGGTTTTTTCCACCTTTCTTCTCCCCCCGCTCTATTTTCACTTTCTGGCTTTTGCTACATTAGTTGACCATGTGTCTTGTCTGTTTGTGTTCAGCGCTGCAGAGAGCCAACAGTTTCCACTCCACAGCGTTAAGTAAGTGTCAGAATTGGAGGAGGAAACTCCAAACAAGTGAGTAAAGCCTGAGAAAAGATTTTGATTTCTATTTATGCTGTCTCTCAAATGTCTATTTCACCTTCTTTTTTTTTTAAGTTTTGTATTTTTTAGTCTCTAGATGAGAAAGCAGAGATCTAAAATGTAGCAAATATTTCTTTTCTATTTTCTTGTCCTCAAGAGATCAAGATCTCCTGTGTGACTGTTCCCTATGTCATTACACTCTCCAGCAAGTGGTGTCCACTCTAATTCTCCAGCTAAGAAAATGCACCCATAACCCAGAGCCTGTATCCAGCCCTCATTTTCATCTTGTTCTCAGAAAGTGCATTGCTTAATCATTTGCCAATTAATATTCCCATCATTTTATTAGTCTTCCATGTGCCTCCGAAAGGCTCTAGAGGGAGCTAAAAGCCTTTGAGAGGGAAGGAATGTGCTGCATGAGTTTGTCCCAAGCTCCAGTATGTTGTTGGAAGGTGTAAAGCACATTCAGTGAACGCTGGGAACAGAATAAAGGCATTTTTTTACTCTCTAGAGGACCACTGTAAATCTTAGCTTCTATATTTAATCCACTTAATATTTGGTTACAAGAATTCATATGATCATTAGTCACATGAAAGAAAAAAAACAAACCTGTCTCCTCAGAGTTATTTCCCAAAACATGTTTCATAAACAGCACAAGGAGAGGCAATCAGTGTCATGGTTATACTGGCTGAAAGGCTCAGAGCAGGCTATTACCTTCCAAACTCTTTAATCCCTGTTGCAGGCCCACAGGCAACTCTGTGCTCTTAATTTTCCTTGGTCACTGGGAGTGGCTTTGGGCCAAGCAGATCATGACAGTGCCCTAGGGAACTGTTTCTTAAATCCTGTTTTGAATGTGAAGCTGCAGAGATATGTTCAGCACCTTGGTGGGGATAAATCCATTATCTCTGTGGAAGGCAGCAGGCTGTGGCTTTGTGGGAAGCAGTGTTCTGGCCTGTGCAGACCCTGTCCTTGCAAGCTCATGCAAGCCCATGAGAACTGTAGTGGGAAGCAGTTCTCCCCACAGGCACATGCCATTGCCCTGCAGAGCTGTGCACGTTATGCTAGGGCTGTCACTGCTGCAGTGGTTGCATTTCTCCTTGGTGTGCTGAGCCATGACATTGGCTCGTGTCAGGATACTCAGGGCTCAAGTGGACTAGGCTAAGCCCCCCGACTCACTTATACAGGTGATGATGGGATTTTTTTATCCTAATTCTGGATTCTCCTGTTTTCCCATGGCTCAATTCACTTTTACAGAGTATAAGTACAGCCCCTGGTTGCTAGTCCCTGCAGGAGTTCCTTAACAAACTCCAGCACATTGCTTTCCTCCATTCTTGACCAAAGGTAACAAATTGCATCAAGACTGGGAACAGATAGGTGAGACCCTGAGAGGAAAGGAAAATTGGCCTCTCTCCCTGGCTTGCCCTTCTGAAGTCCATGTGCAGGAAATGTCCTCTCTCTGGTGTGCTGCTTTTGTCCTTTTGCAGCTTTTCAATCCTATGCAGAAGCAGCAGAGTTTGCTTTGGGAAACTTTGTGGGTTTCAGAACTAATAATTGGGTTTGGAAGTTAATAATTTGGCTATGAATATACTTGTGTTGTAGTTTGACATAGTGATATTTTGGCTCAGGGATGCTTTTCTTCTGTCCAAGGATTATTTATTATGTAAAATTCCCTCAGACACAAATATTAGAGAGGTCTTCTGACTCCCTTCAGGTGCAAGTTAACTCCCTACTCTTTCTTCCAGTAGGTCTAAGTCTGCCTGTGCTAGTTTTGGTTCAAGGCTTTTAGCAACTGGCTACCTTGCCTGACCCTAGGAGAGCCCCAGCACACTGCCCATTGGCCTGGCTTGGGAGGCTGCAGGACTACTTCTGTCCTTAGTGCCTGCAGGTGGTCGCAGTTCTCTTTTCTGTCACACTTTGCTGGAGAATCCTCTCAGAAGTCATCCATGTTCTTCATTTCTCTGAACTACCCAAAGCTTCCAAAGTTGTTTTGACTACCTCTGCCTTTAAGGCCTGAAAGCCCTCCAGAAAATTTCCTGGAACTCCAAAGCTGCTTCATGACATCCAGCCAAAAAGTGGAAGTGGTTCAGGTCCACCACTGAAAATGTCAACATGTGTTTGGCACAGTGTGTGCCATGTGAGCGAGGCCATAAATTTCGTTACTGTAGGTCAGCTCCTCAGGTACAACTGCATCCAGATGACTTCTTGCTACTCTCATTCTTTAATTGCAAACTTCAAGACAAAACCAAAGTAAATGTGATGGTACAATTTGTGTCTTTGGCAGGTTTCCCCCTGCTGTCCAGCAAGAAACCTGGGCTGCACTGGAAGGAGAGCTCAGCCAGCTGTCAGAGTGGTCCTGGAGAGGATCACTCCCAAACACTGGTATGAAGGAGAGTTGTGCAAAGAAGAGAAGAGTGTAACTCCTGTTGGGGCATGTGTCTTCTCAGCAGGCTATCTGAGCATCCTCTGCTCTTTCAGACCATATTTTCTGCTTTGTGATTTGTATTATATTTTTTTAAGAGTGAGGAAGGGTGGACTTGCAATGAGTATAGCAGGAGTCATGACTGACTGTCCCTAGCAAATGGCAGCATGGTCCCCTGGACTCGGAGCCAGGCAGAGCAAGGACCAGCCCATGTCCTCTGTGTCCTAGGCTGTTGTCCTCACCCTTGGGTTAAACATGATTAAAATTGGTTGACCTTAGGGTTTGTGTTAGAAAAAAAATCAAGTCTCCCATTTCCATGGTGGTAGTTCATATCCGGTGCAGGACAATAGGGCCAGGAAGGGAAGGTCCCAGGGGAGGAGAGCTGCACAGCACTGCCTAGCCATGCTGTTCATGAGGAGAGGTGACTCCATGCAGCTCCCACTCTAGAAGCAGTGCTTTTTCTTACTCTAAAGAGAGAGGATTACAGAGGTATACATTTGTGTATTGTTTCTCATGTTTTTCTATCAGAGATCCTGGCCAATGTTAATTTCAATCATCAAATACAACTGAAGCAGGGAGTAATCATTATTGCCTTACTGCTGATGCTTCTGGGAAATGAGAAGACAGAGTAATGGCTTCACCCATGTGAATCTGGGAATCTGGCACATAAGTGAAGAGAGGAATTGAATCTTCACTCCATCAATTATCACATAGCATTGAGGATAAAATGCCTCCCTTTTAAGAAGGGGAAAACCCTCTAGTTTTGGTCTACTGGCATTTATCCATGTGACTATCTCCAGCAGATGAGTTTGGTGGCTAGAGTAATGAGTTTAAATCTTCACTAAAGGAAAAATAATCATGAGAGAGAACTAATTGAATTGTTCAAAACTACTGGTTTGCATTTTACATTTTTTTCCTGGGTCACTTCTTTCCTACCTGCACTGTGTAAGTGTGGAATATTGTAAAAGCAGTTGGAGATGATAAATGATGGTCTCTTGTGCTTGTTGGAAACTCTAAGGTGATACAACTGGAGTGCATGCAGGAGAATAGAGCTGATGTGCTCTTGTTTATTTTCCTGTAGATAGGGCTGTTTCATTCTAAGGAAAATATTAAAGGCAATTCATAAAGGTATGACAGATTCTTAGCATGAACACTAAACTGTATTTGCCTACCCCTAAAGTATTTTTCATGCACTTCACAGTTGACTTCTTACAAGAAACCACCAGAAGTTACAAGAGGACATTTCAAACCCTATAGCCCAGTCTTCCAAAGAAAAGAAAAAGCCAGAGACAAGCCTGAAGACATCCATGTCCATGTCCCCCATTATTCTTCTCAGAGCAGCACTAGAGGTTCTCCACGGACCACTCCTGGGAATGGGACACTGAGTGCTGATCTTTCTGAGCCTGAAGATACTGATAGTGACATTGGGACATACACAACCAAGGGCTGGAAGGAAAAATCCCACAAATACACCTCTGAACCAGAAGATTTTAATAGGAAGAAAGTGCTGTCATCTCTGGATATGAAAGAGAAAGACGGCAAAAATACAAGGCACCTAGAAGAAAAGTTTGAGCAAGAATTAAAGGAGACCAAAAAAAGGCTGGTGCTTCGCCCTCAGCAGCGACCCTTGTCCCGTGGTTCAAACAGGGTGGACTTAGGTCCAGAGCATCAGAAGAGAGGAGCTCTGTGGACTTCAGAGGAGAAGGATTCTGATGGGTTCAAACTATATGGTTGTCCCATGCCTCTCTTACTTGCAGATGGTGCTCCACCAGCTTTGCCAGTTGACACAAAAGATGCTCTGAGGAGTCCTAATGCAGCTGCCAGAGAACACGTGGCTGGCCGCCCAAAATCACCACTGAGGCTCATAGCCAATGCCATCAAGAGGTCCATTTTGGAGCCTCTAACCTCATCTCCAGAAGGACTGAAGCAGGACTCAGACAGCAAAGTCAAAGCCTCTTCAGAACAAGCTTTCTTCAGCTTCCCCAGTACTCCTGGCTATTCCCTAAGCCAAAGGAACACTAACAATAATAGAGCAAATAAGACTCAGCCACAGGAGCTTAAAGCAGAGGATTGGGCAGGACAATGTTTAGAAAATGGGAGTCCTTTCTCAAACCCATCTGTTTTTCCTGTTGGCTCTGAAGAGAGATCTCCAAGGGATTCCAGCAAGGAGGTATCTTTCCCAGTCTACAGCCCTCACACCAGGCCTTCCAACACAACCAGTATACCTCAGAAATCATCTTACACTAAGATGGAGGATGTTCCAGGACTCCTAGAAAAGTTTACCTTTAAAGAAACTCCTCCAGGGGCTCCCATGGATGACATATTTATCCATAATGAAAAGTACCTCCTCCTTTCATCTCCAGAGCCCAGGAACACCTCCAAGGACAATCTGGATGACTCTGCACAGAAGGGTGGTCTTGGCTCACTCTTGGATAGACTGAGAAGTAAAGTTCGTGACAGAGAAGGGAATTCCTTTGTGTCATCTCTGCCTTTCCTGAAGAACCATTCTCCAGAGGACAGGTTATGTCACCCTTCCACAGGTGAGGACCTCAGCAAAATCACTTCTATCATTCAATTATTATTATTATTAAGTAATAGCACTTAACATTTAAAAGACCTGTGTGTGATCTTGCAAACACATCTCTGTTGTATGTTATGCTTAATTTATAGTAACTTTCTACACAGGAAGACTTAATAAACATATTTTTTGGTAGAGATTTAGGAGTTGCTTCTGGTTTAAAGGAGCAGAGTGAATTTGCAAGCAGAAGACAGCTCTCTAGCCCCAGGTTTGGTCTGCTGCTTGTTGCTGCTCAGATGTGTTTGGGTCAGGAAAACAAGCTTTAGCCCACATTACATGCCATTATTTTTATCTCTTGAAATTTATCAGGAACCTCAGAAAATTTGTTTTCTTTAAAGTGCACCATGCAGAAAGCACTTAAATGAGGCTCTTTCTTAGAATCCTCTTGGCTCTTTGCAGTAGAGCTTTCCTATGCTGTCTGAGGCCAGACTTCCTTGTCCTGTGCAAGTCTGGTTGGTCTTACACTAAGCTGGTCTATTCTCCCTCAATGGGCTTTTGGCTTCTGGAGTCAAAGAAGGAGCTGGATGATGAAAGTCCATGGGCTTGGCCTGAGACTGAGCAAGCTCACTGAAGAGAAATCCACTGAGGATTAACCAAATGCTTAGAAACCACTTCCAATTTAAAAAGCCAGGGCTGCTGCACCTCCTGCTGCCTGAGGACCTGACCTGCAGAAAGCAGGGCAGGACCCAAGTCTGCTCCACTGGAGCCTCTGAGCTTGCAGCTCCATTGACACAAGGTCTGAGTGCTTCTGAAATTGAGAAGGATGACAGAAGTCAGCATTTCTCTCTCAGATAACTTGAATTGGCTTTCATTGCTTTACTGCCTGAGATGAACATGTTCCATGAACCCTGATTTTAAATTAGGGCTTGAGACAGAAGTGCTGCTTTAGAACTGGAACCCAGGACAAGGCAAAGAAGAAATGTTTACCCTGGGAGAATGGAAAGTGATTTTAATGTGAATATAACTTGCACATAGAACGGGAACTGTTACCTCACAGATAGAAAGTAAAATAGCACTGTTAGCTTTAAGTAATGTTGGTTACCAAGATACTGCCCAGCTGTTAATCATTAACCCTGTAGCAGGTTGAAGCAGAGAGACAGATGTTCCAAGAGCAGTTTTATTTTCTGAAATAAAGAGAACGAAGCTATGAATTAGACACATTAAGAAGAAATTCAAATATTTACACCCAGTTGAAACAAGATGCTGGAAAAACAGGCATAATAAAATTGCTGCAATTAAATGTAATTTAATTTGTAATTCTGAAAGCATGCCTCTTCCAAAGGCAGCCTCTGAGTTTTCCTTATGGAGTGCATTGTTGTGATGTATAGATTTTCCTGACTTATTATGGCATTTTAATCAACAGTTCAGTGATGTGATAATATTCCTAATGCAGAAAAATAAGTGACGTTTGTTTAGACATCATTAATGAAATATTTATGTTGCAGGAGGCTGTGTGATAAAGCCTTGTTCTCCTAGTCCATTTGCTTCTGATTACATTGCTGATTTTTTTATATGACCAGACATTCTGACGCCAACTATTTTACACTGAGCAGATGTCATGTAGTAAAAATGGGTGCCAGATGCTACAAGCCACATAAGGATAATTTGTTTAAGAGCTGGCTCAGACTTTTTGCATTCAATTACACTGTATAGTGAGCCTTATACAATCATTTGGGTAATATGGCTAACTTCAGATATACATTTTAATGAATGTTGAGTGCTTTCAGAGCAGAATGCTACATGCAGAGTGCTCAAAGAATTAATTTATTTGTATGTAATACCTGAAAAAAATCAACTATACCCAGACAGAGTTTGTGACAGGGATCAAAAATTTAATTAATGCTGTCAGCCCAATTTCCAAATTGCTCTACGTGATGCTGACTGGAGCTCAGGGCAGGTGCAAAGTGTCTGTCTAAGTTAAAGAAGTGTTTTTTGCTTCACTGACTATTTTGTTCCTGCATTTTAGCATGTGAACACCTGTCCATCAGAAAACAAGCTACTGAGTATTCGACTTCTTCCTCTGATGATGAATTTGAAGCCAAGCCTTCATTAACACACAAGGTAATCTGAACTGGGAAGCAGAAAGATGTTTCCTCAGTTAGTCTGTATTTAAGATTCATCATATCATGTTGATCTAAAAGATATGGCAATTTCTGAAAGTGGGGACCGGAACACTTTATCAGCAGAGGTTCTCTGTCATAGAAGAAAACATATTTAAACTCTCTAAGACAGATGAACATCAAAATGTCTTTTTCCTCTTTGGGTCTTTAATTCCCCCAGGTTACACCAGCGTTGACAGAGGAGGTCTTAATTTGACAAACAGGCATGTTTCACTGAAACCACTTTGAAGCTGCATTCTTAAGTGGCCTTAATATGGAGCCCAACAAGCAAACTATTGACAAAATTAAGCCAAACAGATGCAGATTTCCCTTGGGGAAATACAACTTCATTTGAGAGGCACTACAGGCAGGCTGCCTGGGAAACAGTGTTTATCCTAATCAGCATGATTGTGTGAGCCATGAAGATGCACCCAGCCCCTGTACACCAGAAGGGCTGGCTGCACCCCAGGCTCCCTGAGCCCCAACTCTGCTCCGGTGGCTTGCTGGAGCGGTGGGGTTAACACACCAGTGAACTCTTGATACCCAGCTCTGATGTGAAGAGAGCTTTTATTGCCTGAACAGCTCATCAGAAATGTGTTTACCTCTTTCCTGTAGAGAATATCAGTAAGTGGAATTAATAGTATGAGGTGGCCTTTTGATTTGTTGCCTTTGGCAGAGCCTGGGGGGATGGAAAGCAAAGCAAGAGGCTGCCCAGTACACTGCAAGAAGAGCTGAGCTGAAAGCTGAATGGGGCTTTTAATGGAAACACAGTTGTGCAGCTACAGAGGCACCAAAGTGCCAAGAGGCAGAAGTGCAGCAATGGGTGGTGGCACATCCTTGCCAGTGGCTCTGTGTCAGGGTGCACTGAGATGTCAGAATTCATCTTTCGTCTCTTCTGGTACAGGAAAGACAATCTATAGTAAGATTGCCTTTTTCCCTCTCTCTCTTTTGTAGGCAAAGAGGGCTCTCAGAAGGAGAAGGAAGCTGGAGAAGGAGACAAAGCAGTTGATTAAACAAGAGGAGCTGAAGAGGCTTCACAAAGCACAGGTGAAAACATAGCTCATGGATGTCCCATTTGTCTCCCAGGAGTGACTAGGGAGGATGAGGGCTACCCAGTGTGGGTTCTGCACCTCCTCTCTCTCCTCACTGCAGCTCACTGCCTTCTGCAGAAATCCCCCCAAACCATCAGGAGCAGGAAGATGTATGTGGCAGGGCCTTGCATCTGTATGTGATAAATGCATGTGTGCCCCAGGAGATAATCATCATTTTGTAATTGTGTATAAAGAAGAGGGAACAGTGATTGGCAATAAGAGAAGAATACGCTGAAGAGGGAAAGAGATAGGAAGGGGAGATAACATCAGGCCCTGGCACCTCTGAAAATCTTACTTAAATGGGGATGCACCAGTGAATGTGGAAGTCCTCTCTGAAGTGCCACTGAGTTACCACTTCCTAGTTATTATTAAACCCTTTCCTTCCCATGTCAAAAACTTGTGAAATATGAAAGCAAAGCAAACAACAAAACCCCATGGACAACAGAATAGCTAGCAAAGCTTTCTAGCTGTAACCCCTTAATATTTATGAGTTTTACTCAGGTAGCATCTCAGAGTATGTACCTCTGCACGTGTAAAGTATTGCCTGCTCACACCTTATGAGACACAGAAGAGCTGTGATCTCTGTTTTACAGTGAGAGCGCTAAAGTTCAGAACAGTGGAGGTTCTGCTGGATAGATCCCTAGTGGAATTATTAAATTGCTTAGGTGCCTAAAACACTCAAGGAGTTTGCAGATCCCGTGACTCCTTCAGGACCTTTCCAAGCTCTTTCCCTAAGCACTGAGACCATCTTTTGTCTCTGAATTTTTAAGCCATGTCTGTAGCTTCGGCATCATTACAATTTTGCAGGCAGTCCAGCGCCAGCTAGAAGAACTGGAGGAAAGACAAAGAGCTCTGGAGATTTTTGGTGTCAAACTGGAGAGAGAACTAAGAGGAGAATCAGGTAAATGAAGCACTGTTGGTTTGGTGGTGGTTTTTCTAACTTGTTTCAAAGCAGAGGGGGTTTAATGATGGTCATAGAAAGAGTTCAGCGCAAAAGCTGAACTGAAACAGCAACTGGAAGGACAGAGATCATTGTTTACCATTTTTCTCAAACTCGGTTACCTCAGGCACTTCTACACTGAACACTATGCCTTTTCTGTTGCCGATCACAGATTTGGAATTCTTTGCCTTGCTACTGAACCTGAATCTACATTCTCCCCCCACCACCCCATTTTTAAAAATCCCATCCTGAGCTTAATTTCTTCTTCTGGAGAGAACCCATGAGGCTTCCAGGAGCTGTATCTCAGTTACCAAGCCGGCAGCAGCCCCTGCCTAGTAACAGAGTCCTTAATGACTTCTCCCAGAGTGTGAAATGCCATTAATATGATTAGAGCTGGTGGCCATGCTATAGCAACAGCAGCATGCAGGCACACAGACCAAACTGCACAGCTTTTCCCTTAACAGGGGCATCATCCTAGCCCCGGGCAGAGGCAAGGTTTTCCCTCCTTTGAACTGACAGTCTCAAGCCCCCGGGACTGCAGCATCCTTCCCCCAGCACACCCTTAAGTACTGCTCGCTAGCACACACGAGGTGGAGCTGGGGACACCTCCTGCAGAGAGGCAGGACATCTGGGTGCTCCTGGCTCAAAACGGGAATGTGTATGGGTGTGAACCATACGTGTAAGGGACTTCAGAGGGGGCTGTGGTTCTGTGCTGGAAGGGCTCTGATTGCAAACGTCTTTATTTACCTCTGGTTTAGAAAGCTGAGCCTTGTGCTTTCATGACAGCACTGAAAACCTAGCTGTGTTTTGACACCTGATCTTATTGTCACCCCAGCTAAGCAACCCAGCACAATCTCTACGTGCTGGCTTTTTTAGTGCCATATATCTTAGCAGGTATTGTCCCTGTTCTAACACTGAATTCAGCAGTTTAGCAAGAGAGCATTAGCCCAACCTTTTATATTTATTAACTAATTTCCTATCATTGATAATGCCAACCTATTTCAAACTATTTCTTGAAAAGGCTTGCATCTTTTTGCTTAAATGAAAAGATAACCTTTTATCACATGGCACCCACCTTGCTGCCTGTTAGAAAGTCTGCTAAAAAGACTTTCAGAATTTGGAATGTTAGCTTTTTTCTTTACTGATAGCTGTTTTTTGGAAATCTCAAAGATACAGAGGGACAAGCTGCTTCTAGCTCCGGGGGTAGACATGGAATAGCAGGATAAATGGCCTAGAGCCACCTCTTGTTTTTGCTGTTTTGACAATTGCATTTCCTAAAGAAGGCTGTCTGCCAAGAGATTGATGCTTCTCATTCTCTTCCTATCCTTAGTAATTGGATTGCCCTCATTAAGGTGAAAGTACTATTTTTTCTCCCTGTTGATTGTTTGTGTGTAGGTGGCCAGTTATAAATGGGGCAGATACTGAAATGTAGGATGTTAACTGTCTAAATAACTGCTCTGGTGCAAAAGCACCAAGCTGAAAGTTCCCCAGACAAAATGTTAGTGCTTTGCTGCTTGTAATAACATATGTGTAATGATGCAGGAATTGGTGAGCTTAATATTCTGGTCAACCTTCTTAAAAATAACCAGCATTATTGTTTAATGAATGACCAGTGTTTATTAGGTTAAGTTGTATTTAAGCAGGTCTGCCCTTATGCAATTCAAGTGATTTAATGGCTATTATTAAGGTAATTAGAAAACGATCACAGTTCAGCAATAATATTGAGCTACAAAGGTTGTGAATAACCAAATTTAGAGGCAGGCCTGCAAACACTATCTGCAGTGACATTTAGGCAACTCTCCTCTAATAATTCTGTAAGCCCAGGATGAATGGCCCCTTTGTTAGGGGAGTTATTCATTAGCTCCTCAGCTGAATTAGAAGAGAACATGCGTGGGTGCAAAACAACTGCCGTGAAGACCCATGAGCAAAAGGAGGCTTTGATGAGCTTCTAATTGTACTAAAAAAATATAAATCATGTCTTAAAAAAAAAATAATAATCTCAGCCCTATGAATAATTTTTCATGCCCGTTATTCCCTTTATTCTGCTTTGAAATACCAAGTAATAAATCACTGGTACCATTGCTTTGTTTTCCACAGACATTTGTGGAGACTTATGGAGATCATCTGCCTACAAAAACCCACAGAAATAAAAATCTTGAAACATGTTTTGCACTGAAATTAGCATAACTGATCAGTTGACTAAACAAATCATGATGAATGATGGTAAAGAAGAAAATCTGTGTGGAGAGAACCTTAAGAAATCACTCTGTGTTTTGGAAGGTGAACAAATATCTTCACATGTTGCAGCTAGTTTTTGATTTCATAAGGACTGTAGCCAAGGCTTCTCAGAACTTTCAAGAGAGCCAAATAAATCAGTTGAAAACCTGTAGGAATAAGGAATATGAGGTTTGGATGTTCCTCAAATGGTGCAAAGTGGCCAAGCCCCCTTTACTGTGTGACTGCTGTAGAGAGGGTTGAGAACTGTGTTTAGTAATTACTCTTCTGCAGCCTCTCATTCCCACAAAAGTGATGAACATGAAAATAGATATGATGTAATTAGAAGAATATCTGACTTTCAAACAGGATCTAGGTAAAAGGAGATGTTAGCAATCTGGGCAGAAAGTTTTTGCTCTAGCAATGCTCTAACAAAAAGCCAAGGTGGCTCACAAAACAAAATCACACACAGTTTTACCTCCAACCTTTCAAAAGATCTGTAGTATCGTGTCATGCAAAAGACTTCATTGGCTTGTTCTGCCCTTGGAAGGCATAATAAAGCACTCCATTGGACTTAAATAACTATTAACATTATTATTAACAACAATTTGGGAAGTTCAGGGGCAAAATACCCCTGGGGACACTTGAAGGTCATTCTGTGGGATAGAAAACCAAGGGCTCTTTTTATTTCAACTTACTGAGGATTTTGCTCAAATGAGAGGTATTTTTGCAGAGTGCATTACTCTCTGCTTACCTCAACCTATGATACACAGTCTTGTATTAGAGATACAGAGATTCTGAAGTGTCCAGTCGTGTTAATGGGATATCCATTTATACATCTAGTTCAGCTGCTCCAGTCCAGTTATCAAAGGCAGAACCAAAAGAAAGAGTAAATGCCTCTTAAAAAAATAGTCTATATGATAATTGAAATGAAAAACTTCATTTCCTAAACAAAGGTATTTTTAAATCTGATGCATTTTCAACTGCAACATTCAGCCAAATGTAGACAAGAATGTTATACCTCTTGTACCCAGACATTACTGATGTAAACTACATACAGCAAAAAACCTCTCTATTTGAACTCACCTAGGCTTAATAATGAGGACTACTTAAAGTGACCCTAAGTGGTAAAAGCATTAGAAGGAAAGCTGGAATACCCACTTAAGTCTCCTATTTTAAACAGATTCAGGCACAAAGGATGAAACTCAGATGCTACATGAATGGTTTGAGCTGGTTGTGGAGAAGAATAAACTAATGCGTTACGAGTCTGAGCTCCTAATTATGTAAGTAAGGCCAAGCAGTGGTACTAAAGATGGGGGCAAAGAGGGGAAAAGCATCTTCACAATACACCTGAACACCTTGCTGTGTGCTGCAGATGGAAACTGTTGTGGAATACCCAGAGGAGCTACACCGTTTGGAACACAGATTTTCAGTTGAACTCCCCTCATCCTTCCCTTTCCTAGTGCTTCAATGATTTCAATCCCGTGGGATACTCTAAAGCAGGATAGCATAGAGATGCTCTGCCTTTACGTAATGCAGGTCTGAGGAACACTGGGGCACTTCCTCCTCTGGAAGAAAAACAGTCTGACAAGTTTATCTAAGTTTTTATTGGACATAGGAGAAAAGATCTAGGAATTCACTACAGAGATGAAACAAGCAGCAAATAATACCCAGCAAATAACCTGCCACTGTTTGTGGATGATGAAACAGTACTGACCATAGCTCCCTTATCTCTCCTCCTTAGAAAAGCACTCCACAGATAGGCAGAGGCGACTCAGCTATTTTCTCCACTACATCAGGGCAATCTGGGAAGGTGATGAGAGCTGCAGCAGTCATTCCTCACCCCTGGATTTCAGGCCAGTGCAGGCTGCTCGTTGCCATTTCTCATTTCCCTATCACTTAGGCAGCCCCTGCCCTGTGTGCAGAGCTGCAGCCCAGATGCTGCCTCCAGCTGCACCCTGAGTTCTCCCTGGCCATGCTGGTGCTGCCAGGGGCATTCCCCTTAGATTGTGTTTGGGTGTCGTGGTAGCAACGTGTCCTGCTCACACTGTGTGCAAAGCTGAGTTAAAAGAGCAATAGCAGGCTGCTTTTCTCGCTGCAGGACACAAAATGTTGTCTGGATGTGTTCACAGGTGATCATTCCCAAGCCTCAGGAGCTGTTCCTGTGCAGAGGACCTAGCAGGGCCTGTCCAGTCCTACCCAGAATGACCTTGTGGGTGTCACCAGCAGAGCACAGATGGTTAGAGCCTGCAGGGCTGCAATGTGTGAGAGAGCTTAATCTGCTATGTAGCACAGAAGCTGGTAGTGGTACTTCTGATGTTGCTGTGGTCATCTAGGCACAGGGAAAGCTTTTAGTCTTGACTGCCCATGAGGAGAAAAAACTGGATAAACAACATGGAATCTCTTGGTTGAAATTATATTAACATATATGTCCTTATTGAAGAAATAAAAAAGCTTATTCTTTAACATCCTTTTTATTGTACCTAGTGCTCAAGAGCTAGAACTGGAGGACCACCAAAGGAGGTTGGAACAAAAGCTGAGAGAGAAAATGGCCATTGATGGTAAGTCAAAGGGGAGAGTATGCTCCATCTTACAGTGACAGACCATGCCCATATGAGTCCCTTCTTGCTCCAACAAAGACCAGAGTGGCTGAGGCTTTCTTCTGTGCTCTTCTGCAAGAGCAGCTCAGCCTGCAAAATGCAATTTGTGAGATCTTCTCATGTGATGTCTAGTGAAGACAGCTAAGCCAATCTGTCCAGTTTTACACTGAACTGCATCAGAAGCACTTGCACTAATGATGCTGTGCAGGTAGCAATGTCCAACTAACATGGGATGGTGGGCAGCAATAAAGTCATTTCTTAAACCACCTCAACACAAAAGAGGTCACCTGCTAGTGTGTTAACTGTAGCATTACTGGTTACTGCAGTAATTTAGAACTGCTTTTAGGTACTTGGGCTTAGAGTTTGGGCTTGCCTTTTTATTTGGTATTAGAAGAGAAAGCATGGGAAAGAGGAATGCAGGGAGAAGCACTGAAAATCTCAAAATACCCCCTTGTGTCCTAAGCATATGGATTGTAAGTGATGGCAGTTTTCTATACTTTTCCTGAAAAACACTTTCCATTTTCTTACAGGCACTACATTTCATAGCTGGGCTTTTAGCCTGTGTAAACGAAACCTAAACTCCAGCTTAAATGTTTTTATAAACAAATAGTGCTCTTCCTACTCCTTCCAGTCTAAGTTTTGCTAAAAGTTCTACTCTAGACATTAGAAGCCTTAATGGTCAACCTTAACCCAAATGCAGGAGGATTTCTCCTTGAAATGTAATATGAAGAGTATGAACTTCTATTTACTTTGTCATCATCTGTAATATTAATTCAGCCTCTTCACCAACAGTTAAAAATGCAAAACATAACATTTTGATCTGGATTTTAACCTCTTGTTTTGTGATCTTTTAGACAGCCTTAAAGACGAAATGGATCTGAATGAGGAGGAGCTTTTTACTGAGATGATGAAAGTGGTTGAAGAAAGGGACAAACACGTATCTGCCTTAGAGGAGCAGAGACTGAAAGAAAAAGCAGAAGACCAGCACTTTGAAAGCATTTTGTTATCTAGAGGTTATCAGCTGGGCAGGATTCAAACTGCCACATGCAAATTAAAATGATTTCAGCAATATTTGTAATCATGGAGGGACAGTCTTCTGAAAAATGAAGGAATTCAAGTTTAATATCATTTTATCTGGGAAGCTTGTTGTTTTGTTACCAAAAGCTCTTAAGCAGTTCTTCAACTGATACTGGAGTGAATCATTTCACTGTCAGCTGAAAGGACCACCAAAATACAGACTAGGACTGAATTTTCCTGTCTGATGGGCATCAGGGGCTGTGAAAGGGAAACCAGAGCTCTGCCATGTTCTTGGAATTTTATTATAGTGCTGAGAATAGAGTTCCTGAGAAACATGACATCATTTAGTATTTTTGAGATGGCATTGCTTCTATCTCTTTGCCTGAATCTGTATGTGGTTTTGTTAATATTTTGGCACAGCCAACCAATGTTGAACTATTTAAAGGTCAGAAAGCAAGCATCTCATATAAGACTAAGGTTCATTTTTATTTCTGGTGGAGGAAGAGTTGTTTGACTAATAATTACATGTAAGCACTCATTAAAGCTACTGTAAATGCAATGTCAGAAATTAATTTTCCAGGAATTTGTAAGTTTTAGTGCAGTGTATATTTTTGAACAAGAAGTTAAAGCACTATTAAATGCCTGCATTTTGTAAAATGGTAAGGGATTATCAAAGAGGTGACACCTTTAATACTGTTACATGCTCAGAAAAGCTTTAGTATGTCACAGATTAAGGTCTTCTCTAAAACATGCTAAAGGTGTAATCTGGAGTAACTGCTTTACAATTGCTTGATAAAACACATCACAAATAGTATCACAGGATGTGATGAGTGGTGTAGCAGTTAAAGATCTCCCTGAGAATAATTCCTCAAAAGGGCTGCAAAAAATAGTTTTTCTGTAATGTCAACATTTGACAGAAAATGCCTATATTTAAACTACATTTATCTTGCTGCTCTCAAGAACATAAATGCATATTTTTGTACGTGCATTTGTAGATAGTGGCAAAGCAGATGTGCAGAAATTCTCTGTAGTATTCAGTGTAAATTAAGTACTTCTTACACCTGCAATTCCAGATTGGTAGCATTCCCACTTGTATGTATGAGGCACTACATTTTCAAGCTGAAAAAAAACCAAAAAGACTGTTTCTTTTGGAATATCATTGAACCTAATGCACTGAGAAGATTTGGTGTTCTCATGATTCCATGAGTGGTGCTAATTTGCAGCAGTTGCCTATGGCACAGCCAAAGCTACAAACATTCCTGTTACCAAAGCTTTACTCTAAAGAACCTCTTGGTAAGTACTTGTTGGGTAGCAGACACACTGGATCCTGTCAGTAGTTTATGAATCATCTTAAGGTTTTGCTGTATTGTAAGAAATTTAAAATACCCTTTCTAAAGATAAAAGCAAAGTTTTCCTATTGACCACAGATAAATAATATATCTCTATTGGGGCAAGGAATATACTGTTGTTCTGCAATATTTATGTATTTATATTTATTTATTAGACTGTTCACAGAGGATAAGCTTCTCTGGTTAGATTTGACAGTTTGAATGTTGTCTGTGATCTTGGTTGATAAATGTGTATTTCTGACAGCTCTGTAAAGCTGTGCATAGGAGACAGCTTTATAGATTTGATAAATAATTGGTACTAAAACATGAATTAAGATTTTTAAACAGTGTTCTCAGTTACCACAACTTGAAGGAATACAAGGATACTTGAAGGGCTTTAACAATATGATGTATCTTTCATCACAGTGGAAAGACAGCAGAATCCTTGAATGTGTTCCAAAACTACCACCAGACATTGTTTTTTCTGTCCTTTACAGGCTAAGCATACCTGATTTTCAGATTGCACTTTTATTGAGAGGGATTGCAGGATTGATTTTTGACCTAACTCTGTTACTTAAGACTGAAACAAAGCAGGAGCAGGCAGGGCAGCAATAACCATTTTGATTTTTTCTGCTAGTATTTCCAGTTTTGTGGAGATTTCTGGATTTCATCCCTGTTCCCAGAAGCCTCATGTAATCCCTTATAATAAGACTGTTTAGAGCACCTATCACAGTTTTTCTATAGAAAACTGAGAGTCATAATGCTTTCAAGAGACTTTTAAAAAGCTTTAAAGCAAACTTCTTACTGCTTTTCACAGGAGAGGAATTCAGCAGAAGCCTCCAGTTATATCAGTCAAAGATTGTTTTTCACCTCCCTTTTACAGTCAAAGAAGTCCATTCACCTTAGTGTTGCTGCTGTACAAAGAGGAAGAGGAAGGGCAGCTTCAGAGGAAGGTGAGGCCCCTAGTCCTGAGGAGATGGCTCTCCTCTACCTGCTTGCCCAGGGCAGATGCACACACTGCAGTCAGACTCAGGTTGCTCTCTGTTGTATTTAAGATTTCGGTGTACAGCAGATACCTCTTTGGCTATAAAACCAAATGCAAAAGGATGCTTTCATTTTCACTCCAAAGATTTGAGTTCTGGAAAGTATTAGAGTCAACAGAAACTAAGGACCATCAGCATTTTATGGACTTCAGAAATACTCTTTGCTAAAAAAAATACTTTTCTGGATGCCAAAAGCGTGTGCCTGCTTTTGGGTGGCAAAACCTGTCAGGCTACTGTTACCCTGCCTGATATTAGTACCTCACAAGATTAGATCAAAAACTGAACTGTGCGAGTGATTTAGAAAAATAATAAACTCAAGTCATTTAAAGTAGGTCTTCATATGTTGTGAGAGTAGAGAAAAAAAGGGGGGGATGGTGGAAAGAGAAGCTATGTGCACTGTTCACAGGTCAATTTAATATGGTTGGCTTGTATTAGAAATGTATTTAAACATTGGTTTGGTTGTGAGTACTCTTGCTGCTCAGTCTTTTCTGTAAATTGACTCACTAACTTCCAATAGATTTGTTTATTTTTAAGTCTTTGTGGGGTATAATGTGATGTGCTGGAACTTATTGACAATGTCTAAATAGAGTAGATGTGAGCAATTTTCTATTTGAAAGAATAAAATGATATCTCACTCTCGGAAATCCCTGAATCATTTCCATAGCAGTTTCTCTCCACTGCTATCTACAGTAATAATGTGTGTCTAGGAAAGACCTATAGGTAAGGAATTATATCAGTTCCTTAATTCATATACTGGTAAGTAAATTACCCCATCTTGCTGTTCACAGATTCATTTGATAGTTTAGGAATAATGACACCCTGAAGTTAGAGGGCATTCCACTCTGCCTTTATTAACACTAGAGTCTGAAAACTCCATGAGATCAACAGCCTCCTCACCTTCTTACATAAGAATTCACCATCTAATTTCCTTAATTTCCTTATCGCAGAATTGATACCAGCTACTTGAAGGCTAAGGAAGGAAAAGCATCACTGCACTGGTCTCTACGAATTGATGATCAAAACCTTAACTACCAATTTTCAGATGTCACGAACTTTACCACTGTGAGGTCATCTTACTTTGTTGCTTTCTAACTGGACTAACCCCGTTCGTGGCCGTGTCGCCTGTCCCAAATCTCCCTTCAATCCCCCTTCGGCCCTCCCGTGCGCCCGAGCTGCCTGCCCCGCCAGTGCCACATCCCCCTTCCCCCTCCCTTCCACCCGCTCTGTCGTCTGCCCAGCGGAGGGAGCAGCAAATCCGAGTCTTCATCTGCCTTCTCACTTTTTAAACATCTTTTCCCTATGCTTCATGCTCAACAACACCTCCTCACATTCGGCCTTCTTCCCTTTTCTAATGCTATTCACAATAATACAAGGATCCTCGAGCAGAGATTACAGCAACAATGGCACAAATCACAAGAAGTGATGCACAACAACCACTGTCAGAAACAAACCAATCTTAGGTACTCATTTTAGCCTACCCCAGCGGGGCTTTCACCTCCTCTAAGGGGCAGGGAATTTCCCACCTTAGTTAAAAGGAATGCTTTTTACCTTTTCCAGGGGAACCTGCTCTTGCCTCTTTGGTCCAGGGATTGGAGGTGCTCCCCAAGAGTCTCCTGGGTGCCAGCTGGAAGTTCCTGAGATCCCATGGATCTGTCCAGGTTCAATAGCAGTGTCACATCTGAGTTACCAAATTGTTACTGAAAATGTCAGAGAATAAAACCCTTCAACACTATAATTTTAGTATTAGAAAGTAGCATTCCCTTTCATTTATGGCTGGGTACATAGGGGAGTAATTTCACCAAACTGTGTACACCAAAAGGCAAAAAACATCTCCTTTTTATTTATTGAAAGAGTAAATATTCATGTCATTTCCTAGAAGTCCCAGCCCCTTCCCAGGAATTTAATGCGCGGGGTCCCAGGTGGTCCAGAGCAGTGACTTCATCCTGATTTTATTGTCCAGCAAAGATGATTGCTGTTAATATCCCATTGTCAGACTGATTCTTCAGCTGAGGGGTTTCCCATAAAATCTTGATCCCACAAGCTACTTGGTCCTTACCCAGGCTCCAGATGGGGCCATACACGCTATGTGTGACCAAGATATTTCCCGACAACAATGTGGAGAAACATCTGCCTGCACCTGTGAGTTCTTGTCCCTCACTTACAGATAGTTACGGATTAATTGAGCTGTCTAAGTCAAGCAGCACCAGGGCTCAATCTGCATTTAACTTTTGCCACCCGTGTTAACTAGCACCCTCACACATTGGTGTGTTTGACCAACCAGCCCAAGTTAGTGATTGGCTCCCCTGCAAAGGTGCAAGGACTGCGGGGCAAGGCACTGTCCTGTACCTCAGCGTACAGCTTCCCGCCAAAAAATCCTGTGGGTCCCCAGAGGGGAAGGGAAGGGAGCGTGGCCTCTCCGGCACCCTGGGCCGCAGCCCTCATGCAGGCTCAGCCCGGCTCCCGCCGCCGGGTTTCGGTGTGAAACACCCTCGTCCTGAGCCGGAGGCATCGGACCGTGCGGGCAGAGAGGGACAACGAGGTTCCTCGGCCCAGGGCTGAATCCCCTTAAGGCGCAGTTGGGCCGATGAGGGAGTCGGCGGCTGGAGCCGCGCGAGGGGAGCGGGCCCTTCCCGGCAGGCGGGAGGCGGGAAGGAGCGGGAGAGCCGGCAGAGCGGAGCAGGAGCTGCCTTAAATGCTTGAAATAATTCCGCTTCCGTTCAGAGCCGGGAGCAGCCTCCCACGGCATCGGGGCCTCGGACCCGTCTCCTTCATCCCCGGGCGCCGGCTGGGCCATCATGGCAAGTTCCCCCCAGAAGTCCCCTTCCTCTCCCAAGTCTCCCACCCCTAAATCGCCCCCATCCAGAAAGAAAGATGACTCCTTTCTGGGCAAGCTCGGCGGTACGCTGGCGAGGAGGAAAAAAGCCAAAGAAGGTAAAAATTACAGGTTTTCACGCTTCCTAGGAGTTACCTTCAAATGGGGGTGGCAGTGCGGTGGGGAGGAGGAGACAGGGGGAGAGGAAAAGGCTCTGGGGAGCGGGAGGAAGGGGCTGACTGGGGAGGACGTGCGGGATGGGGTGGGCAGGCGAGCAGTGAGGGAGGAGCGCGACGACTCGTTCCCGCCGCTTCGCCAGGGACCGGGCTGTGGCTGTGGCAACGCTGCCCGGTGCCAGCGCGCCAGGGCGGGAAAGGCGGGCGGGCACCGGCCGGGAGACACCCC
>VWZO01020258.1:1258785-1310466 GCA_013396975.1 Bucco capensis | reverse complement strand
CCTCGGGCCGATGCGGGCTGTGCGCTGCGGCCGGGCTGGGGAGCCGCGGAGCTCGGGCCGGGCGAGCGGGGTACCCGCTGTGCGGAGCAGTGCCGAGCTCGTACCGCGGGACGGGGTCAAGCGAGGCGGAGCAGAGCGGACTGCAGTGGCCGGGCTGGAGAAGGAGAGCGTTTCCCCGCATAGGCGAAGCGTCCGGCGGGCGAGGGCCTCGGCGGCCTGCGGTCCCGGCAGGCCTGTGGGCCGTGCTTCTGGGGAGCGCCTGGGGCTTGGCCAGGTGGCAGGCTCTGCAGCCCCTCAGCAGTTACCTGCCTTCTGAGTTGTGGAGCAAAATCCCAGAACTTGTTGCTCGGATTCTCTTTGGCTCGTAATGTGTTGCTTTATGTTGAGGTACTGTGTAGTCTGTTCAGGTTGGTCCGAGAAGCCAGTGTGAAGCATGTAACCGATTTAATGTTTATAGCAGTAATTGCTCCTCAGAGGCTTAAAGCTTGATTATTCTTGTACTAAGCAAAAAAACGTGGTCTTAAGACAGTGGACCCTTGAAGAAGACTGAGCACGTACAGCAGTCTGGTTCTTTGCCCATACATGTGAGTGAATAGCCACCCACTACTGACTTTGTCTGTTTAAAATGCCATGAGACAGAAAATAAAGTAACAGTCACTTCAAAGCAATTTTTCAAGCAATATTCATCGTTTGCAAGTGTGGAGAAGGGTATTATTCTCTAACATTACAGTACAAGTTGTTAACCAAAACAAAAGGAGTAACCTGAGGTACTGTTACTAGAGGTATCACCCATGATGTAATCAGGGTTTAGTCATACCTTAAAGACACATGTTAACCTGGAAAATACATTGTCATTAAATATTAGAAAATAATTAGTAAAATATGAACTTTGGAGCTGGAATTTGCTTATGTGGTCGTCTGTCACAGAGTGGATCTTGGCCTGGGTTTCATTTACAATATCTCATTGCTGTGATTCAGGGATGAGAACATTGTATTTTAGTCTTTCCTATGAGAGCATGCACAGCTGCATCTTTAAACAGTGTATAAATTCTGTTAAGGTAACAAAAACTACAAATATCTACAGGTGTTTGGAATTATTATCATTAACTTTTTATCTAAGAAGAACAGTGTTTGATAATACTTGAATATTTGATGACCTGTTTACAACTGAACTGTCATATTGAAAAAAAATTATTTGTAGTAAGATTCCATTCCTTTCATTCCTGAAAAGTGTTCAAGGACTGAGCCACTGCATGTATCCTACTGGAGGATCCCAGTCCTTATCCAGGAGGGGAGATAAGATGCATGGTGGAGCTCCTTGTACTAGCAAAAACCAACCACAAATTAGAACTTTGTATAAGCTCCTTATAGCAGTCTGCATTGTGTGCTAAACATATCTGTATACAAAGTGCAAGGAGAGAGACCTCTTTTTCTTAAACATAGGGGTGTGTGTTCTGTTGCCTTATGAATTTTTGATGGTGGCATCAGTAAGCTCATGTGTGATTGTCCTGCTTGAATTTTCCTTGTCTGGCAATTACAGACACAGAAATTTCACTCCTCCTAATAGCTTACTTTAGTGGAGAATCTCAAGAACTGGCTGCTGACATGTTAATAAATCTGTGATATGTTTGGGAAAGGAGAGCAAAGTTCAGAATTGCTTCAATTGCGTAGGAGCAGATGGGAAACAGACAGCTTGGATGCATGAGTTTGGTGGAGAGCAATTACTGCATATTGTACAGGCTCAGTTGATTTTCCAATTGATAGGACATCAATTTCAGTAATTTGACTGCTCTTCTGCCTAGTTTACTTGCTGTTGATGGGCAGGAGAAGGAATGAATTTCCTTCTAGTTTCAACTTACATTTCTTCTTCTTTTTTTATGTCTTGTTGTGGTTTAATTTTGGTATGTGAGGTCACAGGAGGCTGTGTTCTCTCTGTGCCTAAGGGAAGAGTATGTTAATAGTGGAAAATATTGTATATTCTGCTATTTCTTGATGATAACCTTAAATTTCTTTACTTTGCTCTGATGCATGTCATAGATTCTTTGGACCTTTTTCTGCAACTTCTTTTTGAGTAACACGTTAGTGATGTAAGGGACTCTTTTCTTCTTTTGGTAGGTGCTTGTTTTGCTTGTCTGTTGCTGTGAGAGAGATGATAGAGTAGCTTAGATGCTTTGCAGGCTGTTTCTTTCCTACTGCTCTCACCTGATGCTATATTTAAAATGCAGGTGAAGCTGAAAGAAGAACTGATATGTGTCCTACCATTTTATTTGCTAATATGTAGTAGAAATGATGAAAATGGGCCACTGAATGATAATTTCATACTGATGCTTCTGGGATGGCATAGAGTGTTTTCTAGGAAAAGGAAATGCCATGGGGAAGGCTTTATCATCACTCTTATATCAGTGTTTTTGAATGCCTGTCTTTTACTTGTCTTGGAATTGGGTGTGTACGTGTGTATTGAGCGCACCAGTGAGTTAATTCACTTTGGTGACCAGACTGAAATACAAACAAAAGATGTCTTGGACCAAAAGCAAAATCAGATCAGCAGCCTTATGTGAATCCTTAGCCTACCATGCAGCTACCCCTTGACAACCTGTGCTCTGGCCAGAGAAAACCAGGGGCCAGGACGAAAAAAAAGAAAACCAGGGATATGACTGGTCAAGAGTGAGTTGTATTGGCAGAGCTGTGTTAGGAAGATTAGCCACCATCTGTTCACCCAAATCCTGCACCTGGCTCTAGGCTGTGCCACTCTTCAACCAAGCGATCATCTTACTCCAAATATTAAAGAATTGCAGAGTTAAGTAACAAGGCTCTGCATTCTCCCAATTATTCTGCTTTCCTTGTAGTTTTGTAGTAGTCCCTGTGAAATTATAGAACATTTTTATCATATATATGATTTTAATACAGAATTAAAGATAGCGCATTGGTCGTGAGTTAGCAATGCTGCTTTTCTTTTAGTCTTTTAGCACTTCTCTTCCTCACTTCTTACTGGTGTTTCTGTTAAACACTACATAGTGTGCCATGGCTGACAATATCTTACTCATATTGTTTTTCTTAGACAATTATTTTTACAAAAGAAAACACATGGAGTGTATATTTCTGTGAGTCATTCTTGGTAGTGGTAGCCATGGTTCCTTTTGGCTTCTCTGAGTTCTGCTTAGCGTTCAGCTAATTCTCTTCTTTTCCATTCTTGTGGATGTCTGTGGCACTGACACAGTGATGGATGAGATTAATCTATTGATAGTGAAACCTGTGAAATTCCACTTGGAAAAAAGGACTTCAGTGGCCACAGCTTCCCTTCAGAAGCTCTGAGCAGAGACTGAAGGTTGTGGTAGAGTGAGGAGCAGCTGTTCATCTCTAAACCAAAAGAGATTTCCCAGGCATGAAAATAGTCTTATACTGCATAAGCTTTGAAAGCATCAAAGTGAAGTTAACTATGTTAGAAACAGGATGGAGAACGAATTGTGAGTGATTTTATTTTTTTCCATACATGTTTTATTATCTATATTATCCTTTGGAGAGACCAGCTTTTTTTACCAGCCATGTTTTTGTGGTCTTTCTCATATAGTGCTTTCCTGTGTTTGTGTACTAAAAATACATAAAACTCCATGTCACCAGTGATGTTCAATAGCTACACTTCAGCTTAGCCCTTTTCAGACAGTGTGCAGGTAAGGACTGCTGGTTTCTTTTATGTTAGGCCTTAATATTCCAGCTTCTTATTTACCGCAGAGGAAAAAGTACAAGTCACTTCTCATGTCCTAGCTGTGTCCTTTCTGAGCCTAGCTTTGAAGAGGTGTATGTCATTGTGTCTGCTGTTCTGCTACTTGTACCTTCACTAGCTCATGAGTGATTGTTTCCCTGGAATTGCACAGAAAGTCTTGGGTGATAAGCAATCCTAAAGGCTGTGGTGGACACCTTCCTAGCTCAGCAAACAAGCAGGTGCCATACTTTGTAAATGGATGGGCAGGGGTACAGGCAGCCTAGAGAGCACATGTGCAGGGAGGGTGGATGTTAAGGTCAGAATTTCCAAGTCAAGAATCTCTAAATTGCTGTACCCTACTTATCCAACTGTGAGCTGCGTTAATGAAAGGGAGAGTTTAGACAGAAAAGTACTTTGGGTACATACAATGGAAGAAGGAGAGATATTTTCTTTTGTATCAGTACAGGTGGTCCTTTTGAAGCAAGCCAAAATAAGCTTCCTCACCTGGGTAACGGCCTCAATAGGTTGGCAGGGTGTGAATCCATTTTCAATGTGTGTAAAGAAAAGCCTAACAGTTTGCCAGTGTACAGCCTTTCATTTATTTGTTCTTAACAAGTTTCTTCTCCGGCCACTGAGTTAGGCTGAGGCCTAATCATCTTCCTCTTTTAACTGTAGGTGGTTCTGAAGCAGCTAACTATTAATAGTGAAATATCGGGTTAGAGGAACACTAATGCACAGGGGATTGTAGAGCAAAGGAGGCAGTGCTGTCAATGGTTCAGATTGTTCTTAATTACAATAATGGTATTATAGGAGCTGTAGTTGCTGTCGGGCACAAAAGAAGATAATGATAATGTCAGAGTGCTCAGGGTAAATGCAGTATAATGTATTGCAGTGCTGGATTCAAAAGATGATATTCCTAACTTGTCGTCAGAGCGTATGAAGAAGAAGAATGATGAAAGGCTAGAACAGTTTTTGTTGTAACTATGTAGTTCAGGGGCTTGGGGTTTGTGAGTTTTGTTTTTGTTTTTTGTGACCTATGCTTTCAGGCTTAAGAAGAAATGTCAGGTCCCAGCTGTTTAGAAGATGTGTATTAATTTTACTTGAAGGTGCGATTGCATCTGTCCTTCCCACTTGGAAGAAATAAAATCTCCCTTGCTTTGAGAAGGAAAGGAAATATGTACTGGGTCAGTACTGTCATACACTCAACAAATTTGACATTGATCCTGTTAGAATAAAAGATTTGGCCCTGAGTCAGAATTTGCCCCAGTAGCCTCTGGAAAGATGTCCAGATCTATTTGATGCGTGCAGTCCCTCTTTTGTAACAAGACAGAAATTCAGCTCTGAATTTTGAGGATGTTTCAAGGCTGGAATTTGAATTTTATGGCTAGAGGCCAAATCTGAACTGTAGCACTTGTAAACATTTGAAGGCTGTATGCTGTGCACTCAAATCCTTTACTGCCCAGGAAGCAACTTTACTCTTTTACTGCAAAATAAATATGCAGCAAAGCAGCTGGGATTCTTGTCACTGACTTGTTACAATTCTCAATTATAGATAAGAACAGATGATAAACTGGAAGATAGTTCCTTATTATACCACAAGTGGCTTGGTGTCTTGCCTGCTTCCTAAGAACACACAGAGTTGGGTTGAAAACTAAAATCAACATCCAGTTGATTTGAACCTTTATTATTTTGTTCATGTTTAACTGACTTGAAACACTTACAAATGAAACCATTTATATGGAATTTGAATACCTATTTTTTAAGAGTTGTCTGCTGCACAGAATGCCAGTATGCTTTTCACTTTTCGTCAGGGGGACAGCAGGGTGCAGGTGCTCTCTAGGGCACAAGGTGGCTCTAGTTGACGAGGAAAGCTGGTGTGAGAGAAATGCCAGGAATGAGTTCACGGGAATCAGCCTCAAGTGTGTCAGCATTTTGCTGTATTGCAGGTCTAGTATTTTGAATAGGAACTGAGTCTTCGTGGGTCTTTGGAAGAAAACTAGATGCAGTCTTAGTGTAGAACTAGCAAATTTAGATTGCTTGTCAAGAGACGACGTATTTGATTTTGGGGGGAGTTACCCCATGGATTTTATCAGACATTCTGAGTGAAAGGTGACAACTTTATATGCAGAGCAGCATTCCTAGGGTAAGCTACAGAGAAAACAAGATTGGTGTGTACAGTTAGAGCAGAAATGTAAACTAAGATAAGCAGAGGATAAAACAGAGATTCAAGGGTGCATGAGAAAGGTTTTGATCAAACAAGCCATTAAAATTTAATGGATAGAGGAGAGAATAGAATAAGTTGATAAGAAAAATTCCATATTATAACCAAACTCAATTAAAAATGCTTTGTCTCTTGGTCTTGCACTCCTTTTAACAACAGTATTTTTGTTTTCATAGTCTCTTAGAAGTGAATTACTTGTCCATTTTTATTTCCAATATTATAATAGCTAATAGTCTGCCCTTACACAGAACAACTTTATCTGAGCATTTCTAAACCTGAGAATTTTTTGAGTGAGGACAGAAAAGAACAAATGTTTATTCCACTGGTACCATCTGCTTTGGACAGGTGAAGCAGAAAAAAGTGAATTGTGTTGATTTACTCATGTAATCTGCAGGGTAAGAAGCGGAAACAAGCAGTGATCTCCTAATTTCAGTGTTTAGTCTTACTCCATTAAATAGCATTTTTTGCCATTCACAGGTTTTGTTGTTTTTTTAACTCTGTTGCATGTCTCAATACAAGTCAGGTTTTTATATGAAACTGAACTTTTAACTGTTGTTTTTGTGTGCTCATCTGGTGGGGTTTGTTTTTTTTTAATGTGAACTAGGCAAAAGCTTTCTGGGTTTTGCTTTTTAAAATTTGTTTTGCATACTGTTGCGGCAAGCAGTATCTTAGGTAAATACATGAAGAAATGGCATGTCTTAATGTGATTTTTACCTCAATCCCCAGGATTTGGTTAAAGCTTTAAGCTGTTTTACTTAATAACAATTTTTCTCTAAGTACTGTCAGGTGTTATATACATAAGTAATATGGCAAAGTTAGAGTTATTTTAGAAGTCTTAAAGCTTACAATTTTCCTCTTGAACATTAGATGTTAAATATAGCAACACAGATTAAGTGCAAGACCTACAGAAGGTTAATATTAAAAATAAAACAGTGCAAAGCACCATTTTGACTGAATAGATTCTCTGTATTTTCAGTTTTACAAATTTTATCAAAAGTTAATTCTGGGCATGTTTATAATTAGTAACTCCCCATATGAGCTCTAATCCCTTTGTTCTTAATTCAGACAGAACTCCCATTAAGGTCAGAGAAAGTTTTGACTGAATAAGGAAGACAAGAAGTGGCTCTAGTTTTAGTACATATAGGGCCAGATTGTGGGTCACCGCCAGCATAGAAGTGTACAGCTCCAGTGAGTCCAGATCTTCTGCAGCATAGGCAGATCCTTCACTCTGTTATGAGGGTACTTTATTAACATGTCAAATACAGAAGAAGAAGAAAACCTGACAATTTTATGGCTGTTTATTAGCATGCCTTACTGTTTTGTGTTTCTGAGCTGAAATTATGCACATACATCTTCAAAAACACGTGCCTGTGAAGAAAATCGAAGCAATCAAAAATTGGAATGAAATACTTGAATAGTTTGGCCAATTAATAAATCTGCAGTTGCAGACTAGAAGGTCTGTGAGCTCGAGCTGGCTCTTAACTTAATGTTAACTTACTTTTAATTAGCCAGACCAGATGGAAGCTGGCTAAGCTTTGCATGAAGGCTTGTGGGGAAAAAGACATAATCTTCCATTTTGTCAAAGGAACTAATACCACAGATGAAAGGTCGGTGTGCCTTTCAGAATTTAAAGAGTGGATGCATAGTGGCTTACAGGCAAGAAACAGCAAGGCACTAACAAATTAGCTTAACCCCTAGATGACTAGTACAAGTTCTGCTTGATTTAATTCCCTAGTTCAAACCACTGGTCTCCAGTTTCAGTCATAAATCCAGAGAGATAAAGATGTCTGTAAATTTTATTCCTTTGTCAGGGGAGTCGTATGTAGGCAGTTAGCAGGGATAGAGAGATGAAGGCCTGGGAAGGGTTTTCTTAACTCAGCTGAGGAAAAATGCATGCTGTTCAGATGCTAAGCACTTGGGATCAGCCTGACAAACCACGTAATTCCTCACTTCACAATAAGCATGCAAGTAGGCAAGTCAAGTAGAGAAGTCAAGAAATCATTCACGTGCTCAGAGGTGCATACATGGATCAAGTCCGAGTGCGCAGAGCTTAAGGACTAACTCAGACACATACTATGTTAAGAGTTGAAAATGCAGTAGAAAGAGTGAAGCAGATCTGTCAGACTGAACCTTAAGCATAGAAAATACACATTTTAAAAAGGGGGAAATTGGAGCCCATTAAAAAAAGAAAGTGATTAGGCTTATGCTAATTGTTTGAGCATTTAACCAGTCCTTGGGGATACTCCTGAGTGGTTTCAGCAAGGTAGGAGAGAGTTTTTGCCGAACTGGAGAACATACGGATTTGGAATCCTACCAAGTACTTTGAAAGCTGTATTCACATGTATGTTTGTTGATGCTGTCATCTCTTTTCTCATTTTTAAATAATCATATCCTGGGGATGGAAGAAGAAGAATTTTACTAGTCGCCATTTACTAGACCACATTTATCTACAGTTACCAAATGGTGGCATTGGAGATACCGCAGTTATTTTCCATTTTGAGTTACTGACGTATTTCAGATACCAGCTGACAACAAAATATTTGAAAGGAATAGTAAACTTTAAAACAACTGTAGTTGCAAATGGTGGAACTGGCATTTACTTATCAAGTGGCTAACTTCAGCAGTTGTAAACCCAGGGAAGTATAGGAACAGGTAGTGCACTTTTGAAAGAAGTACAGATAGATAGTTTTCTTATCAGCTAAAACTTAACACTGCATATCTAAACCCAGCTTCTGTTCTCTGATAAATGCACACTGCCACATCTGGTTAGTATAATAAACTTAGTAGGATTTGTCCCAACAAGTCTGTTTGAACAGAATATTGAAGACCAAAGTCATTAATTCCCTTTGGCGAGTGTGCTGGACATCTTCAGGTGGGGATCACATTTAGTTTTGTAAGAGCATGAGTACTAATTTTGCTCTCATTAAACTCTGTTACAAAAGCCACTGTTGGAATTGAAAGAATTTGGGAGCTGCTCTTTTCATGAAAGTACTGTGCAGTATGCAACTTGCCAAAAACGAATGGATCCTTTGCAGGAAATTGGAAGTTAGAGTGCATGAGTCAGTCTACTTCAAGGCCGAACAGTTTCCACTGAACTTAAATAATAAATGCCAAGACCTAGAAACAGTACAATCAGCTGCAGCAGTTTTCTTCAGTTGTTTCATCCAGGCACTATAAAGGACTCTATATTTAGTGGAGTTCTCCCTGTCTTTTAGTTCACCAGGCTTTAAAGTTGTTGGCATACATTGTTGTTACTGTCATTGAAACCTTTGCAGAAGCAGCAGCAGAGTATTGGTTAGAAAAGACAAAATAATTCTTAATAGATTTTATTTGTAACATCCTCTGCCCAGAGCACACTTGTGCAGTGCCGCTTTTTACCAGAGTACTACATCAGTAACTCTTTGTAGGAACTCAAGAAAAGAATGAGGTGTTCTCGTGTGTGCACGTGGCTTAGATTTCCTTAATATGAGTTAATTACTTGATGTCTGTATGTGTAAAGAGTGGTTGAGGGCATGCATGGCCTGGTGGATTCTTTGCTCAGTCCTTTGCTCTGGCAGTGGGAGGCCTGTTCTCTGATTTGTATCAGTAGTTGAACCATGGCACAGGTTCCTGAGTTAGGTTTGGATATTTCCTTATTGTGGAGCCTCGGTTTCCAGGTATGTGAAATGGAGCAGTGAGCTTTCTAGATGAAAAATGTTAAGGGTTATTAAGTGTGAATGTGGTGAAAGGCTTAACAGACAGGTGTGGCTTGAAGAAATGGTTTGAAATTCAGTAATTTAGTTCTAGGTTTAATTGAAAGTTGTATCCCAGCAATTGTTGCCCATGTCTTCTAGGATTTCAATCTAAGGCACCGAAGCGTGTAATTGAAGGCTTTACAGAACAGTGTCAGCACATATACACTTATCACTCAGCACCTGTTAGTGTTAGTCCTGTGGAATGCTCTTAATTAAAATTCAGTAGTTGCTTACAGTGCATTTGATGCTTACAATCATGAGTGGCCAGTCCAGTTAGCAGAAAGAGAAATTCAAACTAAGAACGATTTTTCTTGGAGGTACCAATGTAATTGGCAAATGCTGTTGTGACAGACGTTGTAAACAACAGACAGGGAAAATCTCAGAATACCAATGTCTGACTGAACACCTGAGAGGGAAATAAGGTTTTCTGTGCGAGTGTCAAGAGCAAATAGGAGGTTTTGGCAAGTGACTCATTGGTGATCAAATTAGTTTTGTTTTCCTTTTCCAAATCCTAATATTAGCTGTAGTATGAGGAAAGGGACTTTAAATTGGTACCCCAAAAAACAGGATGCTTTTGGAGCAAAATAGTCACTAGGGCATGTCTGGTTTACACATTGTACTCTTAACATCTCATACTGAAAGGCTAGATTTGTTTTGGAGAAAGTAACACCCAGAAAATTTCAGTACATATTGGAGAATGATTTGCTCTTTGGTTTTGTTTTTTGTTTTTTTTTTAAGGGAGGAACACACACCAAAATAAGTGTTTTGTGATATAATATTGCTGCTTTCTGAAATTTTCTGTTGGGTTTTTTGGCTGCTGTGTAGTTGGTGCTCAGTAGATAGGGTTAATTGTTTTAGTGTGAGCAACCAGCCTTTTAAATATGAATTCTAACTTTTTGACCCCATTAATCATAGTACTGCCTGACCTGTCTTGCTTACTGTAACAGTGCTTCTTTTTTTTTTAATTGATGAGTCATGAGCATGTATTAAATACAGTTTCTTTAGAAACAAAAAAAGCCCTGCTTGCACCTTAAAAAGATTTGGTAAGCTAAGAATTTAGCATATGTATGTCAGTACACAGTGCAGTGGGCTTAGGATATAACAGAGTCAATGAAAATTAGATCCAAATTAGACTAGACTGTGACAATGTGTTGTGGGCACATCTTTCTGGGAGTGGCTGAGAGAACTTACTGTAGGGGGAAGGTTCAGTCATGTCTGCACTCTACCTAGAAGCCCATGAATCTGAAAATTAGTTTTTGTGCTTAACCAAAAAGAAAAGCTCCATCTATGCCCTAATTTATTTGCTTCGCCTTCCAAAAATATTTTTAGAAATCAAATAAAAAGCATTGAAGTATTTCAACAAAGCAGTGCTTTTTGTTTTGGTGTTTGGGTTTTATAATGCTATTAAAACTTACTTGGATGAAAAAAACCCCCCGTTACCAAAACCCTGCCCTTTCTTAAGGATGCAGAGCTGCTTAACCCACTCTGCACAGTAATCACACAGTTAGAGGTGAGGGGAAAGTGAACAAAGACTGATGACAAGATTTAATTCTGCCTGTTTAGTTCAAAAACAAGTGTGTTTTGAAGCCTTTTTAATGTATAAGAACATTTAACTCCTGTATGTCTGTGGAGCTGTTTTGGTGCAAGGCATGGAGCATGCTGCTGCTTTGTATTTCAGAGTGCTTTACAGAACTAAGTGAATCCTGGATGTGGGCTGTGATTCCTCCGGGGGTGGGGAAACCGAGGCACACAGTTCAGCCAGCTCCAGTGCTTCCTCTGCTCTTTGGACTTTCTGGATCATTCTGTTTTCTCCCTGCTAGCTTGCAGGTGATTGTGTTCCTACATCACTTCAACATTTTTATCCCAGGGGCTTGGATAATTTATTGTTAATTTATCTAACAGATAAGAAATAGTGTGTACAATTAAAAGCATTCTTTGGCTGCATTCACCCTTACCACTCCCCGTTTTTCTTCCAATTCCTGGTGACCCTTCTTTGACTTGTAGTACCTTTTCAGAAGTGGCAGGATCAGGCCATTAAGTTGAAGTGAATTATGAAATACTTAACCCTCTTGTCTTCCCTCTGAAATGCCAACCCCACACATACAGGTTACTCCAGAGGCTTCTTGCAGAAAGCTGTGGAGTACTTTTATGGTTTTTTAGAAAAATACGATGTCTAGATGCTTGCCTCTAGTCTGGATTGTGGCATGGGTAAGGAACAAGAGGGATAAACCCAGAAAATTAATTTCCTCACACTCTGAATCCCTTGTGTCTGCAGGAGCTCTACTTTTTACCATTTTAAAAATGAACTTTGGATTAAAAAATACACTGCAGGGTTCCACACTTTATTCAAGGAGTTAAAAGTCTGGAGCTGTGCTTGATGAGCCAGATGGTCTTTAACAGTAACATTGTTCATATTGTTTAGATTATCCTGTTGCAAGTACAGTGCCTCGTTTACCTTTTATGGAAGAAAGTGTGGAAAATTGACCACAGATGTAAGTAACCAAGAATGATGGCTGAGGCAATTCTTACCAGGCCTCCCTCTCTAACACGCCTGATCCTGCAGATAAAAATAAATAGAGAAATGTGAGGCAGCATGAGAAATAGCTAGTGTTACCTATTTAAGTGTTTAATTTGAGCTCTGTGAGCTACTAAAATCTTTATTTTCTTAGACTGAGATTTCTTCATATTGAACTGGTTTCAGTCTTTCAGTGTAAGGAGCCTGATTGTAGATTTTTATCCAGGTACTAAATAGCACATCATTATATATTTTTTTCCAACCTGATTGAAAAAAAGGAGGGTAGGAAGAAGCCAACTACACTGACCTCAAACATAATTTATGGTCCAAAAATCTTCATGAGAAGATTGCTACCCATTTTGTGCTGTAATGAGAATGCACAAACTCCCCATTAATATTGATTTGATTGGTATCAGAAGCAAAGGCTGTGCCAAATGAATTAGAGGTAGCTCATTGTTACTCCTAATAATGCACTGCTGAGTTTGTGAAGCATCTTGCAAGACAGTTCCAGATTGAAATAAACTTTTTTTGGACAGGTATCTCTTTTGTGCAGTATCTGGAATTGGAAAGCTCAGTACTTAAACAGAACAAAGAGAAAATGCTACAAATGAAAGCAATAAAGCCCTGTTTTAGAAAGTCCTTTTGTCTCCTATCACTTTTCTTTCTCTCCTTCATTTCCTTCCTCTTATTAGAAGCTGCTGTCAAAATGCATTTACTTATGGCAAGTGGTTCCCTTCAGAGCCCCTCAGCTGATACTGCTGCATTTGCATGCAGGTGCTGCTGTGGTGGAGCACAGCTTCTTGTCTGCCCTGGCCAAGCAGAGAGAGCTGTAATTATAAACCAACAGGTTTACCATGGGAGGGCCCAGAAACTGAGAGTCTTCTCTTTATTCATCACCGTGGGTTGGCTGGCAGCTACTCTTTAACAAGGTGGTAGATTCCTTCGACTGTTCAAGGCAACATCTTCCCTTTATTACACTAAGCCTTGATTGAGCCAGGAAATATTTCCTTTTGCCCGTGCAGTGCTTTGAATTCTGGCAGCATTGGTTTCTAGAAGCATAGACTATCACATTCCATTTCTAGTGTTTTTTAAAGCCTTTTAAAAAAATATCAGGAAAAGGTGTTTTACAAGAATAACAGGAGGTTGGAGTTTATGCTGAGAACTAGGCAATCTAGGATGTAATGTAGAATCAGCAATTAACACTGGAAACGGGCTTCTAAAGCAAAGTTCAAACAGTCAGTTTAAGGTGCCATAGACTTTGAAGGCTGGCACTACCATTTCTGGGATTAAAATCCAGATGGCAAAGGTGTAGAATAAGTGCCAGGTTTATGCAGTGGGTTGTGGAGGTCCCTTTTTATCCATTCCAGAGTGTGCACTCATAACAGAAGTGGTGTAAACTCTTGGAAAGAGTCTGTCCAGTTCACTGAAGTTTTTATACAGTTCTGCAGTGGGCTACAGAAGTCCAGCAATAGTTATGTTTGGTTTGGAGTTTCCTCAGTGGGAGTTAGTCACTTGTTCTGATCAGCAGGATGGCAGCAAAACAGCAGCATGTGTACTAATGATTTTATCTGAAAACCTTACTGAATGTGGAATCAGACGTAGCCTCTGGATGTATGATGAGTGAGAGATCCCTGTTTTTCTGGTGCCTGTGTGGTGTTTTGACTTCTTGCTCTTCATCTGTTTATCAATGTAGGACTGAAGGAGTGGAGCAATGCTGCAGAGGGACTGTAAATAGAGAGTGCTTTCACAGCAGGACATGAACCCTAAGCTCTGTCAAGCCTTACTTGATTTGTAGAACAGACTAAGGTCTTCTGGTGAATGGCACTGTGTATTTTTAAAGTGGTGTACCCTACTGCTTCTTTTTTTCTGATAGATATGCTGGGAATTTCATTTTTCACAAACAATGCCTGTTTCCATGACTCAAACTATCATGAGAGCACCAACCTAGTATGGTTCCAGGAATAACCTACGCATCAGCTATACTCTGCCAGGAGCATAGAGGCTGGTTATTGAGATGAATGGTTTTGCTTAATATGTACCACAACATAGGAAAAAAGATGCCTCTATATTTTAGTTCACAGATAATTATCAAGAAATGGTGTATGGAGAAAAATAATGTATGGTTGCAGAATAGAAATATAAGCCTTGAACTTCCTATCCTGAAAATAACCATCAGGGCAGTTTTAAAGCACTTGCATGACTCATCTGGAGAGGTCCTAGACCAAATTTGCTGATGGAGGCAGGATGAAACAAATTCAGCTGCATTTTTATGATATTTTTCCTGCTGCTCTTAGCTTTTTACTTACCCAGAGTAATACAATTTTCCAGAGCAGTATAACAGCTCTAACATATGGAACTCCTATCCAGTTCACTGCTTAGGTGCAAAACTGCATGGGAACAGTGGTGTGTCAATAAATAGCTTACTGCATGTCAGGGTAAGTAGTCTCTCAGGAACCATGTTGCCAGCTTGGCAGTGTTCTAGAAAAGGAGATCTCAAGATGGAATCAGTATATTAATGCAGCTTAGTGAATAGGACCCAGGCCTAAAGGAAATCCAACTCAAGTAATATGAAGACTAAATGGAAGGCAGAGAGAGTCATGAGAAAGAGGGGCTTGTTAATGCACAGGTCTATAAAGAGAGGGATTTTTTTCATGTAGCACAAATTCCTAGCTGATTTTGGACATCCTCTAAGTCAGTATACTGTAGTTTTTCACTTGGGAGATAGTATCATAACACTGAGTAAGCTATTTGGTAACCAGTTGTGCTGCCTTTACTCTTGCTGAGTAATATTTTTGTGCCACAGGAGAAATCAGCAGGAGTTATGATCTAGTTCTGATCTGCCTAGTAGTTTTATGAGATTCTGCTGACTTTGAGGTGTTTCTGTATTGCCAGTAGCATTGCTGATGTTTAGATTTCAATCCAGCATCCTTTAACTTGGGAAATGAGAGGAGCGTAATTCCTGCATTCACTTTAAAATGCCAGCACATAACAAGTCAACAAGCGTGGCTCCAGTTTTAGACCTGAGTGTGTCTTGATTTAATGGCAGGGAATGAGACTGGCTTGTTAGGGGAAAGAGGCTGTATGATTGAGTGTTCCACATGATCTGATTCTGTGTGCATGTATGGTTGTATTAAAGACACTGTTTATGATATGGCTTATAAAAAAGTGTGTACATTTATAGCTATAACATCCTTGTCCTGTGTGTGCCTGTTTGCTAAGATTTGGACCTTGCAAGGTGCACTACAAACAACAGTAACATCCTGGGGGAGCTGTAATCCCTCAGGATCTTGTCAACATGTTTTTAACTATTTCTCAGTTATATTATAGATGAATTAGGTCATGTCAGTTGTATGTTATTTCTGCCAACAGTCTCATTTTTTGTATTTGCCACCTAGGTCTAGTCGGCATTGCCCCTTTTGAATGTTATTTGTCAACATTCACCTGTGTTATTTGGGAAGGACACACTTTGATAATTTGCATGTCTGAAAATACAACTCTGGTAGCTGTCTCCTTCCTTTGCATTACACAGCCTGTTCTGGAATTCTTCACTTCTGGATTTTAGCCCTGGTGAATGGGGAGGGGATGTTCAGTGTCACTCATATCCCCAAAGCCACCCCTGAAGTCCCAGATGCCAGCCTCATGTCATCTCTTCAAGGACTAAGGAAGGCATGAAGGCAATTTGGAGATGCCTCCTTCCTCCCTGCAGTTACACACCAACACACTTTGGCACTGTCAGAGATCCAACCTATAACTTCTTGGTAACTGAGCATTTGATGTGACTCCCAGTTTGTAGGGCTCTTGTTTCTGCTTATATATAACATATGACTTCTGTCTTCTCATCTTCCATTTACGTGATTCCTGGCATTTTAAATTCAAGTAGATTAGATTTAGACTTCTTCTAATGAGCCTGCATCATTTTGTGTTCTGCATACTCCTGAAAGGGCCTGGGGGAACCTGATAGACACAATTTATGTGGATCATTTAGAGACATAAGAAAGCATCTGATTGGTTTCATCGTTCTTTTGTTAGCTCTTTCCTATCATTCTAATCACCATTTTACTGTAGCATTGAGCTATTGAGGAAAGGATGATTTTTTTTCAAAGGCAGGATGCTTGCCATGTTTAGAAGTGGTGGTACTTAAAGGAAAATGGCTCCTAGGTCTTCACAGCAGATCTTTCTCCTGTTGATTCTAGTGCTAGCTCAGATCATAGTTTCCAAGATAGGAGTATATCTGACATGTATTTCACTGACAGTGAGTTCAATTCATCCATTTCTGGTATTATTTCCTCACTTCAGCAGAATATAATATGGGTAGGATGCCTCTGTGCACTGAACTCTACTGCTGAAAAGCAGTTTGTGTAGCAGCAATGGATGCTGGTACTGCAGTGCATTGCATATAGCAAAGGAGAAGTACTGATGAGATTTGGCAATGTTTTATTACTGTGGTGGTGAGATGATTGGAGTCTTCTACATGGCTTCTGGGTCTCTGTCACATTTGTACCCCACAGAGCCAAGGAGACAGAAGCATTAAGAACCCTGGCCCTGTAATTTTCCAACTGAAATCAATCAGTAAGCCAAATTCTCTTCTGATATCAATCAGTGCTGCTCTTTTGGCTTTAGTAAGGCTGTGCCCATTTCCAGTAGCTGTGATTTAGCCTGTTACTCCCCTTCCAACCTTTTTGATGACTTAACACAATTTTTTAAACATAGAAACATGGAAGTCTTGTTTCAGGTCTGAGTTGCTGGCTTATATGTTTAAATTGGAGGCATGTCAGTCCTCATGGAATCAACACTTTGAAGAAGGTCCATGAATGAGGTTAGGCTAAAATACATTTATTTTTCCTGCTACTATCTGGATTTTCTCAGGACCTAGATAATTTTATCCCATTTGCATCAAACATACAGGTAACTTTAGAATCCTGCATCTGTATTGTTTCTAGGGAAGCTAAATAAAATTACAAATGACAGTAATTGACATTACATGCTTTAATTAAATTTCCTCCTCTGTGAACCAAAACCTTTTAACCAAGTATTGCAGTGCTATTTCTGTATTTATTTGTTACATGGGTTAATGTGCTATGTGGCAGATATGGTATTTATCCATTTTCACAAATTAAGCTATCAGTGTCATGTTGCCTTTGAATTGTTTCCTGCACTGATGGCCAAAACCGCTTGAAAAAGACTCGTTCGTCCTCTCTGGCTATACTTCTGTTTTCACAAAGCTGAAAATTGTGGGGTTGAAAGTGAACCCTTAGGAACAGTTTGGGAAACTCTAGGCCCAAGGCTACTTACCAATATACTGGGGTTTTTTTTCCCTGCTGAGGGAAAGGGGAAGTGCACAGGGTTTTTGAATGATGGTTTTGTTGTTGCTAAATTACAGGAATTGGAAATTAAGTCCTGTTTGAATTTTGTTTGTGGCAAGTGAAAATGGATTACAGAGAGTATGATTAGAAATTCTTCTACTTGGTCCTCAAGCTGTGCACTTCAGACCCTGCTAGTGTCAACTCCTTGCCATGTTATGTCCTCTGAGAAAGCAGCTCTGCTTTAGCTAATTTGCAGCTTTCTTACTCTACTGTAACTACACTGATTAGAACAGTTTATGTGGACATGATCCTTTGGCTACTACTGTAGGTAACAACACCACCACCCCCCCAAAAAAACAAACCAAACCCCAACTAAACAAAAAACCCACCAACTTACACTCATCCTGAATTGGTGATGCAGATTGCTGTGGCTTCAGAATTGTAATACAATCATCTTCAGCATTCTCCTTGATGTTTCAAGTGGAGCATGGTTTTCCTTTAACTGCAGTTACTTCCCAAATGGGGGTTGCCAAAATAAAGTATCTGGGACTCTTATGGTTCTATTCAGTACTCAAGAAAAGGAAAGCTTGGTAAAGAACTGCCAGCTCAGTATTGTCTTGTAATTGAATGCTGTTATTCAGCAGTTCAGCAATCCAGTTTCCCAGTGCCAGAAAGCAGTAGGACTCCAGGAGTCAGAATGGGGAGCCCCATTACTATTTGTGAGTCCAGCATGAAACAGGACTGTTGGTGGGCAAAAGCTGCTCTTTGGAGTGACTCAGTAGCTGCAGACTGCTGTGTGTCAGATGTGGTTTGGGAACAGTGATGAGAGCTCTGTGTCTTTCTGCAAGGAATCACATCTGATATAAAAACCTGGGGGACGAATGTTGAGTTGCACAGCTGAATAACCCAAAACAATAAATACCTCTCAGTTCTTCATAGTTGCCTTTTGGCACTGGCATTTTAAGTGAAATTCAATTGGAAACTAGAAAGGTAACCACTTTCCATGACTTAGAAATTAGCCAGGGATGTGTCACTTCCCTCATCCTGCTCCTTGAAACACACTTAAGCTTTTCACAGCTTCTGTAAAGTTTTAGGCTGTGGAAAACTTTATAGCAATTTGATTTTTAGCCTGAGTAAGTAATTGCTTTAGATTATCTTTCATTACTGTCCCTCTTTGGAAGGACACATAGCCCATGAAACCAGTTCATTTCTTACCAGTAGTTTATTCTTTTTTATGGCTCAGACCTCTCCTTTCCTCAGCATTTTAGCTTTTTACATGCTTTTGTCAATTTTAGAGCTTAATCCTCCTTCAATGTGAGTTTTGTCGTTTATTTCAGTAGGGAAGAATTTACAGAGGAGGTAGTAGCAGGATCAGAACCTGAATTTGGTAATATCACATGCGCATCTCACTTCTGGCAACAGGATTCTGTAGCTCTTGTTGACCAGCCTTTGTTACACACATACACACACACAGAGGAAATTTCATTTCCAATATTGCCATGTCTGTGCCTGGACCTTTCCTGTGCTTTGAAGGGAATTGTGATTTTACTCTGTTGCAAGGGGAAAAGGTCCAGGCTACCTACAGCAGAGATGGACTGTGATTGGTAAAAACATGTGCTTTAACACTTGCTGTTTGAGCATTTTGTTCTGTTATATAGCTGCTAACAAAAGCACACAGTCAAAACTGCATCCTACCATTCGGAATGCAACTCACCAAGCTGCAAAAAGCAGATTTAGTTTCTTTTGCAGATGGTCTGAGTCTCATGTGGCATCATATTAAATTATATAGGCAGTCAGTCACTTGTTCTGAAGCGATGCTCTGAGCTGAGAGTTGTGATGTGCTTGGACCATTGTGCTGGAAAACAGGCTCTAAAGCTAGCACAGGTTCTCTGAAGACAGCAGCAAAGGGGCCTGCAGAGCAAGGGGCTTCCAACACCTCAAAGACTGCAGTTCTCCCTGGGATGCACTATGAGGGTGGCCCAGCAACCCCACCATGGGCTGTGGAGCATTTTGCCTGAAAGGTAGGAGACTAGACCAACTCATTCAGTTATTTTTCATCTTCATTTCTGTGATACTTTAGGAGTATCGTTTTCTGATTTTGTATTTTTGCAATGGTAGTTATTTTTTGTTTATAAAATCTTGAAGTTAAGAGTGGGAATTTGTTTTCTGCTTTTGTCAAGCTTTGTTTTTCCTGGGTAAAAGAGGAAGAAAATACAGTAGTTTGTTAATTTGAAATGCTAATGCTATTTCATGAAAATATTTCTGCACTACGAGTGAGATAGAATTGGCTGTTTCATCCTAGTGGTATTTCATAAAAGGATGTGTT
This sequence comes from Bucco capensis, assembly GCA_013396975.1. Taxonomy (NCBI): domain Eukaryota; kingdom Metazoa; phylum Chordata; class Aves; order Piciformes; family Bucconidae; genus Bucco; species Bucco capensis. Next base: position 1,290,667 of record VWZO01020258.1, on the reverse strand, counting down.
TTTATTAACTTCAGTTTGGTACAAATTCAGTCTTTAAGTAATACTGTATCCAGTGTGAAAGTAGTGGTTTTTATCAGCTGAATTACCACTGAGGGACGATTGTCATTTGTAGTCAAAAGCATACTGGAGATATATAGCTCATTTGAAAATTGTTATCTTGCAGTAGGTCAGTTTTAATATGCATGCTGATTAAAACAAAAAATTTTGTAGTACTAATCACTTTCTAGTAGGAATATTGACCTAAACTCATTTGTGACATCAGCAGCTGAAGGCTGCAGGTTATTTCTAGGAAGCTCTGAACGTGTTAATGCTGTGAAGTAAAAGGCTATTGTTGTTACAAATGTTTTTACATGCTGAAACTGATCCGTTGCTCATGACAGCAACCCATCACATACATTTAACAGGTAGGAGTTTGCACAGAAGTGTTTCCTTTGCCTGCCAGCACTTGACAGGTGGTAGCAAATGCTGCTTCAAACTTCCAGCTTACCTGAGATCTCAAGATCTCTTGGAAAAGACAATTGCAGTGCATGTGCAGTTCAGAGCCATGCATTTACCCTTGCAGTAGTGGTGCTTACATTGCAGGCAGCTTGTTCCCTGGTAAGAAACACGTGAACACCATCATCAAGATGAACAGTTCAGTAAAGTAGCTTTTCTGATACAGGCATTTGGAAGTTGGAACACCTGTTTGAGTTTTAGGAAGAAATAAGCAAGATCAGGAATGCACAAGTGGGTACCAGGCAGTGCCCATGAAGGGCAAGGCACAGGGCTGGCTGAAAATCATTACTATGGGTTATAGGAAAAGAAGGGTGTTCTCTTTGCTATGATATGGGTTTAGGAAACAAGAGGTATGAGTATTCCTGTCTATTCCATGTCAGGCTAAGTGTAACATTACAAACAGGTTTTTATGGCTGTATTTTTAAGTGCCTAGCTTCCATTTTACAAGTGCAGTTTACGTCTTCAGAAAGGAAACATGGAAATGTGTCCCTGAATCTAGAAATGGGCTATTTTCTATGCTGCAGAATGGGGATAATGCTATTTTCTTTTGCTGGTGGAATATTCTGATTAAGGGATTTGAGAACATAGTGTTGATTCATTTCCTGTGCAAATGAGAGCTAACTCTGCTTTTCTAAGCCAAACACAGTTTCCAGTTTGTACTACCAATATCCTGTCTTGCACCATCATCTTACACTTCTGTGTAGATGTGTTTTGGGAGAATAGCCCAGCTGTGCTGTTGATCACACCACACTGTGATGTGTTTGCCAGCTGACTGAGCTCAGGGATTGCCATAGCACTGATCTATTCCTCCCTGTCCCCGAAATGACCCTTCATGATGGCTGGGTGGGCATCCCCACATGGGATGTGCACACCCAGATGAAATAAAGAGAGAGAAACAAGATTCCCTTTGCTGTAGTCCTTGCTGTAACAGTCCAGGCCTCAAGTGTTTCTGCTGTCAAACACAGGCTAAGCTCCACATTGGTCAAGAGGACCCCAGAGGGTAGTTGACTCTTCAGCAGGCTAGAAGATGTGTGTCTGCCTTCTTAAGGCTTTGCTCTGCGCTTCGCCGCGTGCGTTTTCTTTCAGAACGTAGCTAGGTTTCTGTTGATCCAGCCAAAGCCACAGCCTAGTTTTTCCATGTTGAAGGCCTGTCTTCAGATCCCAGTTCCCAAATTAGATCCTGGATCTGTCCTTGACATGAAACTTAATTCCCTAGGACACGCTGTACAGACTTCTAGAAACCATCTGTGTGTTAGGCATAAATATTAAATGTAGCAAGAAATTGAAAATCTTTAGAAGGGGGGGGGACACAAAAGAATTAGATGTCACAAGTCAATTCTCATTTGCTGTGCTGAATCTGAGAACCATATTTAGATGCTCAGGATTGATCCAGAAGGTAGCAAAGCATGGACTGCAGGCTACCAGTTATGCAAGTAATACATCTGCATAATTGTATCTACTGTTATTTTCATTTCTTTGGGTCACTCTCATCCCATCTTCCTTATATTGACTACTTGGCCAACCTTGGCATCTCCCTCAAACTTCATCTTGGTTGACTTTCATACCAAAGAAAGATCTTGAAGCATGAGAAACTCTCAGAAGATATTAAGGTAGATTTCATTTTGGTTTTTTTCCTTCTGGGATGTAGAAATACTTGGCCACTTAAAACTAATCTTTTGATCCCTTGTCACAAAGTTAGTCTTTGGAGATGACCAGATGCTTGTATTAAAACACAAGTAGCTCTAGGAACTACAGTTTGACACTGGTGGTCTTGTGTTGTACCTAAACCAATTCACTTTAACTTTCTAGTAAATGTAGTCATTTTTCCAAATCTTCCCAAAAGAAGTTACCTAGATTACTGGGATGCAGCGGCTCTGACACTTAATTTTTTCTACTTCAAAACCAAGGCTTATATACACGAGAAGAAAAGAGCAAGAAATTCAGGAAATCCTCAGCTTGCTGCTAGTGTACCCTCACATTCCTAAGAACTATTTTTGGATTGTCTCTTAGGAATAGCTAGAACTTGTTGAGCTGGGAAAGACTTCTTGGAACAGATCCTTGGTTTTGTCTTTTCTGCATGAGTGCCTCTTGTTGATGTTGGAGTAGCTGCTGTTAACTGGTTGGTGATTCAGAGAATGAGGCAAGTCAGTCACATGAAATCAGCTTCACTCCACAGTATTTGCAGAAAAAGGTTGCAGCAAGCTGGTGGGCATATGGAGTGAACAATTGCTTTGGGTTGTAGGAGTATACAGAGAGGTCTGTCTGACTCTCTTCTGGGTTTTACAACCTGCACATTTGTTATAACTTGAGAAATATTGAAATGTTGGTGAGGAGGATACAAATGCTCTCCCTTCTGTCTCCATGTAGCCTCAAGCACTCCATGTAGTTCTGATATACCTCAATAAATCAGTTCTGAGATCTCCCAATAAACTGGAATTCTTAGCTGTTAAAGGATTTGTTTCCACAGACTACTTTGCAATCCAGGATGCTGTGTGCAGAACAGCTGTAGATACCTGCAGCTATCTGTTGCACAGCACGTGAGGCTGCTTGAGGAGTTTTCAGGCTGGAATCAGGTTCAGTGCAGCACACTTTGATAAGGACTAGCAATGCTCACAGCATTTCTAACATACATGGGTTCTTCTTCAGTGGGGGAAAAGATCAGTGTCATTTAAACTCCTATTTGTTCCCAACCCTGTCTCTGGGGTTTTTTAAATGCTACTGTGGGGTGACAGGCTTTTCAAAACATCTGCAGATACTGCCAATGTGTTTTAAAAGATGTGCTGAAGGAATGAATGGAATGACTGGCATCTCCGTTAGCTTGATGCTGTGCCACTTGTTACCTCTGAGAAACTACAGGAACGTGCTGAGAAAGAACCTTCACCCCAAAGGAGATGTTGGAAGCCTGTAAGGCTTAATGGAGCTACTTATGACAGGGCAAAAACTCTTTAAAAGGATGCTCCCCGTTGTTGTTTTTTACCTACTCAGACCAGAGAGATGTCAATCTAGGGAGGATGTTTTCCCTGCTAAACACAACAAAGAAAGGAACAGCAAACTGCAGTCACAGGGATACTTCAGAGAAGCTTTGGACTTAAAGGTGAAGGCAAAAAGCATTTGATTTGTATTGCATATGTGAAAATGATATTTTAACACTTCTCTCACTCTTTGTGAACGGCATTTCTTCCATTCTTTGTGTGTACACACCATATTGGGTTTAATGGAGAAATGAGACAAGAAAATAGGTTCTTTTTTGGAGGCTGGCTACTAATGCAGTAACATTAAAGGCAGGCACATTGTTGTCAGCCAGTTTGCATATTTATTTACTTTTACAAATGGTTGGCTCGGAGTCAGCAGTTAATGGAATGAGAATGATGTTCCTGTGCAGATTGTTTCCTGAGAAACATTTTCAATTACAAACATATCTCTGCTTTTCTTTCCTCATTTGTTATGTCTTGGAGAATAAATGGGGAGTAGCATTTACAACTGAAGGTTTATGTTCTGAAGACAATTTTAACAATGATTCCCACATTAAAAGGCCCCTTTGTAGTTGCAGACATATGTTTATGATGTTTTGTGCTATGAATATCAGATTTCTGGTGGACGCTGTGTCACACTCTGCAAACTTGTAAACATCTATAAATCCATTGGATCATTTTAGTACCATGTGTAATGCAGATTTATTGTCTTTTGTGTGGAGTTCTTTTGTTTGGGAGTTGAAGCTCAACTGCCAAAATCCATGTTGGATGAATTATGAATTCAAGAAAATTAGGCAGTCCCATTTTAGATTAATATTTTCTTTTCCCTTTGTGGAGTTATAAGATGCACACACACAAGCATTAGAAAAGAACATTTTGGGTGGTTGGCCCAGAAAGCAATTGTGGAAATTTGCCTGACTAAATAAATAGTGTATTTCCGTAAAAGCTTAAACTAGGACTTGTTGAAAATACTTTTGCTGGTTTTTCTCTCATTTTCTGACCATCTTACGCAATTTAGATCTCTTTTCCCATTTGCCAATACAAATTCAGAGTTACTTCACTGGAATTGTATCATGGTGTAAAACTAGAGTATGTGAGGGGGCATAGGAATCACACTGAGCTAGTGTAAATCGGCATAAATCCACTGAAATCTGAGCAGATCCAGTCATTTACACTCCAGTCTGTGTTGCAGGCTGTCAAGTCAGCAGAAGAACTAAAGCTGTTCTTGTACACAAGTGGTTACAAAAGCAAGCCATCAAGATCATGAGCATTTATCAGCAATCTGCACCCAGGAAAAACCATATGAAACCATCTAGATTTGGCTCAGCTATAATTGAGTCTCTGTCTTATACAAGGGCAGTAAAGACATTTCTTATTGAAAATCAGCATTTTTCTGAACTGGCTGTAATTTCTGGCCACATACACATGTAGCATGTTTGAACTTGGATGTATATACAAATATCCAGTGTTACTTTGGCAATATGATGTCAGCAACTAGCCTTCCAGATTGGGCTTGTTCCAGGAAAGAGTAGCTTCAGCTAGAGATACAGCATGAAAAGCTACTGTCTGCTGTAGAGTTTACACTGTCAGGTAGTTTGTCCTGCTAGAAAGCTTAAGCTCTGGAGTCACATGAATGACAACAAATCTCAGCTTCCCCCCCCTAAAAAAACCAAACCAACAAACCAAAGTATCTCCAGTCTTAAAAATGGCACAGAAGACCTTGGATGGCAAACTTTCCTGTTAAAGAAAGGCAGATAGTTAGTGTGTGTGTGTGTGTATATTTATGAAGGTGTGTAGGCATCCATTTAAATCTCCTGGTTTTGAAAGACTGAGGTTAGCAGCATTGTCACTGTGCTCCTCCAGCATTAGGATTTGGTTCTAGGTAATCACACACTTCCAGAATTGATCCATTAGTGTTGTAGCACTTGAGTTATTTTAGTTTTATAAGTACAGAAACAATTATATGGCAAGACATGGTTGTAGTGCTCAGAGGAGAGACCATTTAACACTACATCTTGCTGTGTTTATTGTATTATTCTTTGGATAGATGTACTAAAATACTTCTCAACCACAGAGAGTGCACTGGGTGATGTGGCGTTTCTGAGCTCAGTGAAATAATAAGATGTTACTCTGATTTAAATAGAGTACTGAACAGGGCAGCAGAAAGCCTTCAGCACACAAAATAAACAAGTAAAGAAAAAAAAAAGGCAAATGAAACTGTCTAATAAATACAATGTGGAGCAACAGGCTGCATATCCTGGAGGAATTAGGCCAATTTAAACCGTATGGGTAGTCCTCCACTTTCAGATGTGCTCTGCATCCAAGGGTTCCAATAGCAGTTGAATGTGTGCATCAAAGGGCAAAGTCCAGCTCAGAGCACCCACGTGGATTTGATAGTTTAGGGCACAACCTTGTAATCCTAGAACATCTAAAGCAGTAAGAGTTCTCTCCAGTTTAAAATAGCTGCTGTAGTTGCTGTTGATACAAGCTTGTGGGCTCCCCAGCTCTGGGGCCAAATTTGGTGCTGGCATGATTGGAGGAAGTCAACAGCTGATAGTGGAGTTGTGCTTGATTACATCATAACAAATCTGGCATGTGGAGCTGAATCAGAAGTGTCCATGGCTTATCCAGAGTTAAAAGTGGGACATTCCCATTGCCAATACTTAGGGATTCTTATGGCCTGTGTGTAACTGTTGCTTTAATTGTCCCAGACCTGTGTGCTTGATTTTCATTAAAATACTAAATTGCTGAAGCAATTTTCATGAAAATTAATTAAAACACATTCATGAAAAGCAACTGAAGAAGTGATTCCTCTTCTGAAAGTGTGGTATGCAAACTCTTCACCTCAGTTACATTTTTGTGGTTCCTCTGTAAACACCTAAGTGTATAATAGTGGTTTGTCATGGATCTTTTTTGATGGAAATTCTCAGAAAGTGAGGCTCTACTAGAGAATACTCTTATCTTTACATACAGCTTGATAGAATGCACGTGTTCTTCATGCTCCTTTTTGTAGCATTATTAATCTGTAGTTAAATCTTTTCAGTATTGGGAAAGATTAAAAAGATGCTATCAGGCTCAGGGTTTCTCCATCATATTTGCTGCTGGTAGGGGACAGGAGGGAAGGAGGAGTCCTTATTTATGGGACTAATGCCAACCTTGGGCATGGGTTGTGCACTTGAGAATGCAGTGGCTCAGGAGGGGTTGTCCTCTCTGGCAAACTGGATCCAGCTGGGATGTTTGATGCTCTGGTGGTGTGTTGGGTAGATTCTGCACGTAGCTCACGCAGGTGAGAGAGATGTATGTGACTTGGGTGAGCTGCCTGGGGGAACAAGACCCCCACTGTGCTCCTGTGCATACCTGTGCACAGCAAAGCAGGACTTAGCCTGCAGTGCATTCTAGAACAGATCAATGTATTAGTTCCTCATGTAGATTTTTTACTATTTTATTTGTATTTTATGTCCTATTTTCATGCAAAGACACAGCAGGTTTTTGTTTGCTTTCTCTTATTTTCAGGAACTCTGATAATATGATGAAGGTCTTGTTAGTGAATGTAGAATGTGGTGGTTGTACATACCAGGGGACTAATATGGGGAGGTTCAGTGGGCCTTGTAGACAATGCCCTACAAAACATTCAGCCTTGAAAGGTCCCCTCAGTCTCCCTGGAGAAGTGTCAGTGAGCTCTGTTAGTGGCTCACTGCCTGGAGAGAGGAACCAAAAGCTTTCTGCACTGTCCTTCGTTAGGAAGATGAGCTGACTGCTTCCTCCAGTGTGTCTTGCCCAAGCAGAGCATCCAGCCCTTTGGGACAGCAGAACTCAGTGGAGCCAGCTGACTTGAACAGATTTTATTTACTGCATTCTCTCTGATATGAAAAAAGAAAATGTTTTGTGCCTAGGAACCTTTCTGTGGAAGTTCTCCTCAAACTAAACATTTCAGAACAGAATGACCTCCACATGGAATTTTTCTATCCCCTGGTGTTGTTATACCCATAACCATTTTGAACTAAAATGGGGAAAAAAAGAAGAAAGTCAAAGAGGTCGATAAACCCAACAATGATTTTCTCTAAGGAGTGCTAGCACTTCAGAAAATTGCCATGTAAGTGTAAACAGTTCCTGTGATTGTATGTGCTAGACCAAATCCATCCTTGCTGTAGTGGCTCAGAACTCCATGGAGTTACATGAGGGATTAATTTGGGCCATTGCTCTCAGCCATCAGTTGCAGAGGATATACAACAGCTGAGGGAACTATTCTTGTCAACAATATTTTATGACTTCGAGAGCTGCTCAGTATTTGTATGTTACAGATACACAAGCAGGGTGAGTGTATGGGGTAAAGTTAGGATTTCAGTATTGAACAGAGAGGATTTCTGGAGTTGTTTTTGTACCATTAAAAGTAATAAGCATTCTAACAGCCATTATTACTGTAAGCCTTACATAGAGCCTGAATACAGCTACCTACAGACTCAAAAGTGCATAGGCATTTTGTCTGGCAGAGCACAAAGTACTTCACAAAGCACAGAAAATATTTTAGAAGCTTTTAAGTAGTGTTATCACACCACCTAATTATCACAGTGTTCTTGTGGAACTTAGCTGTATTTACTGCAGCCAGGATGTTAAGGCAGAGAGGTGAAACTGTTTTCCAAAAGCTAACTTGTGAGGCAGGCAGGTGGCCATGAACAAAAAAGATCTCTACTGTCACTTTCTGCTTTTCTGTTTTCTCTGAACCTAAATTGTTTCTGTAGTTTTCAACATAAACTGGGGAAAGCTTCAGGTAGTAAATCTGAAATGTTAGGTGGTGAATCTGCTTCTGCACATAATTTGTCTATTTCAGTTGATGTCAGAAGGTGTGTACAGCCAGCTGAATCTTTAGGACACACGTAGTAGGATGGTTCAATTAAGTTGTTGAAGTTTAATCTCTGACTAGAACAGTTGTGCTAACAACTAGTTCTGTTAAAGGTCTGTACACTGGAAAATAAGTGATCAAAACAACATTACCAGCTTATTATTTGTAAGGCAGCAAGGCTCTGTCTTGGTTTGATGAATCAGGTTTGCACTGATTTCTTGGTTACAAAGCAAGATACAAACACCACAGTGGGTACCCTTCCTGCACAGTGCTGTGTGCTCTTCCATAGCACTAGGATTAGTGTATTGACTTGTTTGTATTTATTCTCTTCTGCTAGGGAGGCATGTTTGGGCACTGAAGGGATGGTTTTGTCATGTTTGGGTCACCCAGAGGGATTAAGTAAGTTGCTCTGAACTGTACCAGGTACAGAACCTGTACAGTACAGACTGCTTTTCCACTCCTCTGGGTCTCTCTGTTTCTGTGTTCTCAGAGCATATATTGCAAGAACATTGATCTTTGCAGCATTGGGGACTTTGGCTGAGTAAGAACTCATCCATATTTCCTGTGTGCATCTTCAAACTATGGGATCTTTGATTACTTAACCATTCCTGTGTCAAAGCTCTTTCTCAACCGATGTCTAGACTCCATACTAAGGCACTACTTTTGAGGGTTCATCATCTTACACCTGTGTCCTTATGTCATGGTTTCTGCAAAGGAAGGCCAAGTACATGGGCCAGAAGCATCCCAGTGTCTGCTGTAGCTGGTCTCTGACCTGAACCCTGGAAGAAGCTGTGTGCTGAGGCTGCACCTTCAGTCCTAAATAGTTTACCAGTCTGACAGCTCCTGTGTGGGTATAGAGCCAGACCCAGCTCTTCTCAAATGGCTAAACTTGAACCATCTCCAGAACAAAGGTGACATACCCGAGAGCAATAATAATTGTCCTCAGCTCAAATGATTCATTGGTGTTAAAATGTCAGGACCATTGCAATGCAAGTGAACCTTTAAAACTTGAGGACAATGAGCCTTATCCTGGAAGAGATTTGAAGAAAATGCATTGATTCCAGTGCAATTATCCACAAAAAAAATCTACTCATACAAGTAGAGGTTGGATGGCTTGGCTTCCCATTTTTGTTAGCTGTATTTTATTGCTGTAATTACACCTAGTGGCTTATCTGATAAGAGTCATCTTCTTATAAAGAAATTAAGGCAATTAATGCTACTTTTTACAAGAGTGAAATAGTAAGTAAAATTTGAGATTTGACCAAGCTCTTTTTTCTTTCCTAGTATCTGAATTACAGGAAGAAGGAATGAATGCCATTAACTTACCTCTCAGCCCAATTCCATTTGAACTAGACCCTGAGGACACTATGCTAGGTAATTTATAACAATTTTACACCCCAGCATGAAAGCTTAAGGTAAACTCAACTGTCATGCCTGTAGTGTATTCAAATACCTTTCTTTTACACCTCCAGAGGAGAATGAAGTCCGAACAATGGTTGATCCAAATTCAAGAAATGACCCCAAATTACAAGAACTCATGAAGGTAATGAAAAACATGTAAACACTACCAAGAAAGTGAAACTACTCTTTAATGCTATCCCTGCCTCTTTCGTTGGAACATTTCAAAGCACTGTTTAGATCTTAATTAAATGAAGGCATGTGATATGTACATCCCAGTGAGATGGGCAGGTGGTTTGTTGTAGTGTCTTTCTCCAGATATGGGACCCAGAGACTTAAGAATTTGTTTTAAAATCCTAAGTCCATATTGTTAGTCCCATCCCACCCCCAAGGTAATGTCCCAGGGACTTCCCTCGTAGCCCTTGTGATTCTTGGGGTTAGAATTTTAGCAAAAAGCTTCATTAGAATTGACTTCAACACCTTTTGCTTCAGAGTAAAATGTTAAAACACTACTGAAAGCAAAGGACAGGCTTCACTCCAGCAGGCTCTGCATCTGGTATTTGTCTAGACCTTGTGGTTGCATTGACACAGCCACCTTAGAAGAATCTCTCCTAAGTCCTTCCTATTTTTTTCTGATGGTACTTCAGTCTGATTGTATTCTGAGCTATCATTGCAGCTTTGGTATTCTTTCTGCTAAATATTTTCATCATTGTACAAAATGACATGTGTTTTAAATTGCAGATGAATAGTGCATAATGCTGCCAAATTTGTGTTTCCCATATAGGTACTAATTGACTGGATTAATGATGTGTTGGTAGGAGAAAGGATTATTGTGAAAGACTTGGCTGAAGACCTGTATGATGGACAAGTATTGCAGAAATTATTTGGTAAGAAAATATGTACATGCTGTTGGGGCACTTTGTCAGTAAGTGGATCACTTGTTCCTGCTTAGGAGCCCTGGCATCATCTTACATTTATGCCACTAAGTGATATAAAAATAGCATTGTATTGTGAGCCCCTTGAGCACTAGGCTGTGTGCACAATCCTTAGAGCTGCAGTGCAATGTGTGGTGCTTTGGAGTTGATGAGAACAGCACAGAGCCTACCTGGGGTGTGAGAGAGGCAGAGTTCTTGTCTTGGCAAGAGCAGTCACTCCAATGAAATTTATTATCTGCATATGTGCTTTACAAACTGAACTGTGTTACAAGAGGAAAGTAAGTTTGAAGGCAAGGGCATTTTCAGTACAGCAGTGGATGTTTTTAATCTCTCCTGGTTCCATACTCTAGTTCATTCATGTTTGTGAAGTTCCTCTGGAAAGTTAGAATTTCTTTCTGGTTTGATGTCTGACTGTTTATGTTACTGAGGTAATTATACCCAGTGGACTGCAAACTGAGCTTCAACTGAGAAACAGATAGAGAAAGAAACTGCTAATGCAGAGCTGCTATGTGCTTTTTGAACTCTTGGCTTGGAAGCCATTTGCTTAGTTAGGACAGCTCATAAAGTCCCCAGTAAATTTCTTTTCAGTATCTTAAAGGAGTCTTGAAACATCATGTGAGCACTTCTCATAAAGACTACTCAGAATATTCCCTTCTAGGAGTGGTTAAGCTGTTGAATATATTGTGATGGTGTACCTCAGGGTGCATGGAATGTCTGTGTTCTTCATGGAGCTAACAGTGGTTTTTCTTCTGTATCACTTCAGAGAAACTTGAAAGTGAGAAGCTGAATGTTGCTGAAGTTACTCAGTCTGAAATTGCTCAGAAACAGAAGCTACAGACAGTGCTTGAGAAGATCAATGAAACCCTTAAACTCCCTCCAAGAAGCATTAAATGGAATGTTGACTGTAAGTTGTGTGTTTTCTATACTGTCCTCATCTGTGGGCAGCTGAGAGTTTATAGTTGCTGTCTGGAATTCTGCAATATCCAGTGCTAAGGGAAGGCTGAAACCTGTTATTTGTGGCAGGAGCTGCTCTGCAGGGCACTTCCAGATGTGGTACACATCTACCCTCTTTACTGGTGCTCAACCTTCAGTTGAAATGAAGTGTCTTTTCAGAGTCTGTCAAAGGCCAGCATTTCTGCTGTTAAGTCCATATGCACACCAGCTTGAGTTTTCTGTTACTAAATGGATGTATTGAACCAGGCAAGTACCTGCATCGGTGTGGTAGACAGGCAGATGGAGAGTTGGGTTCTCTGTGTAAAATTTGCAACATAGCTATGAATGATATTTCTGATTGGTTAAGGCTAAATCTGAACCACTGGTTTGGATTACAGAACCCTTATCAAGATTAAGACTGCACCCTTGTTGCCTGTCAGGACTGTAACCTTCCTGAGCAGGTGATGGAGAAAATTAGGCCTCTTAATCTGTTGTAAGTTTGGTATCCAGAATCACTTCACACTGGTGAATACTTGACCAGTGTATAGCAGTTTCCCTCTCTCCTATACATGTCTTGTTTTGTATCCTATTCCATTCACAACAAATAAGTGAAAGGAAGAGAAATACCTTGCAGGAGAAAGAGTGAACATTAGCTATGTCTGACTTTCCCCTTCCTGTGCTCCACTGAGTTTTCTGTCCCCATCTCTCTTCAGCCTCCCCCAGGTTTTTTCCGCTCTGTTACGCAGCTGGAGGCAGGGGATTTGGAGTGGCTTGAGAATTTAACTTGTAGTTTTAATTTAATGTTTTACATGTGTGTTAGAGCTAAGGTAGAGATAGACAGCAGCAGCTGGAGCCAGCTGGAGTACACCCCAGTGCTAGACAGACATCTTTTTAGAGTTCTGCTAAAGCATATGATTTGTGACCACTGCCACCCCAGCAAAGTCTGACAGTGATGCTGCTGGTCTTATAGTTGGGACCTGCACTGGAATCTGATCTTGTTTGAGCAGTGAAGTAAGGCAGCAGTTACTGGTTAGTTCAGTACAAAAATCCATTAAATGCACTGTACTGCAGCTTTGAAAGATCATGTAGGAATACTACTCTAGGAAAGACTGTACAAAAACACAATAGAAGAGGAAGAAAGGCAATAATAAGAATTAGAAATGATTCACTTCCATGCCAATGGTTTAATGCTTGATTAAGGGTTTTCTACAGTATAGCTTTTGATATCTTGTTAAGTTATATTAATGTTAACTAGCCATTTGAAACCTGCTGTGAAAAAGCTTCAGTAACAAGAACTGTAACAACTTCATGAGGAATGTTTGAGTCATTGCCTTCAGTAAGTTATTGCTTAAGGCTTCTGCCAGAATAGGCTCATTTATCATCCTGCAGACACTGTGATACTTGAAAATGAGTAAGTGCATGTTACGAGTGCAAAAATATCTTTCTGATAGTCCATAAATCCTTATTGAAAGAAAGGGAATAAAGGGAGGGCAAGGAGAATGCAGAGATGGCACTTAAACTGCCGTCCATGAAGTCTGGCTTTTGGATCAGCTTTATGTTTCCATCTGACATGTTGCTGACACACATTGCTGACTGGGCTGCATTAGCATGGCCTGCTGAGCAGGAGGAGGCCAGTAAAGGTGCAGTGCCTAAAAAGTGCCCCTTTAAGTGCTCCAGATGGCAAGAGGAAAGGAGTCCCATAATTCCTACATCTTAAGAAGTAAAAATATGTGCCCTAGTTCCATTACAGTTTGTAACTTGTGCCTGTAATCTCTATTTCAGCTGTTCATGCTAAAAGCCTGGTAGCAATCCTTCATCTTCTGGTTGCATTATCGCAGTATTTCCGAGCACCTATCAGGCTCCCAGATCATGTGTCCATTCAGGTGGTGGTTGTGCAGGTAAGAGAGGTGTTAAACAGCTCTTGGTGGGCTGTGAAATTGGACTGAGGGGGTTCTCCAGAAATACATCTAGAGTTCTGTTTGGGCAGGCACGTTTGTGTCTCTTTGGGTGACAAGAAACACACGTGCATCTTCCCTGCTGACAGTGCTTCAACCAGAAAAAGGCAGACATGCTTTCCCAGATTGAGCTGTGGCTCAGAATATCTTATTTTGATTGTGAAGTGGCCAGACTCTGACATTAAAAATATATGAAACGTTATTGTTGTTGGAATGTGTTTATCACCCAGTGCCATGTCTAGAATGATTATTTTCCCCATTTTTGATGGTCTTCTCACTTGTGTAGCGATTGGAATCATTCTTGGCACTGAATGATGAATTGTCGCTGTTTATTACATTCAGACTCATGTTAGATGACTAAATATTCTTTTTCAGCCTCATGCATGCTAATTTAGTCTGATTACAGTGTTGGCTTTCTCATAAGCATGCAAAAAACCCCTAACCCATCAGCTAAATCTTTTCTGTCAGTCTGTCTCTTTATTAGAGCCTCATCCATCCAAGCTCTTCATGTTACTCCCTTCAGCATTTTTCTTTTCAGTTGGACTTGTGCTTTCTCTCTTATTTGGCCTTTTCCCATTTAATCTGCTTCTCTTTCTCTCCTGTTACCTCTGCTTTTATTTTTCATCCTGCTAACTTTATTGATGTGTTTTAACTGATATTACTCTCAAGTATCTAGTGCAAGGAGCTATTACTCTGGTTTTGTGTGACTCAAAATCTGTGGGATAGATTTCAGAAGGTAATGACTCCCTTTTCCAGCATTCAAATCAGACACATTTTGGGATTTGGGGAGGAATCTGAAGGAGGGTCTCTGGAAGCTGTGTCACTGAGGCCTGATAATGGCTCACTCTCAGATTCTGCTTCCTGGGTTTCTGTACAGATGATGAAATAGAACCCCAGCAAATCCACACTCAGTGTGTCTGAGGCTCAGAGGAACATAATTTTCAAATACTTCCCTTTGGCTATTATAAATGTATTAATTACACTGGTTTATCTCAAAGTTCTACCAAAACCAGCTGAAAGAGTCAGGAGTGCAGCACTCAGGGCATCTTTGGGATGAGAAACTAAACCAGAAAAAGAAAATAGTCCTAAAATAAAGAACCAGATCTTGCCTTGACTCCCTACATCCAGATAGAATTGCTGTTGAACTCGGGATGTAATTGTCCTCTTGTTTAATAGGCTAATGTGGATTTGCTGTTGAACTACTAAAGCCAGTAGAGATAAACCAATTTAAAACCAATAAGCAGTGGGAGAATCTGGCTCCCTGCTTTGCTCTGAGCTCCCCAGCTGCAGCTCAGGCACCAGTGAGTTCCAGAGAGCACTTGCACCAGAGGGAAATCCAAGTAATGCTGCAGGAGATGTTATCCTGCAGCCCCAGTCCTTGCTGAAAGCCACTCAGTGGAACTGCAGGACTGCTGATTCCTATTAGCAGAGTGGGGGCCAGTAGTGTTGCTGTCATTGTATTGGAGGCATTTTTCATTCTTATTCTGTGGTGGGTGGGGGTTTTTGTTTTTCAAATCTCTCTTTCCTGGCCTGTGGGGTTGGCTCTCTGTAATTCATCACAAACCCTCTGAACTCCATGAAAGTTTTAGTCAGCAGTCTGCAGATCCTAAAGCCTAATGTAGTGTTCAAGCTTTCATGACTCACGTTCTAAACCCTCATCCATTCTGAAAAGTAAGGTAGTGCCTAGGGAAGCTTCACAGACTCTGTGATAGCTGCGTTTACATTTTACTCTGGACAGTTTGATAAAGGGAATAGGAGAGAGAGAGAAAACAATTAAGTACTTTTATGAAGTCTTTAAGGAAAACCATCTTGCTTCATGTCATGAATTTGTAAGCTTAGAAACATGTAAAATGTGAGGGTCGAGTGTAGCTCACTGAAATAGAAATGAAGATGTTTCTGAAACAAAGGATGTGCTCCTGCCCAACAGGTAATAAGCACAGCTCTTGTGAGAGCTTGTTTCCTTTGGCTGTTTTGTACAGAAGCTGCTAACGATGAGACTGGTATGAAATCTGGGTTATAAGATGATTTGGGAAAAAAAATATGATGCTCGGACCTTTTGGTAGCTATTTTGTTACATGATTTTCTTTTCCTCCCATACTACTAGAATTAATCACTTTGAACAAAGCCCATGCTTTTTGTGATTGTTTCTACTGAAACCAGTGAGAGCTTTTGTGGGGAGCTGGATCTTGCCATCATTTTCCCTCTTACTTATAAGTTACTTATTTATGCCATCCACAAACATCTCCACACTGTGTGGAGAGAATTCAGGAAAGGAAAATACTGAGGCAAAGAAAGTGTATGAAGAGGACAGAAAGAACAGATAGCCTGGGAGCAAGATGTTTGCAAAAGAGAAACATGGGCACCATCTGCCAAGCTGTTCATTGAAATACAAGGTTTAATTCAAGCCACTAGACATATCTCTACCAAAATAAAATCCTTACANTTTTTGTTTTTTTCTCCTAGGGCATTATCAGGAAGGCATGGTAAGTTCATTGGATTGTTATCTTTTTCTTGAGGCAGCCAAAGTATACATTAGTCCTGCAGTCACTTTGATCAAACTGCATGGAAGTAGAGGATTTCAGTTTGCCCTGGCAAATATATAAATATACGCACCACAGGCTGTTGTGGCAGCTATCAAGAGGACAAAAGCATTGAGATCAGTCTGACCATCTTTAAACTACATTTCTTGGCTTTTCAGCATGTGTTAATTGGCAGCTGCTTTCTGGTTTCACTTCCAGAGCATTAATGGTATTAATGGTCATCAATTCCCAGCATAATATGAAATGATGTCTTATCATAAACCAGCTGGGGAACTTGTTGGTATCTTGGCATGTTCCCTGCTGACACTCCAATGACTTGGAGTCCTTGTTCAGCAGGTTCCTGTGCCTGGTGTGTCTTAGTGCTAGTGCTGAGACTGCCCAAATGCCTGGCCAACAGAAAACACTTACCTGAGGTGCAGTCTCACCAAGAATTCAGTGTTAGCTTCTTTGTAATGTGGCTGCCTCACAGCTGATCCAAATGGCTACCTGCATGACCTTTTCCCAATAAGCAGTCTTACTTTATACCAAGTCTACTTTCTACAAGTGCCTTTGGATGTTCTCTAGCAGTTTTTGGTTGAGGAATATGAATGTAGCATTTTGTGGAGTCATTCAAGTGATTGTTAGTAAAGGCTCTGGTGCCTTTTCATAGGATTGGTTTGGGGTTTTGTCCTGTTTCCTTCAGAAGGTGACTGCAGTAGCACTCCAGTCGTTGCCTGTCCTGTTGGTGATTTGAATTGTGTGTCAGAAGAGCCCAAAACCATCTCTACAAAGGATTGAATTGTGTAATGATAAGCTTGCTTGAGGTGGTTAGTAGTACAGCATAGCACAGTGCAGTTGCTGGCCCATAGGAGGATCTTCCTCAGCAGAGCCAGTGACTCCAGTTCTGCACAGAGTGATGTGGTCCCTTAGCTCCCTGTCTCTGGCTGTTTAAGGGCTTGTGGGTGAAGGTAACCATTCTTTGCTCATTTCTGAGAAACAGTGTTACTAGGTAAACCAAATCCTGCTTGAAGATGGTGCTTCTTGTAAAGAACAGAGAATAAGTTACTAGCAGCTTTATAGCAAGAGAGCAGTGTGTAAAATACATGGTACTTGGAATAGACAGAGACTACACTGAAAGGTTTCAAATTAGCCTCTGCCTTACCTGTTTGTTCTGCATGTGGACAGCTGCTGCTCAGTGTATTAACTCTGAATCTTTTTCAGAAAGAGATGCATTTGACACTTTGTTTGACCATGCTCCAGACAAGCTCAATGTAGTGAAAAAGGTTGGAAGGTTTTTGTTACTACAATCCATAATGTGTGGCTGTGCATGCTTGTGTTCAGCTCTTTGTCCATCCATGGGGAGTGGGGATGCATTGGCATAAATGAAGTGGAGCTTCATGCTGAAGCAAATACACAAATTCATGGCTGTGATGTTACTTAGCTGCATGAGCTTACCTTGGGAACACAGAACAACATGTTATCAAAAGCTTTCATCAGACAGAGGCTCTCACAGAGTATGTTGAGCAGAACTCAAGTGGTAGATCGAGTGTGCTGATACCACAGAGGTGTCCTGTTTACAGCTGCCAGGGCTCTGACCTAAAGCAGTTTGGCTGCTGTTGGGTTTAAGATGAGTCCAATTACCCTCTTCCCTATATACAGGCTTCTTCTAAGAATGATGATGTTTTAACAGTATATTTTTATTTATATACATCACGTTCATTTGATTTCTGTTCTTCAGTCTCGGAAAACAAGGTGGTTTTTTTTAAGGTTTTAAAACTTAGGAATTGTGTTGCCTTCTCTTTGCTCGTGCAGATTCTCTCCTGAGTGGAGCTCATACTGCACTTGTTGAGCTGCTGCCCTACTGAATAAGCTTTCACTGCATTGTTTTCATGTTTCAGACTCTCATCACCTTTGTGAACAAGCATCTGAATAAACTGAATTTGGAGGTCACAGAACTTGAGACCCAGGTAGGATTTTGCAGCCTTTTTCAAAGTTACACTGTGTGCCCCCTACTTGATCCAGACATTTCATCCAGTTCTTCTAGATTGAGCTCTAAGATGTTACTTCAGTGGAAACTCTTCATTTCTAACTATGTTTGTATGAAGAAGAGCCTCAGTAACGAAGCAAAGAAATCATGAGTGCAGCTAAATTCCTCTAAAACAGTTTTGTACTTCCATTAGCATAAAAATTAGTTAACAGATGCTACTTCATGGGTACTGCCAAGTGCTTTGAGGAGAACCTGTGCTTATTTTGGTCAGGAAAGAACTCTGTCCACTTGATTTGCTCCAACATCAAGCTGAGCAGTTGTTTCCTGCCTACCTTTGCACAATAAGGCAATGGCATGGGCTTACAATGACTCTCTTCAGGGAGATGGATTCTGGAGAGGAGAGCTTCTCAAGTGGACAGGCAGCTGTTAGAGTTGAGCTTCAGGCTTGATTGCACCACAGCAGTAATGTGGTACATGGTTCTCTGCCTTGTTCCTGGCTGCTAAATTGGCTGAAAAGAAGCTAGAAGAAAAGCTTCATCCTGCTGTATTAATGTCTGCTCATGTTAGCACAGGACAGTGACAAGGTCAGGCAGGAAGGGAGGTACCTGCACTATCCAAAAACCCCACATGCCTGCAGGACAGGCTTTGTTTTAAGTTTTGATTCATGTTACGAGGATCTGGTTTATTTAAATAGCTGTCAACCTGATAGAGATTTTTCAAGGGTAAGATCAAGATTTAGATGGAAATAATGTGCAAAGACTTTCAGAAAGGGGTTCCCTGAGCCTGCTCAGTGCATTGGTGCCTTTGGGGAAAAGACTTACTATTCAGATGTATCTAGAAACCCCTTAAGCATTTATCCAAAACAGTATTCCCTAAGGTGAGGAACTGTATTTCTATCAGCTGAAAGAAAATTGCCTCCCTCAAGAAGGTGATGGATTGCTTCAGGTAACTCTGATTGTGAGGATACCTCAGTACATTGGTAGAGCTGATGCCAGGAAGTAAGAGTGAGAGACCTTAACCAAAGTCTTACCAGTGTTGCTGGTTTTCTAATAGAGATGAACATATAGCATAGCAATTGGGATCTTCCACCTGTAATTACATACACTTAAAATTAGACATACGCAGACCTGCAGAGCATGGGTGAGGATGATTCTTTGTTCCTTTATTTCCTCCAGTCTACTGCATTTCAGTGCTGTCATGAGATTGCACCTTCATCCTGCTTTTCTCTTCCCAGGGAATGCATGCCATTTGGGAGCTGGAGAGGTGGCTCCTCTGATTCCCCATCACTAGCAGAGTAGAAAGCAAAGGCATAGATCAAAGCCACTGAGCACCAGTCTTTCCAGGAACTTCAGTCTGCTTTAGCATTAAGTCTTGTCTGGGAGAACAACATAACAGAACTAAATAAAATGAATCAAAGAAGTGAGAACTTTTAGTTGCAACTTAAAACCCCTGTGTCAGTTTGTTGACAGCTCTGATCACTGAGGAAAGCAGTTAGTTACTCTGCAGAGCATGTACTGAGGAATGTCTCCTTTGCAGTTTGCAGATGGTGTCTACTTGGTTCTGCTGATGGGTCTCCTAGAAGGCTATTTTGTTCCTCTGCACAGCTTTTTCTTGACTCCTGATAGTTTTGAGCAGAAGGTAATTAGATTTCTTTTTTTTCTGTTAAAAGACAAATAAATGTATCAGGGATATGCAAGGATAACACAAACTTCTCTGTGTAAATTTACTGTAGATAGCTGAACTCAAGAGAGGATTGTACTGGTAACCATTACCAAGCAGTTTTATGATCTCAGTAGTAATACTTACCTGGAATAAAAGGGAAAATGATATTAATGGTGGCAGGATTAGCAGGTGTGAACTGATTTTGGCAGCCATTGTGTGATGCTGTCATTGAACCAAACTTTCCTATTCTCTAAGTGTATATAGAATTATACATGTGAATTGATGACAGAACTGAATCTCAAGAATTTAACATTGGAAAGGTTTGTCTGATTTTGGAAGCATAAAGGCATATATGTATGAATGTATTCTTTTGAGACCAAGCATGTCTTCAGTGCCTCTTGCTCTCCAGGCAGTTCAGCTGTCTATTCATGGCAAGAGCACTTCATGGGCCATCCTGTTCCAATATTTAGACTTGTGAGAGATGGGCTATTCTTACTTGGGAATAATTTTCCTATGGGTAATACTAGGCCACATGGTATTTTTAATTGATTTTATATTCTGAAACCACCATCACCACACAGAAAACAAAACAAAGGATTGCCTGGATTCCATGGACCAGATCTTCCATTGATATACAGAGCCCTGACTCTTACTCTTCCAAGCATCTGGGTCTGCAGCTTTAACTACATCTTGTTTTGACCACTTCTACTGTACTATATATAGTTCACAGTAGTAACTACCTTTATTACATTACTAGGTCCTCAATGTGTCCTTTGCATTTGAGCTAATGCAGGATGGTGGATTGGAAAAACCAAAGCCAAGACCAGAAGGTATCTGTTCTACTTTTTTGTATCTCCTTAAAAATTTGTGTTGGATCCAGATACTAACTCTTAGGAACATGGTGTAGCTAAATGAAGGTTAAAACATGAATCCAAGAGCTAAAGCAAGATGCACTTTGAAGTGCTCAGGGAGCTCTACATTTTAAATGGCTGATAGATGCAGTTTTTCAGATGTTTCAAGGCTTCCTTTCCTGAATGGCCAGGGTAAGGGTTGCATGATCAGGCATATGCAGTAACACTCAGATATTCACTGGAAGAAAAAGAGTCCAATTGTGAATGGTGTCACTGGCTCCATCAGTTGCTCTCTGTTCCCCCATCCCACATCTTCATACTAAACCTCAAGAATTCCAGTGTCATTTACAAGATTTTCACAGAACAGGTAGATGTTTTGGAAGAAGACTTTCAAATGTTCATGCAACTGCCTTTGAATCCAGGACCTACTCATGCAGATTGAGAGTAGATTTAGAGCTTGATACTGAAAATAAACTGTGTCTTCAGGGAGGATGAAGGTTTTCCCACTGGCTTTAGCAGCACCAGGATTCTGCTCCTCTTTGCTCACCTGAAATACAGGGTTTAGATCCAGCTTTGTGGGCTGGATGCAGAGCCCTTGATTCACCATGCTGTAGGGTGTTCTTGTGCTTCTTCCCATGAGATTTTACTGTGCAGGAGCTGGACATGCAGCTTCTGCTCTCCTCTTCCTAACAGGGCTGGGAGCTGGCCTTCTGTTGGTTTCCTACTCAGAACTGAGTCTGAGCTGCCTATACATTTAATCTGGACTTACCCAGCCTACTTTTGCACTTCCTTTGGTTGCTGGAGCTCTTCTCCACAATAATGCTTAGCTAAACCAGTGGTGACTGCATCACAAACTTTGTTTGAAGCAGTCAAAGAGAGAAGGGGGAAACAGTGATGTCTAGGGATCCAAGTCAAACAGAGTCTCTGTGATCCCTTTACTCCCTGTGGAGGTTTAACATTTTTATGGCATTTAATTTTTCAGGTATTTATTGCTCTAGGGGACAGCTAATTTTTCCAGCATAAATCAAGGCATAAGGATATTTCAGCATATATAAGACATTTCTTGTGCAATTATTGAAATGCTTAATATGAAACTTCCTGCCCAATGTGAATGGAAAAACACATCTGGTTTATGTGTTGTTACATTGGGCACAATGCCCGTGCTTAAAATTTCCAGTGAGCAAGAGAGTATTGAAAAGAATCTTGCTCTAAATGTGTATACTAAATACTCTTTACATTCCTACACTGCTTTTTTGAGGTTGTTGAGGAAAAAATATGCGGAAAAGTGCATTAGAATACGAAAAACATATTTAGTGGGGGGAAAAAAAGGATGTGGTTAAAGAAATGAGTATGAAACCCAATGGTTTTTATGGGCTCAACAGTTTTTTTGGGTTATTTGCAAGAGCATTGAAAAGGTATTAAAAGGCTTTTTGTGACCTTATACTTAAAAAATGGCCAGAATGTGAATCTTCTGAGTCTATAACAAATTCATTTGCAGTTTGAGATTGTCAGATTCCTTGTTGAAATGTGGACTCAAACTCAAAGGTCTCTGTTGGAAAGCTGCAGCCAGTAAAATGTTACACATGTTGATCAAACACCTAGAACAATGGAAAGAACTCCTCTTTCTCCAGGAGCATGCTGCTGCTTCTGAACTTGGGCCTTCCTGTGGCATCCTGGTGGAGTCCTCTGGGAACTCTGCAAAGATCTGTCAGAGTTACCTCTCTGTTCATCTGAAGCTCTCTCTTAGGAAAAGGAAGGTGAACTCCCTGGCCATGGTTTCATGACTGCCTAGGCTCAGCACAGAATGGTTGCATTTCTGCATCAGCACCATAGCCCATTTGTATCCCTGACTAAAAGGGGATGAAATACTGGGCTTGGAGTTGCCAGTTCAACATCTGTGCTTTATTTATAGTCTGCTCTTTGTTACTATCCTTGCAGTTCTAATGTTCATGAATGTGGATCTCAGCAAGGAAAAAGTAGAGAACAAGCACTTTTTCTGGAAAATATTTTCAGCTAATTCAGTTACTAATTGATTTTTCCCTTCTCTTTTTTCTAGATATTGTAAACTGTGACTTGAAGTCTACATTGAGAGTACTGTACAATTTGTTTACCAAGTACAGGAACGTGGAGTGAAGAGTTTATTTGGGTCGTAATGGAGCATTAACAGAGCATCCTAACTAGCCTATTTCTCATTGGTATTCCTCTGCATCTTTATCCTGAAAGGAACTCAACCATTTAGCTGAAGAATTGTTCTTGCACTACTATTTTCATAGTGGATTTAAAACCAATAGAGTGTATGAAGAAAAAAGGTTTGGAGGGAAGGTATTGGGTATATCCTAGGGGAATTCATGTCTCGATAATAAGTGGTTTGTAGTAGGTGGAGCAACAGTGAAAAAAAAAAAAGATTTAGTAACTTGAATTGAACTCAACCTTTGAAGCCAATCAGGAAGATTCTGTACTGAGTATCTTTTAATATTTTCTTTTACATACAGCTTTTCTAATCTGGGGAGGGGAAGGATATTTTCTATCCATAAGACATTCTAAGGATGAGAAATGCGCTTGGGGAGAAACAGTTCAGTAGTGTTGTTCACATCACAGCTAAAAAGAAGAGACTTTCTCAAGCACTTCACCTGATTAATTTATATTTCAAGTGCTATTAGTCTTGAATTTTATGGGTACAAACTGAAGTGGCAGCTTGTTCCTTCAGACTTACTTGAGTGTGATCCTCTGCTTTAAATGTGTGTTACTGAGCATTCCATGTAAGCACACTCTGCAGCTTGGCACTTGCCTTTGTGCAAGGAAGAGATCTTTTTGTGCAATGGAAACATTTCAGGAAAACACCCCTGGGTCATACAGTTTCCCTGTGATATTTGTGTTATTCCATAGTATTAGAAGGTTAAAGAATAGCTTACACACAGAATTGCCAGGCTGTCGGTTTAGATTTAGATTTTGTTACCTCTGTATTTTTAGTTGAATTTCTGAAATAGAGGTACAGAAAATAACAATTATTTGCCTTTTGCAGAGGGAAATAACTGGACATTCTGACCTTGGTGGAAATGAACATGTTTTCATTGTATCTTTAACACCTGAGAAGCTAAAGGATAGGAATTAAGCAAGCATTTTTTGAGCAGACTGAGACAGAACTTCTCATGTATATACCACCAGCAGTTTCAGCTTATTTTAATGCTTAACATGTAAGTTTTTCATTTGCACACCTATATTACAGTAATTGTAATAGTTCATAAAAAAATGTATGATGCTTTCTCTGCAGATCATGCTCAGCTGAAGCACACAATGCCAAAACATTTGTATTGCCCTTGTTGTCAGGAGTGCCCTTCCTTTAAAGAGAACATTTATATATGTAAAGCAAAAAGATTAGGAACAGTGCAACTAGTTTTTGTCTATGAAAATGAGTATTCCTGTGCTCTATTGGCATAACATTACTAGAGATTCTGGACTCTGTCAGACTCCCATTTCCATCCTTGAATAACATAGAAGTGAGACAGAATGATGAAATCCTCATCCTGAAATGCAATGATGCAGGAACCATAGGAAGATTTAAACAGTATCCAACCTTTATCCAATCTTTCTTCTGGTAGAGATTTATGTAAATGAGAATGTGCTATATAAAGAAGAGTGTCCTATGTAAATACAGTTGTATCCCATTCACACAAATAGTAGATGCTGCTATGTAGGAGTGGCTCACTGCTTGTATTGTAGATTTAAATAGCTATCAGATAACTATGAAATCTAATATACAGATTATATCTAATATTTATTGCTTTGATACAGAATATTGTAGAGATATAGAATACTACTGTAGACAGTTTGCTGTTCAGCAGTTGGTGTGGGAGAGCACCTTCCCTCAGGGAGGTGAAATGTAAGCTGGGCCAAATTCTGCTGACACCTGGGATGCTTTTGGTGCCCATCAGTGTATACTGATGTGCAGCTGAATGCAGAATTTTTCTCACTGCTTGTATTAAGAAAAGTTGTTTTAGCTTTAGGTCAATCCTGGGTTTATTTATAACTACTTTAAGTGATTAAACAGCTGCAAGTCAATAGATTTATCCCATATCAACTAGGCACAGTCCTCTAGAGAGGCCAGTTTCTCTGCTGGTCCCAGAGGGAGCCTCTGGGCTTGAGGCTGCTATCTCAACACTTTGGCTAGGTTCCTAAAGCTGGATAGTATGGATCAGAGCCACAGCCTAAGATCTGTCTTCATGTTATCTGTCACATGGAGGCCCACAGGTAGCTGAGTCCTCTGGAAACTGGTGGATTGTTAGCCTGCCGTGAGTAACAAACAAACAGCAAACAGTTCTGCTGTGGGGGCATTATGAAACTGCCAAAAGAGAGTTCTCTGTGCCTCTCTGACTTCTAATCCATCCATTGCATCCAGCAATATGGTACCCAGATTTGTTTTGTGGTTGGACGCAGGCATCCTTTCCCTGCTGATGGATCCTGGCATCCTCTGTCAAATACACACAATTGATGGGTTTTTTTAGTTCTTCACATTCCTTAGAGGGCAGATATCTTCCTGTTCTGAGGGGCACCAGCCCTTGCAGGTACACAGTTCAGGAATTCCAGTGGACCAGCAAGTGCTGGGTAAGGTCCTGATGGACTTGGATTGACTGTGGCCCAAATTGCTGACTAGCTGTGTAAAGAGTGTTGAGTCAGCAGAGGGCTTGCTCCTTGCTGTTCTCCAGAGGGGCACAGGCCTTGGGAATGGTTTAGGTGCAGGCAGACCATACTGGGTGAGCTAAATGCTACTTGGTTGACTTTTGTTCTTACTTTCTCAAGATAGATTACGTTCATGTTTCAGATGAATTTAGCAGCCCCCTTGCTGCAAGCCACAGGGCTGTAAAGCAGAATGGCTGTTAAAAGAAAGATAGATATGATCTTTAATACACTAGATACTAGCTTTAGGCCTAGTTTTTGTTACTGTTGTCTTTCTGTCAAAACAGCCAAGCACCCAAAGAGAGAACAGTGCCTTCAAGATTTTCTACAGTTACCTAATAGACTTTTGTCATTTTACTGTAATTAGTGTGGGTTTCCTCTTCACAGATAAAGTACAATTAAAGGCTAAAGAAATGCTTTGGGGAAAGTTAATTACTAGTTAGTTGAAGATTACTCTATTCTGATGCATCACATGATAAATGGAGACAGCAGCACCAAAATTGTGCATACCTCAGCATTTACAGATTTCCCAAAGAGCTTTTGAGTCATTTCATGTTTACCAGGGCTAACCTCATGTATTCTGACAATATTTTCTGTCTGTTTCTTTTTGCAATAATGAGGGGTTTTTCCCCTGTCTAACATTTTCATACTACACACTCTGCAATGATGTTACTGTCATGGAGATATTTGGTTCTCAATTTCAATCTCAAACTAATGCAGAAAAAAAGAATATCTGCAAAATTTGCTTCCTCACATGTGTACCTGAAGAGAATGGTTAGTTGAAATTAACCTGCATTGCCTTCAGCTGCAGAGTTCATAGCTTTCACAGAATATATCTCATGTACTCTTGTCACAGACACACTATTGCTGATTTTTTTTTCCCTGTGCTGCTTCTGAAACCTTTGTTATGATCCACAATAAAATTTGCACCTGAAAATCAACACTGTATGTTGTTGTTGGGTCAAAGTGTGAGATATATGACAAAAAAAATGAGGAAGGCTGTATGGCTTATGTTCTTGGAGCTTCCAGAGCTCTCTGTGCATCTAACCTGTGTTCCTTTAGCTCTTGGTGGGTGTACTAGGGGTTGGTTTTGTTTTCTGTGGGGGCAGGTGGCAGCTGAAAGTGGGTTGGCAAAAAACAGCCATGTAAACATATGCTGGAAATGACTAACAGCAGCAGGTCAGGAAAGTGCTGTATTTGACTCAAAAATGATCAAGTATACCATTGCTTTAATGTTATTGTGCTGAACCCTTCAGTGGTGCCATTGCAGCTGAGTGTAATGCAGCTTTCTGCAGAGTGGTTTTGTTCATTTGAAATTTAACCAAATGTTAGTGAAACATTAAAGTCCTTGAAATGGAAGTGTCCCTTTCAGAAAATAACTGCATTTAGGAAGATTGGGGAGATCTGGTTGTTTTTTTTTGTATAGTAAACTTGTTTTTGTTGTGACCCTTTAATGCAGGAGCTTCAGTGCAGAACTTGGAACCAGTCAAAAATGTAGGCATCTAAAGTGCTTCAGATGGACATTTTTAGCCACTGAAATGCAGGAAGGAATCCAGAAGCAGGTGTTTGATCTTTAGGTCTGCTTGTAAAGCTGAACCCACCAAGCAGAGCTGCCTAATCGACAGGGAACACTAAGGACAGGGTGAGTTCTGATGCCATTCTTCAACCCCAGCCTATTACTCAGGGCAGGAAAGAAGTATCTCTGTCTCCT
Source organism: Bucco capensis (assembly GCA_013396975.1). NCBI lineage: Eukaryota > Metazoa > Chordata > Aves > Piciformes > Bucconidae > Bucco > Bucco capensis. The sequence continues at coordinate 1,263,735 of VWZO01020258.1, read as the reverse complement.
TAGGATCCACAGCCTTAAGCCCCACCATATGCACTTGTGTCCTGAAGAGCAAGTAGACTTGGGGTCCCAGCCTGGCAATCTGAGTTTCTTCATTGCTATTTACCCAGAAAGTAAAAGATGTGGGTTTAATGCCCTTGTGCACCTGTGGGAGTTACTGATTCTCCTCCTAGGCTAGTGCCAGGAGCTGCACTATGGATTTCAGGTGACATGCCTTCTGTAGTGTTGGAGGTGCACTGTCTAAGGTAATTCCTCATCAGCTGACAGAGGGAGAGAGAGCAGAAGAGGGAGCATAAATGGTGATGAGGTTGTTGAAAAGGTGGAAAAGATCTGGGAGAAGAACCTGTCCTCTAGGCCTCCTGTGAGGCCTGCTTCTGTATTTTAGTCAACCAAAGGCAAAACAACACTTTGAGTGGGGACCAGGACTAACATCACCTCTGTTGATGTGTTAAGTTCCTGCTGAGTTTTGTGCACTCTCCTCTCCCGCAAGCCACTGCTGTCAAAACAGCCCCAAGAGAGGGTATTCCTACCCCACAGAGCCTGCAGCCTGAGTTAGGTTTGTGTTTGCTCAGGCAAAGCAAAGCATAGTTTCATCCCTGGGCCTTGTCCAAGCACAAGTACTGAACTGAGTGCTACATCCAATTAAAACTAGAATTAAAACTAGATTACAACTAGAACTGCTCCGTCCCCTTGGGACTGGGTCAACCTCCAACATCTGCAGACATAAAATGCTAGGGATTTTTCACTTGAAACTCAAGGGTGAAATTGAGATGGAGATGGTGTGCCAGCAGATTGTCCAGGAGTGCAGCCTTGGTACCTGTGTTGTGTGTGAAGAGCAGGGAGTCTGCCTGAGGCTGTGCCCCTCACATGGCTGGGGAGGGAAGACAGGGAGAGCATCTTCTGCTTCCCTTCTGAGATTCCCCATGCTGTGGCAAACTGCACAGACTGTTTCCTGAGAATAAGCCTGAAAACATGCTGTAACTATTCCTCCCTCTCTCCTGGATGTTTGCACTGTTCCAGTTAGGTGAAAATTAATACTAAACTAGCATGTTGAGGCTCTAAAGTCTTCAGCTGTGACTAATCAGCACCATCCCCTGCTTAGGGCTCCTGATGCTGGGAGGAATGAATGGTGCTGGCTGGACTCATGCCTCTGAATGATTAGCCTATTGGATCACATGCCAAATTTATACCTGTTACATTAGATGAACAGATGAGGGCTATTCAGTTGCATGCAGGGGGCTGGGAAACAGCAGTGACCAAAACTTTTTTATTTTTAAATGTAATTTTCCTTTCTTTTCCTTTTTTTTTTTGTGTTGCTGGGTGGCAACACTTAGATAAAGGAGGGAGTACTTAACATTCCTGTGCACAGTGTGAGACTTGCAAGGTGCTGAGGACTGTAGTCTCAGTTCAGCAAAATGCTGAATTCACTTTAAACATGTGAGATAAGTCCTTGTGGTTCCTTTGAGTCTGTTTACCTGGAAATGGATAAATGTTGCAGTCAGTGTGGGAAGCCTCAGTCACATCTGCACTGAGGGGTGTGCTGTATTGGCTTCACATCTTAGCACAATCCTCTAGCATTACACCCACAAACCATTACTTTTAAGGCCTGCTTTGCTCAAAGGATCCTATGTAGCTGCTTTGTAAATTGGCTCAGGAAAGGTCCATGCTTCTTGTCCACTCTTGTATTCATTAAGAGTTTCACCTGCAGGAGGGTTGACAAACCAGAATAATTCATTTCTTCTCTTGTGAGGCCATTGGAGATAACTGAATCAACTGCAGGGTGGCAGAATGCTGCTCTCTGCTTTCAGGCTTTGCACCAACTTTTAGGCAGATACAACTCAAGTGTGCTTTTTACTGCTTTTTGGTTTTCATCCTTGCCTGCAGGGTTTGTTGCTCTAACAGTTCATGAGTGCATGCAATGATGCAGTCCTTGTCTTGAAAGGCTCCCAGTCTTGCAGGAATGTGGGAGAAGGAAGGCTGTAAGTGAACTTCTCTGACTATATACATACATCATGACAGTAGTTTCAGCACTTTCCTGTGCATATTTTTAGCGTATTGAAGGTGTCAGTCCTGCATTTCTAAGCCTTCTGTACTTCCTGATCTTTCTGAGAGGTTTGTAACAGCCCTTGAATAGACAGGAAGGGCATCATTAGAGCAGGTCTGTATTCTTCATTGTGTAAAAACCTTGTCCATCTACTGCCTGAAAGCAGCTCTCAGTGCAAACAGTGTCATACCCTCTAGCTTCCCTCTTTCTGTTGTGGGGACAAATTAACCCATTAGCTGCACACACTCTATTGTGAGTCAGAGGTATATGACTCATCTGAATAGAACACATTTCTATTCTGGTTTTAATTAACTTGGCCTCCACCCAAATCCTCCTTGCAAGTGAAAGATACTACATTAGCTGAAGTCTACACTGCATTTTTATGGTTTGTGCTAAACTTACATGTGGAGTTTTATGAGATGATGCTACCAAAAAACAGACTCTCATGAATAGCTTAAAAAGTAAGCAACAGAACTGCTGTGTTTGACAGGCTGTGAAAAAGTGTTGTAATTAATCTTGTTTGTTTGCCTTGCAAACTATAGGAGAACAAAGAAAGAAATGCACCATTCTAACACGTTGGGAAGTTAGTCCTAGCCTTGATTCAGAGGAGTGAAAAACAAGTTTGTGGTGGTTCCATTTTTGATAGAATTACAGTTGTAGGTGGCACTTCCCTTAGTGATTTTCATCATGTAGCTATCTGAGAACTGCTTGCTTGCTTGCTAGATTGAATTGGTCAGGGTCCCTATCAGTGTTCCTAAAAGCAGTACCAAAATCAAATGAATTCCTTAACTATAAATTGCAGAGAGGGAGATCTGAGCCACTGCTAAGTGTAGCCTGACGAAACAGAAGCAACACTAATTGCATTAACACAATTCTGAAAGAATTCAAACCAAACCAAGAAAACAAACCACCCCCCTGTGCCCCTCACAGAAATCAAGGCCAGAATCTTACTGAACAACAGACTTCCTTCATGGCATTTTGGGGACTCTCACTGCAAATGAGCAGCAGGCAGACAGATCCTTGGTGAAGCCTTCCCACCACACCACAACCTCTACAGAAACAAGCACAGAATACAAGCAGAGGAAGAGAAAGAAATGAATCTTTGTGTGAACACTCTCTAGTTTGCAAGATGCTGATCAAACCCAGTGAGGGTGGGCCAGCTGGCTGCAAAGTAACCTAGGCTGATAAATGAGTGAGGAGTATGCTCTGCGTGCCACCAAATGTCCTGTCACTAATAAGTTAGTTCTCTGCTTTGGCAGGTTCCAAGAGTAGACTTAGAGCATGAAGAAGAGAGCTGGAGGAAAAAGGTCAGGTTTTAAAAGGGCTTGGTTTGAGGGGCTCTGAAATGAAAACTTGTGTGTGGACCACTACTTCCCAGACTCTGCAGTCCCACAGCTTCATTCCAGTTGCTTAGAAGATTTAATCAAGATCTGCCTTCAGCTCTGCCTGCTGCTAGTTACTGCTGATAAACCCTAACTGGCCTTCTCCTTGCCTAAGTGGTGACATTAGGACTTTCATCAAAGCAGAGCAATTAGAGGCACGTAGCAGACTCACCTGCATTTAGCCAGCACTCCATGTCCAGACTCGGAGATGTTTCTGTCTTGGAGAGAACTTGTCTTCCCATGCCAGACAGCTAGTCTGGCAGTGTATGTACTGCAATATGCACTTCCCAGGCACTGGGGAAAGCTACCACAGGGCACAGATTTCTCTAGTGATATTTTAAACAGTTACACTGCTTTTCAGGAACATAAGAGTTCCTCAGTTGGAAGTTTTGAGTGTTAATTCCATTGCTGGTATCTAGGCCTTGCTTTTCATTTTTCATTAGCCACAGTAGATTTTCTATGCCTGCATTGTTTGATGTTGGATTACCCAAACTGTCTGGGTTCCTGTTTTGTGCTTCCAGTAATGTCCCTCCCTTGAACAGAGCTCCTTTATATCATCTACAAAGTGCTGTGTGATCCACCAGGGTGCAGGGCAAGGTTCTCTGAGTCAGCTCTGCTTCCTTTTGGGATTCATGTACAAGGAAACCTGCATCAAACCTCAGGATGTGCCTGTTGCTTTCTGTGCTCAGTTACAGAAAAGATCCAGGGCTCTCCTTGACTTTGTGATTGAAGAAGTTATGTGGTTGTACTACTAGAAGGAGGAATAAGCAGTTGTACCCTGATGTGAGACAGAGAATGGATCTTGCTGGGGCAGCACAGTCCCATCACCTTCGTTAATCTCTTTCCTAGCAGACCTGTAATTTGCATTCTGAGCACTTCAGGAAACCAGCTGTACTATTCCTGTGTCGCTGAGTCTTTCACTTTTACCTTAACACTTTTAACTCCCAAAGTCTTGTGATCCTATCTTCTCTCCTTGAGAATGACAAAACCTCATCACCCAGTAATTTTGATATCAAGACTGTAACTTCTGTTGCTTCTGAGACCTCTTTCCCTGTGCCTCTTACCCAGGCAGACCTCTTTCCCTGTGCCTCTTACCCAGGCAGACCTCTAGGAGTTAAACCACAGTGAGTAACACCAACAGAACATTTCTGCTGTCCTCAGTCAGGCAAAATTTTCCACTAGGTGAATTCCCCCAATTAAGAACCAGAAGATCAGTTCCAGGGAATGAAGACACACCTGTTATTTAAATGCAATTTCTCTTTTATTACTGGCTTATTAAAACTTACCATTCTTTATTAATCAGCATTTCTTACTTAACATCCAATTCCCAGGGTCTGCTCCAATTCCACCACCCACAGTCCAGTGCCATCCTGTTGGTTTCTATTTAGACTACATATTGCTAGGCTATGTAGGATTATATTGCATGCTGCAATTATTTCCAGGGAGGACTGTGACACTTGGCCTTGCTCTTGGTTTTCTCTGGTGGGGAGCAGTGTAAGCATCCTCTATTTATTTATAACTTGGGGG
>VWZO01020258.1:1241383-1258748 GCA_013396975.1 Bucco capensis | reverse complement strand
AGAACAGAGGCTGTCTGGCACTGTGCACTCTCTTTACACTGCAATTCTGGGATGGGGCTCTCAGGAATTACAGGGAGGAGAGCTTTTCCATTTGGAAAAAAAAGGCCTTACAATGTAATCAGAATACAGTTTTAGCCAAGCAGCTAGTTCAATCAGCCAGGCCAATTATGGTGTGGGTTGAGCAAGTCTCTGTGCTCAGGGTTCCCTGGAGTTGTGCTTCGTTGTGAAATAGAAGTGAGGAGTGAGGTCAGTTATACTCTATTGACTTCTTTAATCAGACAGAGGTTATAAGCAGCAGAGCTTTGCCTAGATGAATATTTGGCATCTCGCTGCTGTGACTAGGCTTTGCCACTAGTTGGAAGCTAAATTGGGAATGCTCATTCCAGATTGCTATGTGTTTGTCTCTGGGCTGATTTTAACCCTTACAGCACTGCAGGTGAGGAGGCTTGGCCCAGTGATAAGAGAGCTGCATCACCATCCCAGAACAACAGAGACTTGCCTGGGTGCCTTGCCCTCTCCATTGTGACTCTTCTGACATCTTGTATGAGCCTTTCTACCATATTTTTCCTGCCTGCTATAGCCCTTCAGAAATTCCCAGCTCCCAAAACCTCCTTCATCTGATCATGCCTTAGGACCTCTCATATTCTGAGTATCTGGGTGTCCCTTTTGTCTGGTTAAGGTAGTTGATCAACACCCAACACCCAAAACCTCAGAATCCTGCAGCTGTGTGCCATTGTCTCACCAAAACACTACTATTTTTCAAGCCAGTCTTAAGCACTGTCATTCCTCTTCCTTTTCTCCAAGCAATATTAAACATGTTGAATGTTTTCTTTCTCTTGCTGCATGTAACAACTGATAGAGCTTACTATTCCTATCCTCAGCCTCTCATGTTCTGTGGACACACTCATAACACTTCCCCACTCTAATTTTGAAAGGTATGATTGAAGGAGCACATTATCAGTCAGGTTTTGCCACAGTGCCATGTAATTTGCAATAAGTTCTTCTTCCCTGCCTGCCCACTACAGTGCAGAGCAATAGTAAGGCAGAAAAGTACTGGGAAAACCTCAGGAGTGCCTGAGTTTGGATACATCCCAAATGTTTTGGTTTCTTGTGTGTGCTTACAGAAGTCAGAAGAGAAGACAGAAAGCCCTATAAATGTGCTATTGTTCATTCCTCTCCCTTTAATTGTCTGATCCTGTCCTTTAAATGGCTGCAGCCTTTATTCACTCTGCTCCTCATTTCATCCCTCAGCTTACCACTTTTCCCTGGAAGCAAACTGTTGAACAGGATTTGAGGAATTAACTGAACTTCTTATGCTAGGTTACAACCCCCCCCCCGGCGTTGACTCCTGAAGGTTACTGCTTGCAGTACTGCAGAGCTAAAAGCTGAAGAGGTAACACTACTCATCTGAAGCTCAGTTGCATCTGCATGGCTCTAAAGCCTGGATGAAACTGAGCAATAAAACGTGCTTCTGTGAGGACAGCTTTATCTCCTGGTACCACTCTGAAGCTTCCCATTTTGTGGAATAGAAGTGGTGTCTCTGTGTATCTAGAGTTAAGTCCTCCCTGCTCTGCAGAGGATGAAGTTCCTTCCCTCTAAATTGTTTTCTTTCTCTCTAGCAAGTCCTGTGTGCTTTCAAAGCTTTGCATGCTAACAGACTCTGTGTATTAGGCATCACTGGACATGAGGCAGGCTAGACTGCCAGAAAACACTATTTTCTGTTAAGTTATCCTTTGAAGTAGGTGCATTAGGGGGTATGGGCTGAGTTATTAAAGAATTCAGAGATCATTGTGTAATGTGCTGAAATAACACTGTATCTAAAGATGCATTTTGCTAAATGTAAGTTAGATCTTAACATTTGAGAATGATTTGGGCTTTAGGGTAGCATGAGAATTAATTCCAGCAACAAGATGTAATCAGCTTACCTTTCTTGGCAGTAAATGTAAAAAACCTCATTTCATTTACTATATAATTATCCTTGTGTGTTCTTGAATGAAAGCATAGCAAAGATCACATTTCTGGCACATTTGGGAGCAAAACAGTTAAATTGCTAACAAATAATGTTTTGTAGTTTGTCTGAGAGCCAAGAAGATTAATGAAATGTTCATGAGAGAGTCTGGCAAGTGGCCACATTCCTATGGGAACATTGCTGCAGCGAGGTTTAACGGAGCATGAGGGACATTAAGAAACAAATGTGTGGGAGTTTTAGGGTGAACTGTAAATGATCAAGAATCTAGTAAAACTAGATAGCATCTATTTTGCCTTTGAGGTTTTCCAGTGGATCTCTGTAGCATTTCTCATCCTTATCTAAAGTCTGTGAGGAAGATGAGCAGAATGCCTTCTCCATGGGTTTTTCAGAGCAGCTGTCAAACACTTGAGCTCTTCTGACTGCTTTGAATGTTGCAGCAGATGTAAACTCCTTAAACAAATGGCTACAAGTAGTAAGTCTTTTAGCCTGCCTAGAGTTTTTGTGTAGAAGCTCCACAATTTAATGCTTGTGCTGCCAGCCTGCCCAAAACTTGTGTATGCTTTTAAAGCAAAAAGCTATGAAAATGTCACTGGTTTAGACAAGGCAAGAAGCTACCTTACCATAGCATTATTTCTGTTTCTGCTGCACCACCACCTCCCCTTTCACAGCAGCTGTCTCTGAAATCCATCCTTATTGACCATGTGTATCCACTAACATGCTGTATTAGGTTAGTGAATGTTATATTTAATCAAATATAAGGAAACAAGCTCAGTTTCTTCTGTTCCAGAAGAAAAACTCTTTTATCAGTGAGATTGCTAACAGCAGTCAAATGCTTCTTTTTACCCTACCAGAAGATAAATTCTGTGGGAAGCTATCCATTTCCCTGAGAGCAGGCCAGGCATTGAGAGATGTGGAGACGTTCCTGCTTTCTAGAGGTTTTCCAAATTAGCTAAAATAATCATCAAGGCTCATCCTGCATGGCTACAGAATGAAGGAAACCTGTGTCCTTACTTACCTTTCCACTAGATGGCAATGGTAGATGGGAGTTACGTGTGCTTTAGGCCAGGAAAGCCTGAAGAACTCCAATGCTGTCAGAGGTTTGAGGAGCTCTTTAAGTGAGTACAGTTGTACTATTAACATCTGCTGAGACTCAGCTGTCTCAGCACTCCCTCTCTCGAGCAGTAAAACTGATTTTCTTTCTTTGTGCAACAAATGCAAGATCCAGATTTAGAAGTAAGGCAGCTCTGGATAATAAGCCTATTCAGAAGCAAATAGAGTGGTGTGATGAGGAGGTTTTCTAACACACTGAAGTGTGTATTAAGTTTCTACCTTTATGCTGGAGGAGGCACTTTGCTGCTATTAAAACCAAGAGACAAACCAACTCTTGGAGTCATTTAATTGACTTCAGTAGAGTTATGTTAGGGCTGGATTGGGTTCAGGGGATTGCATTACAGAATTAAGAGGGCATGCTGCTGGCTGAGGAGTGGAGAGGACTATTCTTCCTGTGGTGAGTCAGCATCCAGGATGGGACTCCTCTGTGAATGATAGCCCAAAGCCATGTGGAGGCATTACATCCTGAAGGAGCTGATGTTGGAGGAGGAGGGTGAGAGGGGAGCAAAAAAAGCTTTTTTTTTTTTAATGTAGCCAAAGCTCTGAAGAAATGCAATAGCCATGCAGACAGATGGGATGTTTGAATCAGGCTGCTGCTGGGTTGATGTCTGTGGAGACCATTTGAGAGCTGCCTGTAAGTCAGGGTACTGCTGTTTCCTAAAGCCTGGCAGGTTTTTGTGATGCAGAGTCACTGCTTTGCTATGAAATAGCCCAGAGTGGTCCCACAAGACCTGCTTCCCAGTGACCAGCTAGTGCAATCCACATGACCCATGGTGAAGGTGCAACCAAATAGAGCAAGCCTGCCCCATTTCCATTGGTGCTGGCTCTTTCAAAGACAGGCCTGTGTTGTGGTGTTCCTAGTGTAAGCCCTAAGGGATGTTCTTCTGCTCTGTGCAGGTGTGTTAGCCAAGGGTTTACACCAATTCCTCAAGTGTAAGGAAAGAAACTTACAGGCTTCTGAAGGAATACTTAGCCAGTTAATTCTCAGCAAAGACTGACTGTGTCTGGCCATAGCATGGAGAACGAGGACATGAAACTGATTCCATCACTGTGTCTGCTCTTTTCCAGCTTCTCCTCCTCTCACTTTGCTCCCAGAAGTTGAGGTATATTCCCTGCCCTCAAGTGGTGTATAAGCAGACCATTCCCTCAGTTCTCCCTAGGGACTCTTTGGAGGGTGACCCCAGCACAGCATTATGCTGGGTCAGTCCCCCTTTGGAGCAGCCCTTAGGTACTGAGGTGATGAAGCTGGTGAGAGTGTGCCTGTGGGAGGGAACACCAGCTTGGCTCCTGGCATGCATGAGGCCAGCTGCAGCACCTCACTCCAGAAGGCTCTGGGGCTGCTGTCTCACAACTGCCTGCCAGCTGCACTCAGGCACACTGGCTATTAATCCCAACTGGGAAGAAGAGGTGAGTGATGCTTCTACAACTGAGGTTTCCCAAAGTAATTCTTACTAATTAGTCAAGAAAATGAATAAGAAGTATGTTCTTTCCCTCAGAAGGCTCTAATCCCACTTGACTGCGCAGTATTAAGCAATCCTGTCAAAGAGAATGTGTGTTTTAAGCAGTCCTTGGGGCAATATTAGAGCTTCAAGAATAAGAAATAATGAGAGAGAGAGAGGGGAGAGGCTTTTTAGTTTTTGGAACAAATATTAAAGAAGAGCCTTTGCTCCTATGTCAAGTTCCCATGCTTTTTCATTATATTCTTTGGCTGAAGTGGTCTTCAGATAACAATTGTGTCAAGCTGTTCTGTCTCACTAAGTTGGAATTGGGTTATGTCTGTGCGGAAGGAAGTTTTGGAGTAGCTGCTTGATTCACTGATGATGTTAATCCACATTAATCTAGGGCTGGGCAAGGGTTGCCATAAGGAATCATTTCCTATGTACCATGACAGATGTTTGTCTCCCTTTCCTCTTCTCTGCTGCCTTAGACCTTAGACATCTCCTGTATTTTCTGAAAGCATAACCAGTAGCCTTAAGCAAAGTTCCAGTTGATAGGAAGGTTGCAGTGGCCTAGAGCCTATATAAATCTCCTTTACATGGCTTCAGCTCTCATAAAAGCAGCTCATAATATTTTAATCATATTCTGGAAGTCCTTGGATACTAACAGATAGGAAACATTGTACCAACAGCTAGTTTCTTAGGAAACTTTAGTGTGAGTGTTTCTTGGTTTGATGTGATTCTTAATGAGGGACAGATAGAAAAATGCATTCTGGGAGAGAAGGTCAGGAATGGAAGATAAAAATGGGGGTTTTACTCCCATTTGAAATTACAGATAGCTCTTCTTTCCAGCCAGATGCCATGTTTCTTTTTGTTTGCAAGAGTTTTCAAACTCTGTGTCTGCTGCTGAACTGTGGAAGGCTCCTTGTGTGGGAGGTGGAAAGCTTATCAGATTCCTATATCCTAGTCTGCAACTGTTTAAAGCTGCTCAGATGTTTACAAATTGTCCTAGTGATAAGGAGAGCATGAAAAAACACAACATATGCATGGTTTTTCCCCCTTATAGATAGATGGTTTGGCAATCTGTCATGTGCTAATAGGAACTGATAAGCAAGCCTAAGGATCCAGAGGTGTGGGTCCCAGCTTACTGGTGTCACTTGTGTCTGGCCACACTACCAGGGGATGAGGCAGAGGTGAGTATAACTCCAGAGAATGAAGAGAGCAGGGGTGATGGAAATCCCACAGGTTTTCTGCTTGTAGGAAGGATGCTGAGGAAGAAACAGTTGTTGAGAGATTCCAGCAGAGTCTAGAAACAAAGGGAAATGTCCTATGTCTGTGCCAGAGCCCCCATGAAAAAATCAGTTGATTTTAGTATATTGTTGAAAAGTTCCCAATTCCATGGGTGTGAGACCAAGGAAGCTACTGATCAGTATGGCTAGGGCAGTTCACCTTCACAAGCATCTCCTTAGGCTCTGCCCAGGCTCAGGAAGATCTTGCTGTTTCAAAAGATGTTTGGATAAGGTTTTCTCTGCAGCCATAAGAGCTAAAGAGTTAGGGGATGGAAGAGGTTAGTGAAGAGCACAGATGGGTGCAGGTGGAAGCTGAAGAGAGCTCAGAGATCTTGCAGGCCCTGCTGTAGCTGGCACAAGGAAGGAATCACTGGCTTGTTGTGCGACAGCGAGCACACAGCCCGTGCAGGCTCCTGGGAAGTGTGCTCTTAGCCAGGATGCTGGTGGCTGTCACTGCTGATGCAAGTTCCCTGGCACAGCAACTGGCACTTCATTCAGAAAGTGGTGGTTTCTCCATTAATAAGTTACTCCCCAATTAGTTCCTGTGAAGGTACTGTATGAAAGCATAAAGTCATGCTCTTATAACTTCTCCAGTGTGACATCTGCCCCCTGCCAGCGACAAGGGACTGGAACTCACCAGTCTCTGCTGAGCTGGATGCCAAGTGCTCTGTGCTCCTCAGGCCTAAATTAAGGGCTGAAGCAGCAAGAGCATCAGCGAGGGCACTTAGGCCCCTCCAGCATTCAGTTGGTTGGTGGAATGTGTCTCTGCAGTGGGAAATGGCATCAGGACCATTAATTATGGCAACCCCTTGTCCTCTGTGGCTCCCCATCCTCAGGTAAGATCATCCTCTGTAGAGCTCCAAGGATTTGACCTGGATTACTTCTGGTGGCCTATTTTTCCCTCCAATTCATGTTGAGGAAATCAAATGCATTTTCTATAGCTAATCCAAGGATAAACTGGCCTTTCTTCTTTGCTGTGCTTCCTCATCTCTCTCTTCAGTGTACAAAGATAAGAATGGACTATCTCTACCATTCCCTTGCTTTTTTGGGGGTTGTTTATATGAATTTCCAAGTCTGTGACCTTCTGCATCAGCAGTACCATCTGCTTTAGAGTGACATTTTCTCCATCTTGGCAGCTAAAGACCTAGAGTTACAGCCCTTTACACTGCCTGTTCCTGTGCAGCAACAACTCTGCTGGAGCTGAAAAAACAAAACCAACCAAACCAAAAAACCCCACAAAACAGAAAGATCATACTTTCTTTTGTAATGTCTCTTTCTTCGTGCATACCCATGCAAGTCTAGGGCACTATCATCCAGTCCTACCTCACCTTTCAGATGAAGGCCAGAGCTGAGCCTTTCTCTACACTGAGACCACTTCAGTAGGATATTGTCCTACAGTGGTCTGGACTTCAAATCCAGGTAGATCTGAAGTTATCTAAAGGGTCATCACTGGCACATCATGCCCATAGGACAAATGTATGAAGCTTGGTTGAGTAAACTGTTAGCAAAGACCTGTGTTCTCTGTAAAATGTATCCAAGCATCAAGACAAAACTGGAACTCTTTTGGTGAGTTCTTTTTCCTAGTCTCACTTCCAGGAAATGCAGTTTTCTACTGCTTTTTAGCTCAAGATCCCATTTAAGCCGAGTGCTTAGTAGCTGAATATTTCTGTAATGACTAACTTCAGCAGATGCAGCACTACTGCAGCTAGGTCTCCATGAGTTAACCCAAGTTTCCTGCTGTTGGGTTATTTATTAAGAAGGTTATTTCTTGAGTTGAAATTTGAGCTACCTGTTAACACATGTTACAAGAGGAACAGATGGCTGTAGATTTCTAACTCTGAAGATGATGTTATGCAGCCAATACAGCTGCCCTGCCATCCAGAGGAGGCATCAAAATGAAAAGAAACTCAGCTTTACCCAACATATTTATATTTGTTCTGAAATATTCATTCAGAAGTTTCTGAAATGCAAATTCTGTTGCCCTGTGAAAATGCTAACTTGCATAACACTGCACATGCTGTAAATGATCATCCCAAGGTAAAAAACCCCTGCAGATCAAGTCTAATGACTGGCCTGAAGGGCAGCACTTTGAAACTTAGCATCTCAGCTTACAAATGGCCCACCCCAGCTGATCAGATGTGGCCTGAAGCTGAAGACAGCCATGCCACTGCTAGCTCTGCTTGTGGTCCAGAGCATGAAGCCAGGGCAAAGAGTCTTCTGCCTCAGCAAGTGCACACTCTGAAGTGGAGCTGAGCAGCACAGGCCAGAGCCACTTTGAAAGCTCCTGAAGTAGCTTCAGGTGAGAGGGGAAGATAGGTCTGCTGAGGATTTCTCCTGGAAGGGGTGTGCTGAGGGGGTGCAGAGAGCCAAGGGGCCTGGCCAGAGTGGCCTGTGCCTCTCAGTGAGTGGCAGGAGCTCTGGTAGTTTTGCTGTGTGTTTGCTACACTCCTGCTCATGCCAACTTGGCCCTGAGTATCAAAGCAACTTTTTTGTAGCATTGAATGTTTTTATTATTTTTTACAACATGAAATTTTATGGGATTTCTGTCAACCAGCTGCAATCATAACAGTAAAGAGACTTGGCTTTTTTAGTGAATAGAGTGCAAGTAAAGGCCTTGTATTGACAGCCATTGGAGCTGAAGCTCTCCAGTTTTGCAGGGAACAGGTGCTGGAGGTCAGCAGGAGGACAGGCTTGGCCAGGCTTGCTCCCAGAATGTGCTCAGCCCGAGTGAAGTGACCCTTGTTACCCAAAGGAGGGTTCTTCCCTGGCTCTCCCTGCTGCTCTCCTGTAGGGAGCAGTGAGGGTATTCCCATGGCTCTCCTGTGGGGCAGCAAAAGCCTGTGTGGAGACTGGCTGCTTTCAAGGAGAAGGAACAGGAGAGCTCTGGATTAGCACTTGACATAAACATTGATTTTAGTTCTAGATGTCACAGCTGCTCAAGCAACTGTCACTGAGAAGCATCATGAAGGTCCCTTCCCAACAGTGGTTGCTGTGGAAAAAGGAGTGTGAAACTACTGGAGACTACTGAGCTCAGAAACAAAGGTGAGAGCCTCATGGGAAAATGGACATCCTCCATCTAGGCAGAGCAGGACTGGAAACACTTGGGGAGCTGATGGATGAAAGGGGGAAGTTTCAATTCCATTTTTCAAAAGCACAGAAGTTGGGTGCCCTTAGAATCACAGGTCACAGTTCAGCTGGGCTGGACAGTTTGGGGCAGCAAGCAGGGAATGTGTGTTTAGGCTGTAGCAGATACAAAAGAAGCAATCTTAACTAAATTAGGTGTGATACCTTTTCTGTTTGCTTTTCCCTGGTATGTTGGTAGGAAATGGGCCAATTTCAGGAATGCAGTTCTTAGTTTTCACAACTAGGGTGGGTTAACTGATAACCTCTGCAAAATATGGAGTTGTGTTCTGTAAGACCAGAAGGGCCCACTAATGATAGTGGCAGTGAGGCTCTCAGTTCCTGAGGGTCTTCCTACAGCTACAGACTAGGAAGACTCCCTGGGGTAATGATGGTATTGGCTGCATAAAGAAAAGTAGATCATTTACTTTGTCTCTGATAGTGTTATGTAGTGCCAGAATCTGAGTTGTCTGGAAGCAATAAAAAGAACTGCATTGATATCAAGAGAGAGTGCAAGATACTGAAACTGGCTGGCATGGGTTTTAACATCTATACAATGTTAATTGTGTGTATATGTATATATATATATACATGCAATGATTTTTGATGTCATTTNCAGTATTCCAGATGAATATGGGAATTTCTTTCCCATACTTTGTTTATTGCATCTTCCTCAGTTGGCCATTGAAGGAGAGCTTTCAGACACACCTATGCCACTGCCATGTGTGCTACATCCCATGTCCAGATGAAGCTCTACAAGATACCCCACAAGGTAAGCCTACAGCTCTCATCTCTGACTTTCTCATCTGCCTACCCTCTCCAAAAATAGCAAAACTCTGCAGGAGCTAGCAGATTGCATTCCCTCTCTCTTGTGCTGGAAACAGCACAGCTCTTTTCTGTTTCTTTCCCTCCTTGAAATCACCTGTTGATCTCCAGGCAGCTCCAGACCTGCACCTCACACGTTTGTGGCACAGCCCTGCAGCTTCCCCTCCTCCCTGACCCCATCTGCTGGAAGCAGCTGGTGGCTCTGATCTGTGATCCATTAACCAGCTGTACTTGGCACGCCGAGCTCTGGAGCAGAGGAGAGAGCTGCAGGTGAGGGTGTGCCTGTGAGCACAGCCCCGGGCTGCAAGGCAGGCATGCTCTTCAGCTGCAGCACGGTGCTGGGTGACCTCCACCTGCTCAGGACTTGCAGCCAGTGTCTCACTCAGAGCAGCAGCACGAGCTGAGGGGCCTCAACCTCTGTTCTGTTGTATGATGTGCCTTAATTGACAGCAAGGTATCTGGTCTTGCTCTAGGATGCCTATTTTGAGGGATGTTTTCTTGCTCTGTGAATTGAATAAACCAGTTTTGCAATCTGCCACAGGCCCCACCCTACCTAACCCTGGCTAGTTAACCTGTAACAGATTGCAAAACTGGTTTGAGTCACACAGGGGGGAAAGAGACACAAATTAGGTTTTTAACAGTTTAACTCTCCTCACTGATAGCATAAGCCATCAGTTGTTAATGGTGTTGCCTTAGAAAAGCCCAACACATCACCCAATCCTTCCTTTGCCACACTAGTGGCTCCTTTCATGGTTTTGGAGATTAAAAACTATGGTGAGAGGGAGCATGCCTGCCTAGCCTACAAAATGTCAAGTCAAGGAATGCTCCTTCTGAACAGCTGGCCCTTCCAACTGGCTTTGGATTTCCCATTCCCTCTGGCCCACTTTCAACCTTTAATTCTTTTATGGCAAAAGAGAGCAGAGAGAGCAGGAGTTAGAATGCAGATGCCTTAATGCCTAATTCCACTCTAGATGCAGCCAACAAGTAAATTTTGCCCAGGCTACACCTTAGGAGGATTAGGTCTGGGATCACCTGTGCCAGTACAGGGAATCCATTTTCAAAAGGAAGGAAGGAAAAGACAGTCTCATCAACAGAAGTTCTGCACTGTGTTTCTGTTCAGGTAGTGGGTGGAAGGCTCATGGAGCCTGTTTGTGCTGAGGGGCTGGCAGGTGATGGACTAGCAGGGTTCAGCCATGTAAAACTGCTCTTTGCTAGTTTGGACAAGATTAGATGAAGAAACACTGCCCAAGGAAGGGGTTAGAGGCCTCTAATTTTGTCTAACCACTACCCAGTGCTGCTGCTTTACTTGCCCTAGGCAAGGAGAAGTGACTCAAAAGCCTTCACCTGCCTGTAACTATGTATGTAAGGCCATTATTATTAATAAATCAAACTGCATCCCTTTGGATGTGCTTGGAGGGAGTTTAGCATTGCTGAATGCTCTCCTGCAGCAAAGAGCACAGCCCTTCAGAGGTTCAGTTCTTCCCAGCAGCTACTGATGTCACTTATTCAATATCTCTAGTTTGCAAGCCATCTCATTGCTTTAAAAACTCACCCAAGCTCAGCTGGGGCTGAGTGAATCTCAGTTCTATGCCCACAAGGAATTTAGATGACTCTGTGACCTCATATTAAGTGAATACATTCAAAAGATGAGTTTTAAAAACTATTGGTTGTCCCTGGCAGATATATAGGATGAAATATCTTAAGGCTCAGAAGTAGTTCTCATTTGTTTTTAGTTGACTTGTGGACAAGGTGGGAGCCTGGCTCTTCAACTATACCAGAGACCAAAAACATGCAAGAACTAACAGAGCTGGGGAGAGGATTTTTAGATGTAAATAAGAAGGAAAAAAGAACTACTGGAGGGCAGTGTGGTAGATGTGTTTGCATTAGGAGAGTGTGATGTGCTAGAGGCGTGAAGAGCAGTTAAAAACCTGGATGGTTCTGAGTTCTGCTCTTGCCTTAGCTACTCTGAGGATTGTTTTGACTTCCCATAACAATTTCCAGTTGGTAAAAAGGAAGTCCTAATGCTTAGGGCACAGAGGTGGTGTGAGGATCAACTGCTTAGTGTTTATAAAGTGCTTTGAAAATGATAAATGTTATGTAAATCAGGAAATGCTGACAGACATCATCCATCTGGGACTGGTTGTGAAAAATAACAAATTAACTAATTTCTTCAGGATCTAGAGGGTAACAGAAGCACATAAAACATACAAGGCTGTGCAGGTGGTAGAGTAACTGCACTTGTGAGGTCACCTCAGATGAAATCATGTGAAATGAGGTCAGGATTCTCTGTGTTTATGATAAGCATTTGTCCATGACATCATGTCATTGTTTGACACCCTTCTACCCAACTCCTTAATGGCCACTGATAAGGACCTGTGATTCACAGCTCCTTATGTGTCCCACTTACCTGTGACACCCACTGTGGGCAGAGCACTCTGCCCTGTGTGCTGGGAGCACTTCCTGACTACTGTCACTTGCAGGCCTCTGTCCCCCACTTTTGGGAGGCAGGACACCTGTTTGAGGTGGTCCTACATTTCCATGGACCACTGCAAGGACTGGCAGTGAGTCCTGACTGGCTTTCTATAGTTTGTAACACATCCTGAGCGTGTAGGAGCACAAAAGACAGAACAAAGAGAGCATTTGCAATCAGGATTAAGCTTCACAGCAGCTAGTCCATCTACTGCAGCTTGCAGAGCTGCAAAACTCTGAATTTGAAGAGCTGTTTTAATTTCAAGGAAGTAACACTATCAGTTCAGTTACTGTTGGTCATTACTGGAACATGACAGAGAAAATGCAGTGAGAGAAGAGATGATCCAATACTGAAATGAAAAGTGGGGATCTTACTCTGCTAGCTTAGAGCAGCAGCTAGCCTCAGGGGTCCTACAACTTCACAGGACTTGACTTTTCCTGTTTCCAGAACTGTCTTCCCAAATAAAGGCTAGATGAGAAGTATTTTTGGTTTCCCCTGGGAAGGATGAGGAAAGGTCAGGATTTTCATGGTGATCTTTCCTACTACAGATTCTGTAATGGCCATTGCAGAAACTTGATCCAGTAGTTCTTATCCCCATGAAGTGAGTCTAACTACATACCCATGCACCATTCTGATCTCCCTGCAGCTCTGGGGCATTTCTTCTTCTTTCATTACCCAACCAACTGCAAATTAGTCTCTCCAATTTTCCTATCAAAAAGCCATGCAAGCCTGGCTTTCAAGGATTAGTTGCAGAAACCCTCTTTAGATGTCCTTTTGTACTCATTTGAACATCCAGAGAGTCAAGTTTAACAAGAAATAGCAATATATTCTTCTAGGAGACCCTTTCCTTCAGCTGGGCTTCCACAGGGCTGTGCTGGGACAAACTGACAGCAGGAATGGTGTTGGGATGTCCTTCTCAGTGCCTGGAAAAGGCCTGCTTAGAAATCCTTCCTTTTGGAAAGCAGGATGTCTGGCCCCTGCCTCTCCCTGTAGGAGTCACCTGTGGGATTACTTTGGTGAGATAAATGAATGCTTGTGCATGACTTTGTACAACAGATCTCACAGCACATGCTGCAGAAAAGGGCTTGGGTTGAGGTGTTGAGCATGATCCAAGGAAACCTCTAACAGTACTCAGGTAGCTAAGATAAACATTTAGGTGTCTTTTATTGTTACTGTTATTGTTATTTTTATTGCTATTATTATTCAGGTGTCTAGATAAGTATTGAGATTTCCTAGAATAGGTACCCACCTAAAAACCACTGAAATCAAAAGAAATGAGGATTACAAACACCTACACCTACCTTCCATCATCTAAATACCATCAGAAATCTGGCCCAAAGTGAGGGGAGGGAACAAAAGATGGCACTGGCATGTTTCAGATTGCTGAGAAATGCTCAGAAATCTAAAATGCTGATAAATCTATTCAAAGAGTTTATTTGGGAATTCAAATGGGAAATTTGTTTCTCCTTTTTTTTTTCCCCCAGCAGAAATTGAGGGTAACACAACCAAATTGGTAGTGCAAAGTCTTTTTTAAAAGCTCCACCACCCAAATAGTGTTCCTGGCCATTAATTTCAGTCAGTGGCACTTAGAATTATTGCTGTCAGTGGAGGCAATAGGCTGCTGTGCTTGCATGATTTGCTATAAAGCAGGACAACAGCCACATCATTTTGGTGTTAGTGATTTCATCAATGGGAGAAGTGCACAGCCCTGGGCTCTGGGGGTGTGATTTTAAAAAGCTCACAGTTCACCTTTAGAAATAAGCAATCAGCATTGTCTGAAATGATATATTTCCACTGTCTACACTATTTTAACTCAGTTGGGCTCCGAGGCCATGGTTCATGTCCTGGCTTCATCTTGACTCAATTATTGTAATTCATTATTAAACTGTTACTTGTTTTCATTCTGTATGCTGTCAGCTGCTTTACAAAGCTCAACAGCTACATTTATAATATGGAGAGCCCCGCTCAATTACATTACATCTTCCTTATAGTATTTTTGTTGGCATGTTCAAAAACACATGGATTTGGATGTGTTAGGCTCCTGATTCCCTCTGCTATCAGTGGTCTCATTAATGAAGATAAAAGTGGTTCCTATATGTAAACCACACTCCAGTCTCCATCTTATCATTATGTTCACACTTGCCTCCACCTCAGTCTCAACAGGGCCTGCACTCAGTATTTCCCTGACAAATGCAAGACTTGATAGTACCACAGACAGTTGTTCTCTAATTGTGTATTTTTTTACTCATTTTTTCTATCATTCCTTACCTTACTTCTCTCGTTGTTAAGCTAATTCCCTTTCCTCACTGCTTCCTGTTTCTACTACTTTCTATTTTTCCTCTCAAAAGCTACAGTCTCCCTTGCTCTCCCAGCTGGTTTCCCTTCAGCTGTTCTTTCTGCCCCATCAAGTAATTTTCTCCACTTTTATCTCCCTTCTGTAACTTTCTTTTTATTCTTGGTGCCTTCCTTCTATAGTTACAAATATTTCTCTCACTTTCCCTTCTCTTTTCTATGTCTCTTCTCTTTCCCCAGTCTCTCTCCCTGAAGTCTTTTTATTGCTGTCCATCTCTTGAATCTCATTCTTTCTCTTTCTTTCTCTTTCTTCATATATTTTCCCATATTCCTTCCTTGTGTGTCTCTTTTCTAAGCATTTGTCCCCAGGACATGCCCCTGTCTGGGCTTGTCCCAATGTCCCTTTATTTTCTTTAGCTTTGGTAATTCTCAGCACACCTGTGTGCCTGAAGAAGCCATTCATC
This sequence comes from Bucco capensis, assembly GCA_013396975.1. Taxonomy (NCBI): domain Eukaryota; kingdom Metazoa; phylum Chordata; class Aves; order Piciformes; family Bucconidae; genus Bucco; species Bucco capensis. The sequence goes on along the minus strand of VWZO01020258.1, from coordinate 1,243,773 downwards.
AACAGACACAGGGCAGGCAGCTGATCAGAGAAAGTTCTCTGTGGGTGAACATGCCTGCAGTGTCCCTTCCTTCTTCATCCACAGGGCCTCAAAGAAGCCTAACCTCCCGTGAGGGCAGTGGCTGGACGAACAGGCTGGATGATACTGATGGTGTCTTTCCTCATCCTCCCCTCCTGTCGAAGCATACAGACCTTGGTTTTCCCAGTACACTGTTCTTATTCTGCTAGACATTCACTGAGATTGCAGGTATGTGTTTTTCAGTGACTGCCAGTGTGGTGAGGTATGACATGGCATGCATGACAACCTACAGCAGACATGAGCCAAGAGGCAAGAAAGATCAATACTTGGCAGTTTCCCTACCATTAGTGTTCAGAGGCTGTTGGTTTTGTCTGGAGCTCACTAGCCTGTAGACCTATGCTCAGCAAGTGCCATGATTTAGTCACCATACTAGCTTGCTGTTCTTCTTGGCCTCAGTTGTGGTTCTTTAGTTGTTATAGTTGCCTGTGAAGAAAACACTGTCAAGACTCAGCCTTGAGTTGGAAACTGTGGATTGTGGATGAACTTTGACATTGTGCTAATGGAAGACCTTCAGTCTTCCCCCAGCATTTGTTTTTGAGATCTCACTGCTTGTGGAGAACACTAACACATGAAGTTCAAGAACCTGAGAAGCAATCAGAATGTTGTGAGCTTTCCCTGCTGCCCACAGCTAACAGCAGGCATCAGGTGAATGTCATTATTCTTCTGGAGAGTTCTGAGGGGCAGAAGAGCTCCTGAACTGCCTGTCTGCAGATAGAGGCAAATAGCTACAGCTGGTTTGAGTTTGATTTGTGTTCATCCACAACAGGTGGAGAAAAAACCACCCTTTTTTATTCTTATTAGAAAATATTACTAGAGCTATCTAGAAAGGAAGGAGGGGAAATGAAATTCTGTGTGCGACGAGGTTCTTTCTAGCCTACTTTAGGGAAGAAATTTTTCAGCCAATGTAGAATGGTGTGGGGAAAAGGAGTCCTCATTCTCCCAGTCCTTTGTCCTGCTCAAGCTTTGGCTTCCTTTGCTGCCATTACTTGTTGCATGCTGTTTCTGTAGGGTTGGGTTTGAGCAGATTTCAGTCAGTATCATTCTTGTAAGCAGTGGGAACATCACATCTTCTTCTTGTGCTGCCTGTCACTGTGCCTGGTCCAATTGCAGCCTCTGTGTGAATTGCCATGTGAGCTTGAAGTGACTTGTTTTCAAGAGGCTCCTGGGTCAGTCCCAGGCTAAAATGGTGGTGGCTGTCAGCATGGCTGTCTTACAAGATTGGTCCTGAGAAAGCACCAGGACGAGCACATTTCTGATAGTCAGAGAGACATGCTCAGCATCTTTTCTTAGTGGCATACACAAGTAATCTACAGGGCTTTTATTGTGAATGCCACCAGCATGTCGTGAGGACAGATGTGATGTGAGCATGTGCTGCTGTCTGATGACACCAACGTGTGGCTCTTCTGAGGCTGTAATGTGATTTCCCTGACATCTCCAAAAGTGGCAGCCCTACTGGGCAAACTTTCAAAGGTAGATAGAAATGTATGTTTGCACATCAAAATAGGCAATTTATTTCACAAACAGGCACTGTGGTGTCCAGTTATGCATTTTACTTATGCAAATATAAATTTTCACAGGCACAACAGCTGTGCCTGCCCTATGATTATTTCTGTGAGGTAGTGGATTGCTAACTGAAGGAGACATGTGGTATGACAGTGCTTGGGGAGCATTTCTAGGGCATGGGCTGCACCAGGGTCCAGACAGTCTAATGGCACTTAGGCTCACAGCTAGAGTGGCACAAAATGTGTATCATCAAATCTGAAGCTGGGGCCAGTTTTGTGCAAAAGATAATAACCTGCATTCAGGGGGAAGACTGCAGACCATGCTATGTCCACATTGATTTGGGACACGATGTGTATGAAGCTTTCCTGCTCTGGGGCGCTGTTGGGCCCTGGGGTGCTGCCAGTGGCTTGAGCACAGGCCTGTGCTTCCTAAGCACTAGCAGAGGGTTGTCTGCCCAGGCTCTGCGGTGCACCCACGGGCTGGACACGTGTGCGGGTGAGCTGGGCCACGCTGGGCAGCCTCCCCACCCAGCAGGGTCCAGGGCCCATTACAGATCTATCCTTGGCGTCTCCGTCGCACTGCAAACCCCGTGGCAGACTCCCGATGCACGGCGCCGCAGAGCCCTTTGCAGACCCTCGTTACAAGCGCTGCACAAAGCGCTGCAGACCCCGTCGAAGGCCGGTGCAGGGCAGAGGCCCACCACCCGAACAGCCACCCCACACCCCTACTCCCGCTCCCCACCGCCGGGCCCCCTCCCGCGGGCTCCCCTATGAGGTCAGCGTTGCGCGGAGGCCCCGCCCGCGGCCCCG
>VWZO01020258.1:1020559-1241303 GCA_013396975.1 Bucco capensis | reverse complement strand
GGCCGGAGCTGCAACAGGCTGCTGCTGCTGCCCGCCCCGCGCCGCTCCGCTCCCCCTCGCCGCCGCCGCTGCTCGCACTTAGTTGCCTGAGTCACTGCTCTCAGCTAGGCGCGCACACACACACCACACACACACCACACACACACACGCGCGAGCGCGCACCGATCCTTGGCATTTTTCACATTTTTTTCTACCGGGAAGCACGAAGTTCGGCGCGGCCCCGGGCTGGCCCCAGAGGCTGGCAGCCCTCAGGAGCACTCCTCGGCGACGCGGGCTGCCGAGCGGCGCGGCCCGGCCCGGCCCCGAGCTCTGCTCGCTGCGCTGCCCCGCGCTCCGCTTTCCTTTCCCCGCCTTTTCTCCTCTGAAAGATGAAAGACGGAATGTCCTGTTTCGCTGCTTCTTCTCCTTCTCCAGAGCCGCTGCTGCTGCTGCTGGTTAATTGCACATTCAAGTGGAAAATTTTCGAGAGTCAGCAGAAACGTCGTATCCAAAAGAGACGAAGTCGCTGTTCCAACAACACCGAGGAGATTGTCCCTGGAAAACTTCCTTTCGGTAGGAACTGTAGTTTTTTGGTGGTATTTTTTTCTTATCCGTAAGGTTTTGAAGAGATCTCTTCTCCAGCTGTCCGCAGCGCTGGTGCGAGGGCCGGTGGCAGTCTTTGTTCACAGAAGGAGCCTTTTCAAAGGAAGTACTTCTGAGGGGGAGGGAAAAGTTCTACAGTACGGCTTTTGTACCCAAATTACAACAAAGCCGCCCCTCCAAACAGCTAGGCGAAAACAAGGAGCAGAAATCAAGCGAGAGGGGAAAAAAATAGCTCTGTTTTTAGCAAGTAAAAAAGTTTGTGCTCCTGCCTCAGCTGAGGCAGAATCCTAGTCGTGATTTTTTTTTTCTCTCCTCTTGAAATCTGTTTTAAGTTCAATGGTGTTACAGTATAAAAATATTTATGAAACAATGAAATACCAGCCACCCACGTTTCTCGGGAGAGTTGTTAACTTATTAGAAACAAGTGCCTGCTTTTGATAGGAAGAAATGAAAAGTGACCTCCAGAAGTGCTGGGAAGTTAGGGAGCAGTTCTGTCCTACGGCGGCAGAATGGAAATGGCTCCCAGTGTTTATTAACTGTTGGTTGCTGAACACCATCTGGGAAAGAAAGGCCAAGAAACATCAGATTGGACTGGCATTTTCTAACATAAAATAGCATATATAAGAAATGTAAGCTGAAATGCAGAGCCACGGGGAAAAAAAGTACCTATACAGCTGTGTTCCTCTCTCCAGAATCATATTTGCTCTCCCTTAGTGCTGATAAAGTTTGGAAACACAGTATTGGCAGTTAGCGGTTTTGCACAGCTATCTAATCTGGAGAATGGCAAAGTTTGGAGCTGGATGGATAAAATCCTGTCTTCTCTAGCTGAATGTTCAGTTATTATGTGGTACATCTAATATGGAAATCTCTGTAGGAATGCCACTTACAGGAAATTTCATGTAAATAAGTGCTGCCTGCAATTGAATATGAAAACAGAAATGATTACAGTTACATTAGGACTTAATTTATAATTATGTAGGATTCTTCTTGTAAGCCTGGATTGGGAATGCATGGCTGTAGTGTGTGATGTATTCTGGCTCTATAAATAGTTGGGGAATACCATTACAGGGATATTAGATTGGTGCTATCAAAAATTGACACAGACCTGTATAGGAAATTACTTCTGGGGACGGGAGGGAACCTAGCATGTTTGTGTGTGTGTGTTCATATATTTATACACAGACACACATATGTGCTCTTCACTGGGGAATAGAAATACAGGAATTAACACTGAGTGTTCTTAAAACACAAAATGATTTTATATTTGGCTCACATTTTGAACTTGCATGTTTTAAAAATCAACTTTTTGAAATGGTTTTCAGTAAGACTAAACTTTTCTGGGGTACATTTATTTTTTTCCCCTTCGTAGTGAGATGTCTTTTCACATTGCAGTGGTTTTTAATTAGGTGATAAGGCTTTTTCTGTACCAGTAGAGATAATTCTGCATTTTGTCTTTATTTCAGTTTTTCTTCTTAGTAAGCTAGAAATACCTTTGGAAAATACTTTACTGCTAGTCATGTTGTGTGTATTTTGAGCATCAATTTTACACATACTGCTTTTGGTGAAGTAAATATTATTAGCCTTTGCACCCAGGAGCGTGTAACAACAGCTCTTGAGATTCAAATTATGGTTTTGCATTCTGCACAGTTTCTTAGTGCTGAGTGGGATGTATGAAAGCAGTGAAGCATAGGAAAAACTCTGATTTGACAGGAGTCTTAGTAAAGACAGCCCCTGCTGAAAGGAGTTTTAATGAAACAGCTAAACAAGAAAAGAACAACAGAAACTTAATGATGAACTAGAGCCGCCGTGAGTTTCCAGCTGAGAAATGATAGTGTGTTGTGCTGTGTGAGCATGTGTGTAGCATGTTTGGTGTAATTTGTAGCTAGGGTTGTTGGTGGTGGTTGTTGCTGGATGGTGTCGTGGTTTTGGATAAGCGTTAACGTGGTTTTAGGCTTTGTCCGTGTCTGAAAAAGTTAAGCTTAGCAAAGTCACGTGCAGGGGAAAAAGGATTTCTTCCTTCTTTCTTTTTGAGCTGCCTTTGTAGATCCTAGTGTAAGCAGACTTTCCAGATACAGCACAGGCAGAAGGGTAATAAAGACTCCTGGAGCTACAGGGAAATTCTTGGTGTCTTTCATTTAAAGTGGAAGGTAAAAATAATTGTGTGTTGTGATGTAGCTGTCATTATTCAACCTGTAAAGTAGGAATGTTACACTGTTGAAACAATTTCACTTGGAAGTAATCTGATTGTATTGGAAGGTGCTTAAGACTGTTCCGAACACATGAGGATTTTGTGTGTGTGTTTGGGAGAAGGTTACCTTTGAGCATTCCATTTTGAAGGCAGGGCTTCTGACTGTATGTACACATGTGCACATTGCTGTTTTTATCTGGTATTTCATCGTGGCATTAGTATTAATCTTTCCAGAGATGTTTTCAGAAACCTGAAGTAATTCCATTGATTTAAGAAGAAACGGTTTGCTAGATCCAGTCCTTAGGCTAAAGTGACTGGGATGACTCAGAGGAATAAACATGTGCTGGGTCAAACACTAAGATATTTACAGCACGTGCTTTATGTATATAGTTAGTGTGGTGTTTGATGGCTGAAGGAGGACATGGGTGCTATTCTGTGTCTTTGACTGAAAAGAATATCAGGTTTGATACACAGGCTCATATTCTGCTTTGCTTGTAATTTGTCTGAATTTTCTTGCAGGCAGATTTCTGTTACAAGTCAGTCACTGATTCCATTTGTGCTTTTATTCATAGCATGTGCACATCTGAAGGGAGGGGTGACTTGAAAAATCTGCTCTAAATTCAGGTTACTTCCGTCGACTTCACGTGGCCTGCTGCTGTCTTGTGTTGGCTGTAATAAGGCTGCAAATTGGTCATTTAAAAGTGATTTTGAAATCCAGAGTTCATCGGAGGGTCCTACTTGGGCATGAGAAATAGTAGTTCCTTATTTCTGGGATTTGAGGTTTAATTCTTCTTTTGTCACCATGTTGCACTTTGCTGTTAGTGCTTGCCTCAAGTAGGGATGTTGACTATTCCTAGACTGCAGTTATTTACTATTTAAAAAAACCAAAGTCTCAACAAAATTTTATCATTTGCAAGAGATTCCTTTCAAGAAATGGCTGGTAGAAGTTTTGGGGCAGTTATGCAAGTACTGAATAACTTGAATTGTGAGAGATGAACAGATTCATGGCATTATTTGTGGTAAAGCCAACTGACTAAACCATGCTGAAGACACATTTTTAGAAGAAAAATATGTGCAGTAAATTCCTGATTTATGGGTATATCTTGCACGAAACACCTTTTGAGTTCTGCAAGTGCAACAGGGGTGGAATTATATTTCCTGGCATAATTTTGTGTTTGGTTTTAGTGATTCCTCATTTCCAGAATATACCAGAGTGAGAAGTTGTAGACTTCAATCCTTTGAGGCACCAACTTCAAATCTGCTCCTCAAATTTGTTACATAAAATTCCTCTAGAAATCTGCTAAATTAATACCCTGGACCTCTTCTGGTTTTTTATGAGTTCCTGATCCCACCGCAATCACTGTGAGTTTTATCTTGTTCCTGGTAAAGCCAAAATGTCTCTGTGTTGATGCAGATTCAGCAACTTCTATGCTTATCAGGTTATTAAAGTTATACCAGAATTATATTAATTTTAAAATACAGGGATTGAAGAAGTGGAGGGAAAAGGAAGAGGACATTGAGCCTGGTTCCAAGTCTGACTCCTAACAACTGATTTGAGATAACTCTACACAGGAAGTCTATTAATGTCTCAGAGTAACCCATCATGTGCTACATACCCTTGTTTGTTAGATGAAGTTTTGTACATGTGTCAGTGATGGATGAAAAATCCACAGGGCGTGTAAAGGGTTTCTAGAGGCTTGCCCAGTGGGTGCAGGGCTGCAACCCCATTTTCTAGCCCTCCCAGCTTGTGTCTGGGTTCATCAGGGGCAGCCCTTTTTTAGTCTGGCTCCCATCCAGTGCAAGGTATCACCTACAACGTTTTGTTCTTTGTCTTCTAGTCATTGTTTACTGGGACAAGGTGATTATTCCTTTTGCATCCTGTTGTACCTTTCCAAATGGCCTTCTTAGGTTTTTAGCTCTATTAACTCTTCACTAAACTTTTGCATGAGAGAGTCTGCAGCAGCAGCAGCAGCAGTGTAGGAGCACAAACACAAGTTGATTTGCTCGCAGGTCAGGAGGTAGAATGTGAAATCTCCGTGTGCTGGGAGGGGGAAGGGAAAGAAAGTTTAGGATTATGTGTAAAACTATCAAAACGCTATTGACTGGCAATCTAAAACAATGAGGAGTGCTGTTGTTTTTACAGATACATGAACTGAAAACTGCTGCTAATGATGGGAAATGTTAATTATGTGAGAACATATTGAACTTATATTCTCTGGCATGAACTTTTTTAAATGCATCAACTGTGCTGCCTTTTATGCACACAGCTTTCTAATTATCATAATTCAGTGCAGCTCTGCCTTTTGGAAAGAGTTCAAGTGCAATCTCAAGTTAACATGAAAGGAGTGGGGTTTGTTGTTTTCTTTTTTTTTTTAACTAAGAATGTTCAAGAACAATTTGAAAAGATAATCTAAAAATGCTCCACACTTAGCTGGGTATAAGACAGAAAGTAAAGATGTTCCCATAATGCCTATCAAAGCAGAACAGATTATTAGCACAGAAGATGATCCATTTTTCCTCATTATGTCTTTCACACTCCTACAGAACACAACTAAAAGCACATTTTCATACTGAATACTGCAGACAGATCTACTATATATTGATAGTAGTTTTTATTTTGGCAGTTTTTAAAATGAGCAATTGTGTGGGTTGCTGTGTTGTTATTAAAAGGTTTTTTTTCCTCAATTAGTGTGTAAGTAACAAAGATTTCAGATTATTAAATCAAGAAGACAACTTTCATGTTTTTTTTGGTATTAGGCAGTGGTGTTTCTGTGACATGAAAGTCCCATTGTAAATCTTCCTTATGGGTCAGTACTCACACCTTGTCTTGGTGGAGCTTGAGAGAATTGTAAATACCAGCTCTTCCTTTCAGAAGTGTTTTGAGTTTTGGTGCTTTCTTTTTAGTGAGAGGACAATAAATTTCATTTCGCTTAGGCCAGAATTATCCTTTCACAGATATTTGTGTGTGTGATCAAACTGTTAGTTTCCACCTCCCCATTTTACACAGCTTCTAGATGCAAAAAAATTAGATTTTCCCCCCCCCCCCCCTCCCTTTCCTGCAGTACATGCTACATTTCTAAAAGGCAAAGAAAGCCCCAGTGAAACAAAATGACTTCATTGGAGCTGGCACTTAAGAGCAGAATTCACTTCCATAGTGCTGAAATAAAAGAAGCCAAGTGTTTTAAATAGCCACTCCCCTAGGCCAGAGTGTTTTTAGAAAAGCTCATTGTCTAGATGGGAGCTGTAGCAGTATGCCTGCCTCTGTTCAATCTCCTGCTCCAGACAGCTCCATTGCTAAAGTTGACATCTGGTTTACTCTTTGTTCACCTGTTTAAAACAAAAATGCAAATAGGGGAGTGGGCCCTTGCCCCAGAGCTCTGCAGAAAAATCAGAATGCTGGTGACAGTTTGTCAAATAGTGCTTCCAGTCTAAGCCTGCAGTGGCCTATTGTTATGCCAGCAACAGGCAACAGAAGTTGTGACACCATATGGCTAGTATATGCTTCAGATAAGCTATCTGTTAATTTAGCTTATCAGCAGCGTTTTGATATGCTTCGTGTTTGAATCGCCAACCAGGATGGCCTTGGGTGCTTTTGGTGCCAGATTATTCCTTAACATTAGAGACATCACAGTTATTCCCTTGGTGGAATCTCTCACCATCCATTCACCTCGTGGTGCCCTGAACAATAGTACTTACGTGTGGAATTAGCTGGCAGAGTTTTTTAGGTGGTTGTCTTTCTGTTGGGAGATGATAATTCAGGAGTGACATTTCAGCCTGGAGGGGAGAAAATGTCAGAACAGACTGTGGAAGAAAAGGTGAATTTATAGAGGGTTAGTGGATTAAAGATTCTTTTAAGTGGATCACAATTAAAAATATATGTAGTGTTTGGAGACATTAACTAATGGGAGAAAGGAAATTTTATTCATACTTGCCACCACCAGAAGTACACATGTTTTGTCCTGAGGCTGCTTTACAGTTTCAAATAAAAGGCAAAACTGTAAACTGTTTCATTTTCCACATCCCTGATTTTACCTTTATTCTTTCAAAAAAAATTAACTTTAAAAACAATCTTCTGTCAGCTGACCTTTGAAGTGTTGTATTTTTTTATCTCTGTCACTGAAAGCCTTGGAGAAGATTCAATGGAGATTCCTTCCTCTTCCCCCTACTCCTGCTTTTCTGTGGCTGTAATTATTTTGTTGCAGAAAGTCTCAAACCATAAATAGTCTGCCATTTAGTGCTGCAGTCGTGTCCTTAGGGTTGGATCTGTCAGCCTTGCTCTCTGACCTTGCAGCACATTCCTCTGTGTCTTCTGCACTATAGGCTCCATCTCAGTGTTCCTTACAGGACATGTGTCTCTGGTTGCCTGAATCCTCCTTTTTGCTTAGGTGTGCAATTACTTGCTCTTGGGCAGTGGTTGATTAGGCTCCCCTTCCTTTGGATCATGGTGGCTGTTTGTTTCCCTCTGTTTGCTGTCCATCTTGCCAGGTCCTCCTTATCCTTTCTCTTCTGCTGTGGCACACAGATGTGGTCTTGCCCATCGCAGTTGCCTCCCTGCTTCCACTCCTTCCTTGCCTTGGCTATTGGAAAGAAAGGACCATTTGTGCTTGTACAATGCCTTTCATCTCCAGGATCCTTACTGACCAAAAAAAGGGACCAGATTCTTTCTCAAAGAAACTGACAATCTTCTTCCAAATCCATTTGCTGGCATTACGTTTTTTTTAGTACTGAAAGGAGGTCAAAGAGAAGAAAATTTTTCTCTTATCTCTTTGGAACAAAGTAATGTGGTAGTTCAGAAGAGTAGCCATTCTTTAATGTCCCACTGAAGTCCACCCATATGAACTGCATGGAAAAATGCAGGAGCTGGTGGAATACCTAGAGGCCAGCCAGGTGGGCAGTGACTAGAGATGTGATGCTCCTACCTCACTGCTGTGCCTGAGTCAATGTGGACACCTGCACAAAGTGAGAAAGGCTCCCCGCTCCTGGATTGCCATCTAAGGCTAACAGAGGCTTTTAGTTCCTCTGCAGGGACACGAAATGCAAGTATCTGTCCACTTAGAGCAGATTTGGGGGTCACCTCAAATATTAAATCCTTTTTAAATTGAGATTTAAGGTTCAGGCCTGTGATGGGACTCATTCATTGCAGTTTAGACCTGTGATCACTCCTGGTGTGGTGGGGGGAAGGTAAAAGAAGAGGGTAGGAGAGGAGAAGGTATTGAGACTTGCAGCTCTCTGGGAGGCATGTGTGCATCTTCCCTGTATGTAATTTCTAAGTGCTTAACTGTGAGAGGCAATTTTCAGTCCACTAATGTATCCAGTTATCACCCATAATGATTATGGTTGTCTTTGGACAAATGGGTCCATTAAAACATAACAAATCTGTGTTTATGTAGTGTCATAAGATGCATCTTTCATATGGTTTTGGGGTTTGGTTTGGTTTTGTTTGGGTTTTTTCTGTTTAACTTCAGAACCTATGAAGTCTTAGTTGATTTGGTGTCTGATGACTTGGCTTTACTAATGTTTTATTGGTTCCAGTCATTGTTCTGTGATAGGAAATCCATAGCTCCACAGAATGTGCATTTTGCTCTTTAAATTGACTGTTATTTATGCATAGTAATTTCTTCCTCTGCTTCTTGGCATATTTATGATATGGTTACTGACCAGTTGCAGATAAGCAGTTGAAGGGGCACGTTTGAAAGACAATTTTAAAACATGCAGCTTCCTATACCAATTCACTTTAGCCTTTAGTGTTAGCGATATTTTTTGTTGGTGGAACAGTGGAGCATAAATAACTTTATCTTCCAAACTCTCTGAAAAGAATGCAAAGAAGTCCAAAGGGTAGTAGAATTATCATAGCTCTAACTAATATTCTGTCCTCTGAGATTTTTGGAAACAAATTAAAGAACCCTTTTTTTAGGTAGCAGGCTGCTTTTAATGCTGCTTCTGTATTAAGGAAAGTACAGTATTGTAGGTTATTTATTCCTGGGCATGCAGCACCGGGTGAAGAGCCTGCAATTCAGCTAGCAATGCCTCTGTGCCCTGAGGTAAACTCTATTTCACAAAGGGAATTTTGATTATGGTCTACTGCTCTGTAGCATAGTGGAAGCTTCAAGAGGCAAGTGGTAAATGCTACCAAAGAAAAGCTGGATTGGAGCCACTGACGTCATCTAAGTAAATCTGCTGTAGGACTATAGCCATAAAATGACTGCCAGCCACCGAGCGCACTTTGGCCTTTTCTTGTCAACTGTTTTAACTGCTGCCTTTTTTCTTGCTTTCTGGGTTTTTTCCCCCCCTCTTTTCTCCAAGCAACATGCTTCTTTTTTTTTTGTGTGTGTGCTAGTTGTGCATATGGTGAACTATAGAACTGCTAACCTCCCCCTCCTTTTCCTCAGCACTGTACCTAGGAGGGGAGTAGCTGCAAGTTGCAGTTCAGAGATGAAAAAGCAAGCCAGTACTTTTCCATACATGAGCCTAGCAGAATTCAGCTTCCCTCCTAAGTGATTTTTTAGGTGCAAGAGCCTGGCAGTCCAAGTTACAGCATACTGATGAGATATGTGTTGGGGGCATAAAACACTTTGATGCACTAAAGGGCATGCTTCCCTCTGGAAGGACTGAACATGGAAAAATGGCTGGTTTTGGATTCTCAGTTAGCACAAAATGCATGTTTGTGAGTGCCTGAGATCCAGTGTTAGTCATTGACCTCTGCAGCTCCAGTCAGTCCTGAAACAAAACTTTCCTGTTGTTTCAGTCACCCAAATGCATTGTTAGCAGCCAGTCTTTTGATGATACTTTCTGTAGAGAGCTAAAGAAATCTTGTGTATTAACAGCAGTAGCTCTCAGATTCATTGATTGATGTGCAGCAGTAGCTCTATGTGTGCCTCATAGCAGATCTGAAAAGGCAGTTGAGATCCCACCTGTCCTCCACTTGAATTTCAACTGGATCCATTTTACAACAAAAGTGCTTGAGTTTTCTGCAGTGGATTTTGAATTAATGATCAAGATTTCCTTGAATTTCCATGAAGTTTAACATACTGATTTTTTTTTAAACCAGACTACACTGCAAAACACATTCTAATCATTAGCCAGTGTGTCCCATGACAATATTTATTTGATAGATGTACTTTTTTTGACTTTAAAATAAAAATTAAGCATCATTAGTTTAGAAGTTTGAGTCTTATGATCAGAAATATATTAAAACCAGTATCTTGTCCATGAGTCATTAGATGAGTCAGTTCCTGAAACCACTACAAGCCTCACAGTTCTTGGCTATGACTGAAAGCAGGAAATCCAGGCTTCAATAACTTCCTTTCCCAGTCCTGGCTATAGCAGTGTTAGTGGTTAGTATATGCTGCTTTTGTAAGCAATAGGAAGATGTATGTCTGAGGAACAAAGGCTCTCAAGTCAATTTGCTGAAACTGTTTATAATTTGTGGTCTTGATTTGAATGTCAGGATATATTGGCATAAACTGCATTCTGTGCTGCAGTGCATTTTCCAGCAGGGATATTCAGAATACAAAATAGAGGGAACACATTATGGCACAGTTCTTGGACAAAACCCATCTAATCAGTTTAGCAGAAAATGGGAAGATACTGTAGTGATTTCATCCAGCTCCTGAGGAGCAGTGGGAATGAGAACTGAACACATAGGAGTAAATTTAAAATGTTTATTTAGTAGTTGCTTTGTCTTATGCTTGTGCAACAAACTATTTTTGTGCTGTCTCAGTGCTCCAAAAGGGCTTGAAAATAACCCAACCCAAACTTGGAACTTGTCAAATAAAAACACATGATTTGGTTTTCAGTCTCCCTTTTTGTAGTGAAAACTGTTTGCCTCCTCATAATCAAGGACACATTGATTATCTCCCTGTCAGTGGAGCACTGTTGGCTGCAGAATCTGTCTCTTTAGATGTGGAGTGCCTGTACACTGTGACATCTGTGCAAGAGGATGCATTATTTACCTTCCTGAGCTAACTGGGCTTGGTACAATGTTGATCTGGATATGTGTACACCTGGAAAGTATTCAAACAGTTATGTTTTTCTTAAATATTATGAAAGATAGTTTGTTATCTTCTACTTATTATTTGGTTAATTCATTAGCAGCACCTAAAAGGCAAACCTACCTTCTTTAATTATTCTTTCTGTTCTTCTCTCAAAAAAATAGTTTCTTCATAGCCAACTGGGAAGAGCACAAGTATTGAGAGCAAGAAATTAGTGAGACACTGCCTTAAAAAGCTACTTTTGACAGCATTGGTTAAACGGTGTGTGCAGTATTGGTTAAAAACAAATGCAGAGCTCTTCATTTAAACAGGCAGAATGGTTATTGCACATCAGGCAACAACATCTTTTGTGTGAGATAATATGATAAATTGCTTTAATAAAGCAAGTGACAAGGTGGATTCTTCCCTAGCTGGTGCAGTTCAGTGTTCTTGGTGAATTAACCTTGGTGTAATGGCCACTTAGAGAGTCAGGGAGCCAAATGGCTGACACAGGTGATCCCATGCTGCTGTTCAGTGTGCTGCTTCCTGAGTCTTGTGTTGCTCAGGCAGTCTGGAAGAGGAATGGGCTAGGCAAAAAGGAGGGGAACACAGACCATCTTGAAGGCAGCTGTGTGCTGAGGTCCTTCCTTTCCCAGAGGCCCATGCCAACTGCTCTTTTACCCCACAGTGGGGCTGCTAGCACCTAGCCAGGGACAGGCCACTGGATGTATTGGGTCATAATGAAGCTGTGCCTGAGGTGGTTTGCTGGGGCTTTTGATGTGGCAGTGAGCAGCCAAGAAAGCTACTTTGTCTGTTGAGGGGGGATAGGGATTTCTCTTGGAATGTTTAATGGGATGCTACTGAACCATGAAGGTGCAGATAGCAGTGAAAAAGTGTAAACGTGGTAACTGGTCCATAACTGCAATTCTCACAGCACCAGCTCCTTCAGGAGAGGAAGTTTGTGGAGATCTCAGGCTTTGATACCAAATTTCTCCAAGTACCTGCTGCTTTGCTTCTGGGAGCAAGTCTGTGTTGGACAGAGAGCTCAGTACAGAGTCATGTCCCAGACAAGCAGAGATCTGTGCCATCGAGCTTGTGCAGTGCAGAGCATCATGTGAGCAGAGTGGCCTGGGCTTAGCACAGGCTGCCTGTATAAACAGCTAGCTGTTTGGGAGGCAGGCTGGCTTGTCTCGGCCGCCTTCTCTGTCACATCTTAAGCAAAAGGAGCAGCCTTTGAAAGAAGGGCTGCATACTTGCATCCCGAAGGAGGCTCCCAGGGAGGCATGCATCACTTCTTCCTTTCTTTTGGTGAGCGGCAGTGGTGTTTTATCCACAGATGTGCCAGAGCACCAGCTGTTTGTGTGCACAGGACAAGCAGCCTCACTCAGGTGTGTCCCCTCTGCTGCTGTAGAGATTGCAGTGTTCAGCATCACACCACCTACTGTGGATTTCACTTACTGAATTGTAATTAACTGCTTGTAATAACAATAATTACAATAATTAACTTACTGAAGGAAGAAGGATGTTCTTCATGCTGCCTCCGCATGCTGCTTTAGGTCAGAAATCTTTCTTGTTTTCTGTTTAGGGGAGAACTTAAGCACACAGTAGAGAACAGAATTGAATTTTCACAGGATCAAAGCATATGTAAAAGGCATTGTTCATATTTGTGACCATGTGAAGAGCAATTTTCTATTAATTAATGCCAAACAACTGATTGTTTAAGAACAAAGAAAAAATATTCAAGTGAAATAAGCATCTAAAAGTTCAGAAGCAGGTTACAGTTGTACTTGATTTCATTTAGTTCACTTGCAAAGAAATGTAAATGATTTCATTATTGTTTTCCTAGTTGAACAGTCCTGAATATGGGAATTGTAATGCATAAGATCTGGAGATACATTTTGATCAAGTTCATCCACTTTAAATGTGTATGAACTGAACATCTTTGTGTTCCTATTGATCAGAGAGATGTCCTGTTGCTCTAGTGTGGATTTTGGTTTGGGATTAGAGGCCTGGGGCTTTGAATTGCTTGCTGTCTGTAGACCAAGTCATCAGTGGCTAGTGATTGATTCATTAATTAAAATCAATTTAAATGGATTTGTAAGCCTCATGTAACAGATTATCCTATTAACAGCATGAGAAAGGCACTGTGATCTGCAAGGAATGTGTCGCTTGAGACAAAATATAGCATGATTTTTACTGGAGAATTTAATGAATTGCTGTTGCTGTAAGTGATCTATGCAAATGGCAGAGTCTTGCTTAAATCCTACATTAAACAGACTCTTCCTGCTCAGCATGTTTGGGTTTTTAATTTTTTGTGAGCCTTCTCCAAAAGACTTGACTTAAACCTTTATGCGTGTGTGCATGCTTGTGCCTGCTTTTCTCTCCATATTCATGGTCACAGAGACGTGAAGTATTGCTGAGCTTCTGTTATATTCTGATTTGGGGAATTTTTTTTTTAATCTCCTTCACCCTCTTTAAAAATATCCACAACAAGGAAAAATAATGTTCTAAATTAGTGAAAACAAAATGACAGCAAGAACATGTAATGCTGTTTAATCCAGGCTCCGCCTGCTCAGCAGTGCTGGCTGCAGGAGACACTTTGGACAGCTGGAGGGGCCACACGGGCAGAGGGGACTTCTGGCAGGAGTGAAAGTGTGGAGGAGATGGCAAGAAAAGCTTTGCTGGCTGGGAGAGGGGAGGCTACTCAGTCATCTTTGCTTTTGTTTTCTAACTTCTGCTTACATAGAGATGTGTAGCTAGTCATTCCAGGCAGGTGTGTGTGTATATATAGATAGATAGATATAATTGTGCTCAGGTCTCAAGAATATCAGTAAATATAAGCCAAGGTATCAACAAAACCAATGGAAATTTTGATGTAGTTCCAAAGAGAGCAGAGTTGTGGCCTCCACATCATAATGCTGCCCACAACTTTTCAGTAACCTCAGTGCTGTGTGTGCTCTCCATTCTGATTTGGAACACACACTGTGCTACTGAAAACAAGAGTTTGGAATTGTGAATGCTAGGTTGTAGCACATCTTTCCATAGCCTTCCCTAGTTTGTGCTCTCTGTGCATTTATGATTAGGGAGCAAAGTGAATTAAATCAGATCTGTTTTTCATTACAATGAAGCTAGTTTCACTTCACATTTCCTCTGCTGTATTATTGTAGAAATGAAAGAATCTATGAAAACAGGCAGTAATAAATTGCTGATAGCAACTGAAAAATCTTAATGAACTTCTTCAAAAAGCCACAAAACCAAAGCAGCAGCATCATATAGCACTGAATTGTCTCAGAGACATCATCCATTCCATGTGTAGGCAATTCTTCAAAGCAAAGCATTGCTGATGAGTTTTGTTAGATAATCTTGTAGTCATTGGCAGTGTAGGTTACAAATCTAACCAAAAAAGGTTTGAAACTGTGCTGACATGGTAAACCCTATTGTAACTGGATTTTGGTGACATTAAACACATTGCCTGAGATGTGTGGAATTTGCCAGGGTAGAAAGCTTTTTAATTGCTTGTGGAAAATTGAAGTGGATGTTTGGGAGATGCAGTATTTGGAAGCGTAATACCTTGCACATTTGATATGCAAGAGACAGCTTAGCAGTGACCTCCAGTTTACTCTGTAGTTCTCACTTCATATCCTTTGGGTTTTGACTTTGGAGGAGGGGGTGGTTCAGCTCACCATGGAGGAGGGCATGTTGCCAGCGTGATGCCTGCTAGTGACTCCAGGAAGGCATTTGGTGGATGGCACACAAGTGGACAAGGACAGTGCAAACTACCAAACCACCAGCTCTTAGGCCTCCTCAGTGCACATGTATACCTTCCAAAAAGACTGTGCTGCCTGCTGCACCAGTCCCTTGCCTCCTCTGAGTCTGCAGCTGGTACAGATGTGTTGGTGTGGACATTTGTGCTGGGTCACCTGAGCCTGGAAACTTGGAAGCTAGCATTGAAGTGCAGGGTGTGAGAAGTTGTTTGACCGTGGATGCAGCCGTTGAATCCAGGGAGAAAATCCTCTTGCCCTGCCTTACATTATTAGCTCTGATATCAGCATGCCAGTTTGAAATTAGTCATGCAGTAGTCATTTATTTTGTGAACCCTTTGCTTTGGAAAGAAGCAGGGAGACTCTTGGACCTGAAAGAAGTGTGCTGAGTGGTAGCATCTTCTTAAAAAATGAGAGTAAGGCAGGACACAAGCAGGAGGTAGCTCCCTCAGTTTCAAACTTGCAGAGAGGTAACTCCAAGGTAGAAGACAAAGGCCATGACTGCTAGCCCTCTCTTCTAGTACCAAATAGCATATGGAAGTTTAGTCCTTTTCTTCAGCTGCTTCATCTTACACATCCAATTCCTCAGCTGTAGAACGACAGTTTCAATTAATGGACTTTCTGCAGTTGAATTTCTACCATAGGGTTCTGGCTAAAAGGAAAAGGATGTTGGTGAATAGCTTTTAAATGGCATGCTGCATAACCCTGCCATTATGACTTCAGGCAATAGTTTCCATTCCACATTTGTCTATAATGTGGATCTTAGTAACATTTGTCTTGTATTAAGGCTGCAAAGTTGTTGGTTTTTTTTCTATGTGTTGCAAACCTTGTGAAATATTTTTTATTCTTGCAAATGATAAATAGTTCAGTTGGCTCAACTCTGCCTTTTGTAAGCACATGATTTTTTTATAATAAGATGTAGTTATGGGGTGGTGTTGTATGAAATGCAATTGAGTTGTGAAGTAATAACATTTCCATGGTGTTCTATGAAGGTCAGTGGTATGCAATTAATTGCTGGACTGATGACTGGGTAGGAAGTGTTGCTGCCTTAAACACTGAATGTAATAATTAAGCTCAGGGGTTAACTGAAAGCATGGAAAATGCATGACTGTCACTAACACAGAGTTTGTGCTGATATTTAACAGTACTGCACTAGATGTAGGTTCATGCCTCAATGTTATGCTTGCTATCTATAGTTTGCATCTTCAAGGAAGATGTCTGTTCTGATGCTTGGAGAATGTTGTCCAAATTAAGAGGACTAGGGACTTAATTTGTTGCTAAATGGTTGGTGCTTGGTAAGCTAGTCTTACTAAAGAAAGTTTCTAGTCCTCTTTATGTTCAGAGAGAGCTGTGTGACCTCAAAGGCTTCCAGAGGGATGTTGTGGCCATTCACCCCCTGCTCCTAAATTGAGATGGAGGGCATCTCTCTTGTCCGAATAGGGAAAAGTAGGAGTTTACTTGGGTAGGGGGAAAGCTGCCATTAGGTATGGAAATTCAGGTATGGATTTGAGTATCTCACTCTTGAATGCCTAGGTTATCTCTTCCTGTTTGATGCTGTCCTTGCCCTTTCCTGGCCTAACACTAGTATGGAATTGTCACTGTGCAGAGAAGAGAAAGCTTTGCAGAATAAGGAAGAATGTGTATTTGAAAGGTGCTTGGTTTAACTTTATCTGCAAACTGTTCTTCAGGCTCAGTGAGGTATTTTTGTTTTCTTTAGGAGTACTTAGAAGAATTGTAAGAAACAGTCAAAATGTTAATCTTTATTTCTCCTCTTTACAAGTCAGTCCTGTGAGTGCAGCCTGCCAGATCCCATTGCATTTGGTTCTGCTGCCATGCCATGAGGCTAGCTTAGACAACTGGAGAGCACTTAAAATACACTGTGGTGTAGATTGCAGTCAGTGAAACCCTTGCAGCACACTTGTGATGGCGTGATGCAAACAAGGCATAATTGCAAGGAACACACACTGAATATTGTGCTGGAATAGGCCAGACTCAACACAAAATGTCATAACTGTGAAGACTGGGGGGGAATCTTGGCTTCAAAGAACTCAAAAGTCATAAATGAAAGGAGTGGAGTCTCCTCCATATTTGCACCTTTGCTCACAAAGTCTTTCAGAGCAGCTTTCACTCACTAGGAAACAGGGTAAAGAAACGAGGGAAGTTTCTGATTAATGTTAGTCTGTTCAGTGTCTCTCCCCAGTTTTAATCCAGTAGATTTACTTGAAGTCATAGCCCTCTTCAGCCAAACTGCCAAAGATGGTAATTGCTCTTGCTTCTCCTCTAATTTTAAACATTCACATTTTATGGGAGGATAGGTTGGTATTAATATAAAAAGATCAGTTTGCCTTGGCTTAGTCCATCCTTGTAAAAACTATGACTTGGAAACAGGAGGATGGTTCCCCATGGAATGCTGCTGCTGCTGTTGAAGACACTGAAATGCATTGTGAATCCCTGCAGCTAAGTGCTGTTGGTAACCATAAATTAATGTTTCAGCATGGGGTGTTCATGGGTACTTCAGTGGAACAAAAACTTCTGAAGTGGTGTTTTGGAGGATTTACCATTAAGGGCTTAATTTCAGTAAATAAAAATGCTGTAGATTCAAAATAAATAGAAAGCTTAAAGATATTGTGAGATAGTATATACTCTGTAGTAGTTTACAAACCCATGTTTAAAGTTACGGGATTAGAGCTCTTCTAATCTGCTGCTTTGAGCATGCCTGGGGATTTTTTTGGCTGCTTCTGGGCAGCAAGTTGGTCATGTGATGAAGGCACAAGTCAGGGGGCAGAGATTTGCATTGTGTTTCTGGGGCAGAGTTGAGTGAGGAAGCTGGGAGAAGCATTCTTTGCTCAGATGACTGGGGTAGGGGCAGTTGGGGAAGAATTGGAGACAAATCCATCGCACTGCATTGAGTCCTTTTCTACACCTGTGTGGAAAGTGCTGTCAGAGTAAGTGATTGTCTCAGACAGATTTCCCTACTCTTTTGCTTTACACAATTTTCCATAATTGGCTTGGAGTGGTGAGATAGTGCAATTAACTCTCATAATTAATTAATATGAGAAAGCCTACGCAAGAGTAAAGTATTTCAGACTTCATGATTTGCTCCCTTCTGTAAAATTAGAGTAATAATACCTTGTTACTTAATGCTCTAAGCAATAATTGGATAATAGATATAAAGTGCTTTATTATGGAAATCTATGTAAAGAACCATTTTTAAGTGGTGAAACTGATGCATAGGTCTCAGTACTTGCAGAGAAGCTGATTCTCCTCTGAAGTAACATGCTGGAACTGGTGTATCCCAGGACCAGCAGAAAAGGCAAGTCAGTAGTTAAGGCTGCTCACAGAATGATCTCTGAAATAGTCTTGCTGAGGACTTGTCTTCTTTTTCCCGATTCAAAGAATAGTTTAAAAATGCTTAGTAAGAGGTGCTATAACAATCATTTAGACTTCCCACTACTCTAACAGTCACTCAACAGGAAAAACAGTCATATACATAACTCTGGCCATCAAATCTCTGGGCATGTTTTATGATGAACTGTTAACAGAGTGCTTTCATTGTGTGCAGCAATTCCAGATCTGTGAGGGTAAGGCAGGTTCCAGAGCCCCCTGGACCGTGTTCTGGGAATGACCTGCCAGCAGCTTCTCTTTCTTGTTTTGCATTTTGAGTGCAGCTATTGACCTGGACATTCACTTATGGATTAGACACCAAATGTAAACTGAGGGCTGCCTGGGAATGCCTATCCAGCACCCATGTGGAGGAAAATTTACCTGTGCTCTGTGTTTGGCAGATGTGTCCACAGATGAGCAAAATCAGGAATGAGTCAAAACCAGCTGTGCTGGTGGCACTGAGGACAGCAAGCAAAGGTCACTAGGTTGCTGCTGGCTGGTGGATTTTGGGGAATAATGCTTGTACTAGGGATGGGCCTTCTGATTGCTCCATGGAAAGGTACTGAAAGCCATGAAACTTGGCCAGAACAGTCAGAGCTGAAGCTTTTCAGTGAAACCACAAATGATATGGCTGCTAAGCCAAGCAAAGGCGAGCAGTTCAAAGCCATGCCCACACCATACTTTTTATCAGCTCTTTGGCCTAGCTTTGCAAAAGTGAAGAAGTGCCGGGAACAACCCCAGAGGAGGAAGGATGAGCCTTAAGTAATTAGCTTTCCAACTGCACAGCAAACAGTGTTTGTGCCTGGCAGGAGGCCAGGCCATCAGTACTAGGGGTGAGGATCTGGTGAATGAAGCTTGCCTTGCCTGAGTGGCTCTTGGAGGTGTTCCCTGAGAGATCACTGGTGGGACTGGTCAGACTGGAGAAGTGGTTCACTTTGTAACTCCCAGCACCCTGGTAGGCTATTTCAGAACATGCCTCCTATGGAGGTTGCAATACCAATATTTAACTGGCATAAATGTAAGTTTTGGAAATGCCTCATCTTGTATGATAAAGTTTGGCAGAGAAATGCAGTATTCTCTTTTATTGTTAGCTACATCCTTTTCCTGTGAGAGCTTATGAGACTGTTTTGGTACTTAACATGTTTCCTCTCCTCACTGTAGTTCATCTGCCAATCTGACCCTCCCAAGGAAAGTGAGCTGGCTGTGATCATCAAATAGATGAGGGGAGTGTCATCAGGAAAACAATAGGCAAATTTAAGGTCTAACCCTTTCTGTACAACTGGCTCTGGCTCTGTCTGATGGAGAAGGTGAGAGTCAAAGGCCATCTGTGTATCTCCACACCACTGTAACAGGCCTCAAATAAATACCCTGTCCCTTTTGTAAACTTCTGAAGAGAACTTCAGAGGGAACTGTTGTTCATAATGAAGCAGTGGCAGCTGCTGCATAGCTAAATCTGCAATTGAATTGCCATAGGATATGAGCCTCTTGCTGTGCCCCTCATACAAGTGCCCTGAAAGAAAGTCATATTTATCTCAGAAGTGGCAGGCTTGGCATGGTGCCCTGGTAACACTTTTCTCTAGCAAACCTGAAGTGAAACTAGCTCAAGATTGGAGTTCACCTAACCTCCTTTTGAGAGAAGCTGAAAGAGAGAAGGGGTGGGCAGAGAGGATTGCACACTTTTTTTTTTTTTCAGATTTCCCTGGCACATTTCCACTCCTGCATATGAAAGATCTTTGTAAAAATCACAGTTGAGTTTGAAATATATTTAATAATTCAATTAAGATTGTTCCTATTCAGTTTTGGCTTAATGCAGGAGTCAAATAACTACTGGAGACATAAGAAAAACAAATGCTTGGCACCTTTCCCTGCAAGGCTGAATGTGAGTCAGTATCTAAGAAGGCTTCCTAATGGAAAATGAGAAAATAATCTTAATAAAAAATTCAAATTATTCTGATGGGCTGCTTGTAAATTACACACATAAATACAGTAGTTGCCACAATGAGAAACTTCTCTAACACATTTTGGCAGACATTAACTTGAAAATAAAGACAAGAGAGATAATTACTATTATTATTCTTATTACTGCTACTACTGTCATTTCAATTTGTGCAGCATTAAGAAGCCCAAATGAGCATCCAGAAATCTACTGTTCCAGACTCTGCTCTACTGCAAAGACATATTCCCAGCTCAAGAAAGATCAACTTCTAAATGCCCAAGCCTAGGCATAAGACAGGGTCTCAGGCAAGGGAAGTTAGGAGTCTTGCTCCAGCCCCACAGGAGCCTGTGGCAAGACCAGGGTTTAATCGTGATCTGCTAAATTGCCGTCCAACCAAAAGCATCATTCCTCATGTAAGCCTTTTGAATTCTTCTAATAGGATGAGACTTTACAGTTCTGCAACAATTTCAAGATATCTTCTCAGAAAGTTATACTGGACTCCAGTTAAATAGATCTTCAGGAGGAGGTCATGTTTCATGATTTCCCCAGCCCTCATTTTCCTCCCTTCTTCCTTTCCCCTTTTTTTGTTTAATAACATCCCCTGGTTTGATTTTTATTTTTTTCCCCTGAGAGGCTGCACCTTCCTCTCAAAGCTTGTTCCACACAGTGCAGTGTAGAGGTGCAGCATCCAGGACCAAAAGAGGAAATGTGCTGATTTTGGCAGTTGACCAAAGTGACCTCATTTCTTTGCTATTGGAAGTTTGTGCACTTTTCTGGCAGGAAGCACAGCTGAAAATATGATTGCCTAGTTCCTAGCATGTCTTCATTGAAGAAAATTCTTGCCAGACACTTAAAGGCTTTATTCAAATCCCTCCTAGTATCAGAGCATACCTGATAGGCATAGGCAGCTGGGCAGTCTGGTCAGAGGGAGCAAGAATGGGATGATTTGGTTTAGAGGGCAGAGGAAATGGGACAGAGTTTCCCCACTTTGTGGATTAGGACTGATGCTTTTAGGGCTCTGCAGGTGCAGGTGGGAGAGGAGCAGTGCAATGGAACACCTGGGGCTCCTGTGCCATCTCTGTGCTGTCCAGGTTTCAGAAACATTCCCTGTTTCCCTGTGGTACATGGACTGGCATCCCAGCAGCTGGGCTGCTGCTGCTGAGCCATTGCCCAACATGAAAGTCTGTGAGGGGTTGTCTGCCTCCCTCACCCCAGATGGAGCCCAAACCCATGGAAACTTGTGGGGAGTGATGCAGGTGTGTCACTAAAATGAAGGGATGTGCTTCAGCTTTGCCTTACCAGGAGGCTCTGGTGGAAACAAAACCTGCCAGTGCAAAAGGACACAGCAGCCTGACTGGCTTGAGGAAAAATGGGAATTATTCATAATTTTAATTGGAGAGTTAAGTGAGAAGAAAGTCTTCACTTCTTAAGTTAAAAAAAAAAAAATCCTGAAAGTGGTCAATTATTCCAGGAAGAGGTGGTAATAAAAATTGGCATGAAAAAAATAGCTATTTAGGTTTGAATGATGATGATGTGATTGTATCAGAGGTACAGATGTATGTGCACATGATAGCTTCCTAGAAATATGCCATCTTCCCAGAAGAACCTGCCTGCAAATCACAGAAATCTTCTTTTGCTATTTTCCACTCCTCTTGAAAATGGTTTGGGTGTGTCCTGTGCATCAGAAGGGGATAAGGTGGTTGTTTGAAGTTGTTTGGCCTTGGAAGAATGTAAGGGCCACTGAAATACTTTGGCAAAGGAGTTGAGCAACAGCAAACAGCCTATTTCAGGTTCATTGTGTAAGAGGTGGGGTTTTTTTTTGCCTAGTGTGATTGATTCTCTTTCTTTGATATATTTTGAGAGGATACAACTTTTGGCAACCCACTAACTATTTTGATTACTTTTGGAGGCTGAAAATAAAGTGACAAAAGTAAATCTGCTGCAAACCTGCAGATATATTGATGGACCATTATCTTGCAAGGAGCTCTTTATAGGTAGAGTCTCAGCATCTACTTGAAATACTTGAGAACTCCTGCATCACATTGAACAAGTAGTCTATAATGAAATTATATCAGGCTCTTCCTAGTAAAGACACTGCAATAAGGCATTGCTGCATCTGGGACATGAAACAGCTTTTTCCTGATATTTTTTCCACTGTGGGTGCACAGCTTTGAATTCCAATAGCATCATCTTAAAGGTTGGTTAGAGTAGATGTTAGTTGTTTGATTGATTGTGCAATTTTTGGTGTAACTATAAATAGATAAAAACTTCAGCTAGGGACTCAGACATTTCTAATGGCAAAAAAACCCCCCAAACCTGCTCCAAACTGCTTTCAGGTTAACTGGATTTGTAAACTCTGTAGAAGTACTATATTTAAATAAGTAATTTATCATATTGCATGCACCATATGATACAGCTATGTGATGTTTTTAAAGGGCAAAAATCAGATTATCTTTGACTGTGTCACCAGATGGTGTGTAATGGGCAATAGAATTACGGATTATGAGACCCAACTTTCACTCCTAGGTAACCTGACTGACAGAACCTTTGTGCTTTATACAAACAAGAGACTCAGGGACTGAGGGGATGGCTGAATTGTTTTTTCCTACCCACAGAAATTGCCCTTGACCAGGAAACAAGTTCCTGCATGTAGTTACAGAAAGAAACAAGCAATCCAATGAAATTATTTCTACCTCACTCTTGCAATTTTTTAACATTGAAACCAGAATTGCTTTTGAAAAGGCTCTCTCCCTATTAATGTAGTTACATTTCATTAATTGCTGTAACTTGAACCTTGCTGGTATTCTGTGCCTAAATACACACTAGGAATAAACGGGGGGGTGGAGGTTGGGGGGAATTGTAATCTTAAAATGGAAGGCCAAGCTGTGAGTGATTTGGAAAGGTCTCTGGTTACCTGCATGTATTGGTGTAAATGCTGCTTTAGTGGAAGCACTGGCAAGGAAGGCATGAGCCACAGTCAGTACTCCAGGAACGGGGAAGCAGAGTGGAAGGGCTGGAGCCAGTGATTCCTCCTCTTTCTCGGGGTCCACTCCTGAGGTGTCCAGGTGCTCATCCAGAGGCAGCAGTCAGTGGTTTGAAATGGTAGAGTGTTGGATTTCAGTCTCCACAGCTGGTTCAGAGAGAAGGCACAACCCCCTTCCTACCTGCCAGCCACGCTGCTGAAGGGGTGCAGGAAACCTGGCACTGCAAGTTCTCTGACAACAGTGGGAAAGGCAGTGACACCTTTGTGTTCTGACAGCCAAGAGGCCTAGGAATGGGCACGTTGTTTAAATGCATGCAAATTTAAGTTCTGAAGAGACACATTTGATTGCCAGAGGAGAGCTGCCTGCCTGGAGTGCTAGCAGCACTATGACTTTAAACTGATGCATTCATATTAAAGGAAGACTTTTAAATAATGCAAAGAGGTAAACTAGCTTGAGTTATGCGTGGTTTTAGCTGGGTGACTCTTACTGCCTTTTATGGAAATCTCTCATCTAAAGTCCTGCACAATTATCCCCCAGGGCAAGTGTTAACCCTATAAAAGAAAGGATATCTCCAGTGAGACATCAGGTATTAGGTATCTGTGTGATGGCTGTGGTTGGCTTCAGCCGAAGGTGGTGCTTAGGAGAGCAAGTGCTGCTAGCTGGATAACGGAAAGCTGGGCTGCCGCCTCTATTCATGAAAGAGAGGGAAACTCTTCAGGCAGAGTGATTAACTCATAGCACTAATTAAGCACTCACATTATTCTGCAATAATGAGTTGCTGTTCATAAAGGAAGGACAAAAAAAAAGGACCTATAGTGGCCTCACTTTCGGAGGCGGTGAGCCCGCTGGGCTCCGAGGGGGCTCAGCCAGCCTCCCACGTCTGCTGCGGGGCCAGCGCCTGGCCACCCTTCAGGGAATGTAAAGTCACAGTCCCAGGGCTCTTTGTCACCTCCTTGTCAGCAGTATTGCCATTGCTACCGTGGGGATGATGTCCTCACCGCCCAGCATGTCCCTCTGCCCGAGGGGCTGGAAGCAGAACCCCGACGCTGCGGTGGTGGCCAGCAGGATTTGGCCTGTCCTTTGGCAGGGCCTTTGGGCATTGCAGAGGAGGAGGGGCTGTATAAACTGATGGTTAGCGCAGCAGGCTGCAGAGAAGGTTGTTTATTGATTGGAGCACTGTGTGGAGCAGCGAGCTAGCATTGGGTGATCTGATGCGTGGCTGCCCTTCTCCCGCGGGCTGGCTGCCTGCAGCCGGAGCTGCCAAACCTTCCTTGGGTTTATTAATCAGGTGATGTCACGAGCCTGGGCCAGTGTGTCTGCACTGGCTTCAGTGCCTGTCAAAACTGATCTCTGGGAAGAAAAATACATGTGCAATGGGAGTAGTGAGGCACAGTCTGCTGTGAGATGTGCATCTGCCTTTTGGTCATGCTGCTCCAGCTCTCAGGAGAAACGCTGGCCTCTGCAAATAGAGTTTGGAGCTTGTTTTGAGAGCCACCGGGGCTGTGTCCACTTTTGTAATACCACATAACAGCTACTAACATCTGATAGCAGCAGTGTACTTCCCTCTGGTAGGAAAAGAAGACAAGTATTTTTTCTGGTTGAAGATACAAAGTGAAATTTAAGGAGGGATGAAGCTGGAAGGAAGCCCTGGCTGAGAGAGAGCCAGAACATCACACTTGTAGTAATAACCTGGGGAGGGATCTTAGCAGCAGCCTGACCAAAACAGAGGGTAAAATTCTCTGTACAGGTATCATTGAGGCTTTGGACAGGTGGGAGCTGCTGGCCTTTGGGTATCAGCTCTACTGGGCTTCCAGAGGAGACAGTGCTTTGCTTTTTTCTCTGGCTCTTCCCAGCCAAAAAGGTGGAGCAGCAGTAACACAGACTGCAGAAAATTTTGAACACTTGTATTTTATGTTAACTTTCTCTTTGTCCTCATTAATTAAGAAGTTGCTTTCTATGACCTACTGAGCTCAACTTTTCTCTTCCATTCTTTTTTTCTGTCTTCCTACAGCTTTTCATTTTCAGCACTTAAAACCAGACAGAAATATGAAATTTAAAAAAAAAAATCTTTGAATTTATAAAATGCAGATTGCTTAAATTATGCAGTTAAAGGATAAAGAAAATCACAGAGCAATTTTAACAAATTGCCCTTAACTGGATTGCACAAACAAACCTCTCATAAGAAATCTTAGAAAGGTGTGTTTGAGGGTGTAATCTTAGCTTGTGGCTAAGTAGAGTTAAACTTGTTTTTCAAGTTGGTTGTGTATGATTTTCTCATGCTACGGATTGTGAGCATTCCAGAAGGAAAACAGTTTGGTTGTAGCAGGAGTTTGATGGCAAATGTTGATTATCTCCAGTCATTTTGGCCCCATATCCATGTCAGTACATCATACAGTGACTTTCCTTTCGATCCGTGTTCTCGTTGGCTGTGAATGGTAAAATACATGCATTTTTATGAAATAGCCTTGATGTTTGCAAGTGTTTGCAAAGGAACCTGAGTGTAGCAGACCAGACACAGTCTACTCACGCTTCCAATATATTTTTTTCCAGCACAGACCATTTTTGTTGCTATCTCTGCAGTGTGTGCAAGCTAATGTAAATACTAGAATTGCAATGTATGTATGTAAGAAGGCATGATACCTGCAAAACTTTTCTGTATCGTAGCCAAGCTTATGTACATAAGACAACTGTTGATGCCCTATTACAGTTTAATTTGTTAATGAAACAAGATGGACTGAGCTCCTGCTGCACCTCTTTGGATGTTTGAGGCTAGGCACAATTAATTTATTTACTGTCTGTGTAGGCGTATGCCAGCTAATGTACTGTAAGAGCTTTTATCTTTATGTTCATAATGAAGAGGGGCAGGTTTTTGGCAACTAGACAAGGATTTTCTTGATGACTCATCTTCTCCAGATTGTAAACCACTTCTTGTAAAATCAGAAAGGAAGACTAGTTCCTATTAGAAGTGGGCTCAACTACAGTAGTTTTGTCCTTCACAATCAAGGTGTAAAGCAGAAAGAAGAAAGGCTTACCTGCTTTCCATTCATTGTAACTGGACCTCTGTTGAGTAATAAATCGTATTATTTGAGAGGATGTTCTCATAGAAGGTATTAAGGCACCTTTGGAGGAAATGTGCTGTAGCTTGGGTGTTCAAGTCCCTTAGCTTATGCTCCATTGTCATTATACTGGTATTTTTATCACCTTGGCAATGCCTTGGACTTTTAACTAAGTTGGAGTAGTTCTCCTTCAACAGTAGGTTGTATTATTTGCCTTGTGCTATTCACCTCTCTGCTATCTAGGAAGAAATGCAGAGTCCAGGATTTAGTAGAAGCTAGAAGAAGAGTGTGAGTATCTGAGTGTAGAGCTAAATCCATTTCAGTATAATATTTAGTAATGCTTTCTATTTAAAGACATTAGTTAATGCCAGTATCAGGTAAAGAGGGAGTATGCTCCATGTTCCTGCTAATGGGGGAAGAGTATGAACACAGAGTATTCTAGGGACCCTAGAAATAAAACAAGTAAGAGTAATTGGAATGCATGAGTGATCTACTTTGAGTTGAGGAAAGAAATTCTGCTTTTAATGAAAAATTATCCTAATTATTTTACCTGATAATACCTGTGCATGTTTATGTGCATGCACACTCCTGTAAACACCTCCTCCTGCTCACGTGTTTGCTTTCTCTCTGTGAGAGAAGCTGGAGAGTTTGGGCAGCAGAGGGATATCCATTCATGAACTTCCTCAGTCCTTCTTTGAGCTCTGCCACAAAGCTTTTCCTGAATGACTTCTTGGGTCATGTATCTACTGCTTCCTCTTACTGAGGTGATGCTTTTGCAATCCAGAATGGATTAATTTA
Organism: Bucco capensis; assembly: GCA_013396975.1. NCBI lineage: Eukaryota > Metazoa > Chordata > Aves > Piciformes > Bucconidae > Bucco > Bucco capensis. The sequence continues at coordinate 1,214,644 of VWZO01020258.1, read as the reverse complement.
AATCCCTGATTTTAATCACAATTTAAATCAACAAGCAGAACACTTTTGATTTAAATAATTAAGTGCAACCTTGTTTTGCATTTTTGCTTTCCAGTTACTTTCCTAAACAAAGGCTCACTTTGATTGGTCAGGATTATTTGCTAACCAGAGCTGTTTGTGGTACACAGTTCGGTTTCTCTAGATACGTGTGGACTGCTTACATACCTTTACTCACCTTCTAAATTTTTACAGTCTTTTGCTAGAAAATAGTGACTTACATTTCTTAATAGCAATACTAGATCTTTTTTATCTCGTGATTGATCTATAGCAAAATCTTGTAGCTTGAATTCAATTAAAATACACAAAAGTAACATTTCAAGACTGCTTCAGTGGCTTAACTACGTTTGATGTTCTGGCATAGAAGGCAAAAATTTATATTAGAACATGTTGTGCTTTTAGAATCAATCTGTTACATGAGATTACTGTCTGTAGCTGCTGTGCTGCTTCTGGACACCAAGTACTGCTAGTTTTTTGAACTCCTTAAGTAGTCTGTCATTGCACATCTCAGTTTTATTCCTGCTGTATGCACCTTCACACCTCTCTAACTTCCATGACACTTTTACCAGCAGATTGCTGACTGGCAAAGTAAATCTTACTTTAATGTTTTGCTCATTAGAAACATCACGGGCTGTATTCTTAAATTAGTGCCAGAGAGTTGTAGGTGGAGTCATAGACCAAAAGATTAAAGGATTATGTATTCTTAGCCACTCTGTTGGAGCACGTGAACTACTGGGTCAGAGCTCCCACCTAGATGTTAACACCTCCATTCACAGAGCAAGAGGGGTGATTTAAGGATGTGATGCAAAGTATTTCAATTGTAAATTTAGATTCACTTTGCTCTAAATGAGAGAACAGCCAAATCTAGATAATATGCACTCCAAAACATCATTTAAATGTTCCCTTCCACTGATTACTCCTAAGAGGACTGTTCAGGATGCAAGTGTGTAATACTGCATGGGGGAATTGCAGTATTTAGTATCATCAGGGAAGCTGCACAGCAGAGATGGGAGCTTGCTCGGTTGAAGATGTCTGTATATCCTTCTGTTTCTTTCCTAATTGTAGATTTTTCTCCTCTGATAATGTAGCTAGGGAGTGGGAGGTTGATTAAATTTAATTCTGATTTATCTGGGTTCAGTCACGTTATCTCTTAAAATTTGTCTCTAAAGGTTAACAGTGCTTTGGCATTTTCATCTTTGCTTTCCTACCCTGAAGGGAAAACTTGCATGTCTAGGAAGTCAAAGATAGCTGGTTGTATTTTGCCATATCTACAAAGTGAAATTGTATCTGGATTCATATCTACTCCTGGAAAAGTTTTTTAGGCTTAATGTTTAATTTCCATATGCTTAAAAGGGCAAGTTGTTAAATCCCAAGGGTTTCATTTCGCTTTGCCTCCAGGCAACTTACCAGCCAAGGAAAGGTCCAAAGTGCTGCACAAGCCCATTTTGTGTTTTGCTTCCTGCCCCACGCAGGGTGGAATAAAAGCTGAGGACAAAAGGGAGCTTTGTGGTGAGGCTGAGGGGTACAGTGACGGCTGCCTGCGGAGATTCTGCCTCTGTGCCTGCAGGGCCCCTGCTGTGGCTCTGCCTGGGCCTTGCTGGACAAAGTCTTCTTCCATGGCTATCTACTGAAGTCAAGGAAGGAGACTTTGTCCAGCAAGCCCCAGACAGAGCTTAGGCTTAGACAGAGTAGCATTACACAGGCTGCTAAGGGGGTTAGGTCTTAGTAGTCCCACAAACTGTGAGCTTCCAGTAAGTAAAATCAACCACTGAAACACTACCTAGGACTTGATACCCCAGCTTCTTTATCAGAGGTGACCCGGGCCTTCATCCTGAGGTGGACTCTGCTTTCCAGTTTGTGACTTTTGCAGAAATACCAGACAGCTGTCATGTATTTGGAATAGATTTTTACCTGTAAGGGGGTTTTCTGTTACCTGAAAAGGAAGGAAAGGCAAATGAACAGAATTTGGGAGGTTTTTTCCTCTAACGTATGAGAGGATCTGGTTTCTTTCATCATGATTTTCTTAAGTAGAATTCCAGGAGTCTTCTGTAAGAAGACAAAACATTTCTGGAATGCAACACCTGCACAAAGAAAATGAATCACCGCGTGCCAAAATCCTTCAGTAAATGCTGTGTTGTGTGGGTTACTTGACAAAAGTTTTGCAGCAAACCATAAACATCTGCAAAACATCTGCAAATCTGGCCCAGATTTGGGGCTGCTTGATTTCTGTGGCATTTGTAATAATTTACTGCTCCACAATATGTAATTATTTGTGTGCACCTTAGGACTAATTCTCTTGGCAAGAGTGGAAAAAGATCTGAATTACTGAAGATGTAGGAATGACTGATATTCTGTACCTGTACATCTCCAGGATCCATGAGCTTATCTTTTCGTTCTGGAATGCCTTTTCTTGTCCCTATACACTTGACTGTGTGGCATGGTTAGAAATGGGAAAGGGACAACATGTCCACTCTGAACTGCAGACATGCGTTGCTTTTTTTTTTTCCTTGGGGAAGCACTGAGAGGATTGAAGTCATTCAGCTAGTTTTGTTCAGCTGAGCTGAACTTCTTAAAAAACACACCATGTGTGCTTTTAGTGAACTCTGGGCTTAATCCTCAGTCTTTGGAGTTCAGTGAGATGTTAGCATGTCCAAGAAGTGACTCATGGGCTGTAGGCTAGCCGCAGCTCTGACGCTGCGCGGGGCACGGTGTGAATAAGAACCAAGAGCCTCGCAGAGGAGGCTCCACTTGGGCACATGCAGCAAGGCACAGTGCAGAAAGCCCCCAGGAGCTGATCCTTTTCTTCTGGCGAGAGCACACGGATAGGTGGTTTCACCACACAGTTCTCACCCCAGCTTCCTGAAACGCTCAGTGTCGGTGCTGGTTGCCAGGTTTCTAAAGATCTCAGCTTGCTGGAAGGTACCTAACTAAGGGTCAGATTTTGAAAAGAGCTTAGCAGCCAGCCTGCACAGCTTTTCAGAAAAGCTGGCACCAAGTGTGGGTGCTGAGCCTGCGTGGAGATGCTGGGCAGAACACTGCCTGCCCCCGCGCCGCGCTGGGATGGTGCTGTGCGCTCTGCAGGGCTCACAAAACATCCTCACAGAGAACAAATAGCAACAGGAGCACGAACCCCCAGCTCTGCTTTAACAGATGCTGGGGCTGGAGGACGGTCCTTTCCCTTTTTAAAGATTCCGTTCAGGCATTGTCCAAAGAAATAAATAAAGCAACATCGTTTAAAAGCTTTTGGAACAATAGTCTCTTCCACATCCCTCCCTCTTTGTGGAGCCCGGGGCCCAGCTTTTGTTTATTTTGTGTTGCCAGCCTGATGGTGCCGGATTGGTTGGTGTCTGATTTCATTCCTATGGGTGATGTCAAAAGCTGACCCAGAAGTTCTCGGCAAGTTTGCTTTTAGCTTTTAGTTGTTTTTGTGTGTGTATCCGTGTGCACCAGAGTGCTTTTCACTCCTAGGAGGATTCTGTTACAGGCTGAATATTGTTCAGCTGCAAAACTAAGAAGGAATAATATTTGTGTCAGGAACTACACTGCTTGTTGCCTAAAATACTAGGAATAGCAAGCAATTCAGGCAGTGTGAAATCGTGGAAGTTGTAATTAATTTTAATTATAGTTCTAGTATTACCATAAGACATAAAAGGAAATACAAAATCTGTGTGAGAATTTCATAACACGTAACTGAAAATGGGGATGATAAGTTAGGCTGATTTCACATTCATATGTAATGCTACTACCAATTTCTTTTTATAGCTATACCAGAACTGTGAAGTTAATCTTTATTTAATATCATTTTTACTGTCAAAGTGACAGTTTAACTATCGGGTTCTCACAGAGGCATGCACACCACTGACAACACTGTTCAGTATTTATATTCATAGAAAAATAAGCAATGTTTAAGTTTTCTTGTGTGCTCTATCTGCAAATACTCCTATCTTTGTTACACTTTGTTTTCCATTTCCCTGGCCTTTACACTTGGGTATTTTTCCTTCAGCAGCCTCTGACCCTCTCCTGTGTTTCTTTTTCGTTAGATAAGTAAAAGATGAGCGTTACTTTATAAGGACATAGTTTCATACCCTTGTCCTCTGTTAGAGTACGGTCAAGTTGCTTGTATAAACATGAACAGTTTTGCTTATTTTCAATTTATTCCAGTGCCAGTGTAAGGTTCTGGAGTTGTGTGTGTGCCTCCCTCCTCCACCTCTCCAACCATAGAGATGTATGTATGTATATGGGTTTGGCAAAGGTTTGCTGCTGTGTCAGATTTCACAGCAAAATCACGTTGATAAGAATTTTATTTCTTTTAAAATGGAACATCCCTCCAGCTCTGCCATTCTGCATCCAGCGACAGATCCCTTGCTTGCCTGCCAGTGGTCTTTTTTTGAATTGTCAGGGCAAACACAAAGCAGGACACTCAGAGAAATTTGAACACTTCAAAAATAGTCAATATAAAGAAGAAATCCAAGGCTCAAGTGCCTTTCTGCTCAAGATAACTCATTGCACAGATTCAGGCATGTTATTTCAATGCCTGTAGCTTCTGTTTGTGTTCATAAAGGATGGCATTCATTTAGGAGAGTCTGGGGCAGGCCTACCAAAGCACCCGAGACTCCAGAAGCTGGCTACTTGGTGGCTCGTGTTGTGTACTTGTTCAGTCTCCTTTGCCCTGGTTGGGAGCAGCTTGTGTCCAGGGCCCAGGACTGGCCTGGCCACTCACCCCAGTGCCTGCCTGGCCCAGCTCCAGCTTGTGGCCCAGCTTCACCTCCCTGGTGCTCTGTTGTTTTATGGGTGGCAACTTGTAGAGACTGCCTCCCTCATCTCTGCTGCCTGAGAGCAAACTCTACAGCACAGACACATCAGCTGTACCAGGAATTTGTTAGCTGATGGTGCCCCCAGCTCTGCTGGAGATGTTAAGAAGAAGTGATTTTATCTGTGTTCTGAATCTGTTTTAAATACTGTGCTTTTTATGATTTCCATATGATTCTTGGGGATTTTAACATCAAAAGACTCAGATTATCCTAATTGGTGTAAGAGGCTGAAAAGGTTTTCTTCATGCTGGACTTAAATAGGGTTCCTGCTTGGCTGCTTTTGCACTGGCTTAGTCCTTTTGTGACATGAAAGCCAGTTGCAATTTAGCAGATTCCCTCCTTTTTTTTCTTTAATAAACTGAAATAACTATACTGTTCAGTATTAAAATGCAGAAACATCATGCATTTTTAAAGCTTCCAGAAATAGCCTACAATGCATTGCAGAAATTAGTGAAGCCATACTTGTAATGAGAAACATTTGGTGATGGACTCTGGATCAGTTAGCAGGCTGATTCACTGCCTGCCCTGGGTTTTCCCTTCTCTCCATAAATGATCACAGATAGGAGCAGTGAGATTGTTTGGAAACCGTTTTTGAGGAGAGAGGAAGCCCTCCTAGATTTAAAAGTGCACGAATAAGTTTTGTATGCTTTTGCTCCCAAGGATGACTTTCCCTGTTTCTCTGGAGGGCAGTTTCCCTGCAGAGGAGTATCACCGTGGCTCGCTGCTCCTGTGGAGTGGGTAGTGAGTGCAATGGCTGGGCTGGGGCTGCTGCCTGACCTGCGCTAGGTCAGCACCTGGTGCCAGGAGCATTCCCACCACAAAACTCTGCCAGCCCCTTCCCTGAGCTGGAGTGCCAGTCTCTGGAGGTGTACCTCATGCTGCTGTGCTGGCAGAAGATCCTCTGCTTTGAGACAGATCAGAATAGCCAGAGAAGAGCCCAGATCTGTTGTGTGTCTCTGTGACTTTGCACCTTGAACAATGGCTGCATGCTCCTCCATGAAATGGGTTAGAAATTTTCCCTCCCTCTGAGAACTTGATGTCTGGGCATAAATGCCCATTGGAGAGGTTGTAATTTCTATTTACTTCCCAGTGAATTATCTGGTAAACACTTGAAAGTATACTCTGCTGTTTCCTGCAGTTGCTAAGAGTCTAAGATAACAGAGTTTTTCCCCTTACTCCTTTTTTGCACTCTGCTGTGTTTGCTGAAGGCAGTTTGAGTAAACTATGTTTAGCCTGCTTACTACTACTTGAAAAACTGGGGCACCAAGGACTTGTTTAGGGCTGAAAACATTGCTTTGCTCCCAATATATTTTTGTGGTTTTGAATAAAGATGCCAGCAAAATAATAGAACACAAATAAATGAAGATGAGGGAGTCAAGATGAGCATCTGTGCATGCAGGTTAGATTTGCAGCATTAGGATAACTACTTGTTTTGTTGTGCTGTAGCTTCTGAGCTATCTCTGTAAAACATTTACTTGTTTGGCTTTAATCACACCCTTCACTAACTTTGCTTTGCACATGAAACAGAGCCATCCTCAAGACTGTAATGAAACCATTAGTTAGTGTGCATTTAAAAAAAAAAAGCAAAAGCCAAAATTAGGTTAAACATTCAAACATCAATCAGCAATGAAAGTAATAGCAGAGTTTCTAATGTTGGGATTGCAGTGCAAATCTTAACTAGAATCTGCAATGTTCTCTGCAGGTTTTAACTGATTTTTGGCTTCTGTGACCACAGACCTGAGGTCACAGCAGCCTCCTGATGTGTCTAACAAGAGACAGTTTTTATTATCTGCATACTGTTCTTTTTATTCCTGATTTCCATCTCACAGTGTGTAGTTACTGGGCTGCTCCTGCAGTTAGCTAGGTATTTACTGGTATATTTGAAACTTGCTTTTTTCCTTTCACCTCCTTCACAGGAAAGCAAATCGTTGAAAAGAGTACCAGCTAGAAATAGGTAATTTATATGGCAGAAAAAGTAAGAATAAAATAAAACAGAATTCTACAGTCCTTTATGCAACAACCATCTTCAAGAATGGAAAAAGGAGTGGAGTGGAAAAGCAATTGGAATTTATGTGAAACTCTCAGTGGGTTCATAGATACAGATAAAGATTCAGTGCTAAATGCCTGGAAAGAACATTTCCTCATTTCTGCCCAAAGAATACTTGTTTGCAGAACTTAGGACATTGAAATTGTGGGAGAAAGAGACTGGAAAGATGAGGAAGGAGAAGATGCAGGGATACAGATACTCTCATTTTGGCATGTTTTTTGTAGAAAAGGTTTACGTTTAAGAGCAAAATACTAGGCACATAGTTGCAAGACCCTGGAAGAGGAATCTTCAAGTTTTACTGTGAGACAGAAAGGACTGACACAAGTTCAGGAGTCTTAGTGAGCTTCTAAAGCATGCCTGGGAAAGTCCCTCATGCAAATCATTCATACTCGTGTCTGTCCAGTTGCAAAAGCCAAGCTCCCTGGAAGTCACAGCAACTTTGTTGGAATAGGATATAGAAATGAAATATTCTGTGCTCTGCAATGACTATGAAGTCACTGACAACAGCTGACACTTTCCTTACTTTGCAGGAGAAAACTCATATTTTCCAGCTGTGCTTGAATGGGTCTGTGTGTTTGTTTCTCCTTTGTTTCTCATAATTCCTGTGAAATCAGCCAGCACTTTAAGGAAAACCTTTCCCTGTTGCCAAGGTTGTGTGCCTCCGTAGGGATTTTCTGGGGGAAGTGGAGGTGTGGTGTGTCCAATGCTATAGCCATTTGCAGGGATAGTGTGTGTTTCTTGGGCTGCTTTTCAAAAGTGTTGTATCATCTGTTGAAGTCACACTAAGACTCTACCTGACCCACAACATCTAGTGACAGACATCTGATGTCCAAATTCTTCCACTGTTAAACAGGTTACAGTGATAGCCCTGAGCTGCTGATAGTCATTTAGAAGCTGAGTGAGAAGACAGAGGAGGCCAGGCATGTGATGCTGCAAGCCAAGGTGCCCTTTCCCGTTTTGGAGTATGCTGAAAGCCTGAGAAAGCCAGAGGGGAAGGGTTTTTTGCCAACTCCTGACTGATGTGGTGGAGGGTGCAGGGCAACAAGAAGCCCCTTGTGGCTTCCTTAATCTGCATCACCAGGTCCCACTGTGCAGCTCTGCTTTTTGGTTTTGGTGAGAAATCTCTCTTAGCCAACAGCTGCTGAAGTGAAGTTACACTGCCTCTGGGTCAGTCCTGGGCTGCCACGAGCTGGTTTGCCTGTTACAGCAGAGGCAGGAGCCTCCCAGAAAATCCAAGTTCACAAATCCAATGTGGAAGATAGAAAGATTGGGGAATCTGTCAGACACAGAGGCTGGTTTTGACTAGACTGAGTCTCGGAAGTTTAATTGTTTATTTTTTCAGGAGCAAAATGGTTTTCTGACCCTTTTGTGCTGTTAAGTGTGTCCCCTATTTGTCCTTTTGCTCCAGAACAGCAGCTAGACTCCCCATCTGAACTTCAGGACTACAAACCCGAATGTGCTGAGCACAGGAAGCTGGAGTGCTTCAGTGTGCACCAACACTGGGCTCCACTCCACCTGTGTCTGCAGGGTGGGAAGCAGGGTATATGTAGGTGGGGGCTTCCAGACTGATCTGCACATCTTCCTGTGTGAAACTTCACGTATTTGAGAGCATTAAAGAGAGAAAAGGAGGAAGAATGTGGTCCTTGCAGTACCTGGCATAGCTGTGTTGCAGGTGTAGTTGTGGAGAAAGATCTCTCCTGGCAGTGTGTGACATCTAGTGCTCTCATTGCATAGGGAAGGGTCAGGGTAGCCTTAGGTGGCTCAGCTATGGAAAGTGGGCAAAGATAGTCTGGAGAGGCCTTGGAAATCAGAGAACCATGAGGACCTTTGCTCCTGTTCTAGGAGTTGTTTGTGAATTGACTAGTGGGAACAAAATGAATGTTAAGCCCAGGACACTTAGCTGATGCAGTCAGTGTGGTGCAATAAATAACCCTTCTTCTACATGGACATGGCTGGTGATTAGGAGCTCACTAGGTACTTCTGGCTTCCTAAATCAGCTGCATGCACTTGTGGGGAGCTGAACTTTGCATGATGTCACATCTGGGAAGTGGGGCCTGTGATTCTGTACCTCACATTAGCAAATTCACTTCTTGTGCTTGAGGGATGGTGAGTCCCCCCATGGTAGTAGCTGGCTGCAGTGGAACATGAGACCCTTGGCACCTCCTGCACTTGCGGGTCAACAAGGGCAAGCACGAGGCTCTGCACAGAAGGCCTTCCTAGGGCCCTGGGAAGGGCTCAGCAAGCCTCCAGTCCTGCAGGACAGTCTGCAGAGGCAAAGTCCAGATGCTCTTGTATAGCAGTAACCCGTGCAGTAGGTGAAGTTTCAGCATGACATTAATCTTTTACATCTAAAGCACAGCTCATAAGTCTCTGATGCTCTTCAGTACTGAGATATGGCCTCTAACAAGGCTGAATGCAGATAATCCTGCTTCAGTCATTTCAGTGAGGCGAGAGATCTGTGTTTGCCACCAAAGAAGCAAGGTTCAGCCGCAGTCTAGGAGGTACAAGGGTTCCTGCTCACTTGGGCCGACTTCTGAAGCTACAGCTGCACGGGCCTCTCTGGATTGCAGTAGCCTACTGATGTTTGGGCTTTCCATGGGCACTGTTCCCCCACAGACTATTGTTTTTCTCCAGCTCAGCCCCTGCTACTTTTCTACATGAATACTGCTGAGAGGGTCCTGAAATCATAGTGTACAGTTTGTAGCCAGCCACCCAGGGCCTGGTGGCTCTTGTAGAGCTCTGCAGACTGTGCCACCACAGCAAGGATGAGTGCAAAGTTTCAGTGTGTGTAAAACAGAGAAGGCCTCAGTGGCCAGTGTGGCCCTCAGGTGAACAAACTGAGTTATGGCTTCAAAACCCTTTTTTTGTGAAAATCTGTGCCATGTGAGTTTTTTGACCTCCCAGCTGGATTCATACGAAGTTACATCAGCAGCTAATTTGTGCTGGACTTGTGAGGAAGTGCAAAATGCCATCAGGTGTTCGTGCTGGTTTACATACTAAGTTCTTTGGAGAACAGGCATAGATTTAAATACATGCTTACACTTGAGTGTGAAGTACTTCAATAAAGGTAAATTTCCTGTGTGTTTCCTGCAAAACGTGCATACAGGTGCTCACCTGTAAAGCCCTCAATCTTCTGGGACCTGGTTATCTCTCCTGGAAGTGGCCACTGTCACCACAGTGATTGATTAGGATATGCCTGCAGCCTAGCCTGTTGCACAAGCCTAGCCTCTGGTACATGATTTAATGTTTGATTCATTGTTTCTATCTGGTTAAAAATTGTTACCCAAGTTAAATTTCCTGATGAAAAGCAGAACAGCTCATAATGTTTACCATCCATCTGCTGTCATTTATAATTAGACTGTAAACTCCTCAGAGCAAGAACTTGCTGTCCCTCTATATACCTACAGTGCCAAACACACTGGGGTCTTGATATTAGTTGAGTTGCCATGAATAATAAATAGAGAGTAAAAGGAGAATGTGTAAATGCATTCAAACATGCAGTGATGCTTTTAAGTGTAATTGTTCTCAGTGCAGATCTCTGTGTGGTTGGCAGCTGGGCTGCTCTGGAAGTGCAGAGCCCCTATCATTGAAAATTGCACATTTGACTGGTCTCTCAGAGCCTGCCTTTGATGAGTAGTATCTGTAAAGAAAGACCCAGGGGCAGAAGCAAAGCCAAGCCACACAGTTTGCATTGAGCCCCCTTCCTGAGGCACTTAAGAATGCCCAAGCTCATTACATTAGGATATGGCTCAAGGTTAAGTAACTTCTCAGTAATTAACGTGTAAACACAGGGCTACAATTTCATCCTGGGCCCTGCCTTTTGGAATCCCTGTGTAACGCTGTGGAGAGGAATGGACTGTCTCTGCTGGATGGGGCACAGGGCTGAAGCAGCCTGCAGAGCCTGAGCGTGCCCTGTGCCACCCCCCAGGTCTGCTGCCTGAAGAGAGCTCCTGCAAAGGAGGGAGCTGAGAGCAGGCTTCCTTCACTGTTTTACCTGCTCCTTTCTTTTGGTTGGTCCTCTGTGTTCTCTACTTTGTTTTGATCTGGTTTTCATTATTTGGATTGGTTTGTACTTTGCATCATATTTGCACTACTAGGGAGGTTTTCTGTTTCCAGTTTTAACAGTAGCAATAGCATTTTGGAGAGTAGGATATTTGGGGCTTGTGACTCTGTTTCTGTATCTCAAGCAATTAGTACTTATGGTGGTTAGTGCTGTAAATACCAGAGGTGGAGAAATGCTGTAGAGTCTGTAGGAGAGTTACTGGTGTGCTAGCTATAGTGACCACTGATGGTGGAATTTAAACTGAGATTTTTTAACTTCTCTAAATTTGAATGTCTAGCCTTCAGGTTTTGGCTTTTTTGGCTTCTCCCTCCCCCTAGGTAAATTGTTCCCTTCGGTTCTGGGTATTGCCATCTTGCTGGGAGAGTTCTTCAATTTCACATTCCCATAAAAACGTGTTTGGGTTTGGATCAGCTGCAGGAAGAGGTGGAAAAGTGTGGAGTGAGAGTAAGAATCATTTGGTAGTACAGCTGTGAAGCAAATAAATCATGGTGGCAGAAAGGTGAGCTAGAGAGGGAGAGAAAATAGAAGACTTTGTTAGTGTAAATCCACATGGTTGGGAACTCTAGCTATTGAATTGCAGCTGCTGCGGCAGAAAATTTGAGTTGCATTCCATTTTAAAATGAAAAGTGTATTAGTACACTAGCATGTAATACAGCATCTCCCAGGCATAGCAGACATGAATCCACTTTTGAGATCTGAGTACAAATGTATTTGTTGTAACATTCTTGCTGATCTCAAATCTCAGACAGTTATTTGCTCTCGTATCTCTCTGTGTTGCAGTGACATTAAGCAGAAATGCTGTTTAAAAATCATTCAAATATGAAAAATAAATGTCATTGGCTCTAAGTCATCATGTTTCTCTACCAAGAGCCAAGCTTACTTCTATTGTAATGTTCATGTGCATTTTTTTATGCTTTAAAATAAAATTAAAAAAAGAAGTCATTTGAGGGAACCAACTGCTAGGCCGAGGAAGAAAGCCAAATACTTTCTTTTCTCTGGGTCATTTCCTGGCATTTCCCTTTCTAGGTCAGTCTTTTTTGCCTAGGTCTCTCTCCTTCTTCGTATTCATTTAATAATAATGACAAAAAATATTCAAATGAAATACATTTGCCTAGGATTTCCAAGGATGTAACTGACCTGCTTGGTTTTGGAGCACTAGATCTCAGTCTCACTGAGCTTCTCAGCAGAGGATATGGCAAATGGTAAAGCACAGGAAGGTTTAATGAATCATATAGCAAATAAATGGCTAAATATCTGGAGAATCAGGGACACTAATCTTTTTCTTGAAGTGGTAGCCTCACTAGAAACACCACGAGATAGTTCAGAATTGAGAGTCAGATCTCCCAGACACTTGCCATTTTGACATTGGCTTACTGTGCAATTGCAGAAATTGTTCTAGCTTAGAGAGGTCTGCCCTTAAAGGTCTGGAAAGCCCTGCAGCCTTGAATTTAGAAAGAAAAAAGTGTAGGGTTTTAATGGTGTTTTGTGGTGGTGAATGAAATGGTGAAATGTGAAGTCTCGGCATGGAACCACCCTTAACCTCTTACTTGGTATTGGAGAAGCCATGCCACAGGTGTTCATTTATCCCTACTACAGAAGCATTCATTAAGTTAAAGGAACTTCTGTGTGTAGACAAAATTATGGAAAACAGAGTTCATTTTGAAGAGCAAATTGGTATAACATAATTTGTAAGTATAAATAATTGAGTATTTGTCTCCTTCTGAGCTTGACATCATTTAGTTATAGAACTGCATGCATGCATGAGCATTAACTGCTCCTCATAAGCTTGTTGAACCATGAGTTACTAAATGCTGTGTTGGAGCCATTGTATTTGTAACAGACAGTGGAACTATCAGCTGGTGATAGCAAGGTATTCTTGACCACTGCGAGCACACACTTTTGTCATTGAGGACATGATTGGCATTTTATTGCATACTCTCCTTCCCCTGGGGAATCTGTAGAACTAAATATATTTTCCTATTACTAAAAAACTATCTCCTGATCAAACCCAAGGGAGATGCTGGTGTTACAGCCTCTGCCTCACCAGGAGGCACCCACACCTTTATTAGGGTGGCTTGTGGGAGGCAGTTGGGCCTAGAGATGGAGCTGGAAACAAGCAGCAAGGTCTTGGGCAGACAAGCCATTCTTCAGGCAGTGTGAGAGGCAAGTGATGATTGCCTGTGAACAATGAGCAGAGGGAGGCAGGGGTGCTGTGGCAGAAATGACAGTACGGTGTGAAATCGATATTTCTGTTAAACTCAGGATTTTTAAAGTCTAGTAGAATGATGAGGATTAGTTCCCAGGCTTGTACTTCCTGTTTGAGTTTTTGTATACGTTTTATTTTCTGCTGCCTGGACCATGCCATCTCTTCTTTAGCTCTGCCGGGGTCCAGTGATTTCACAATTCTAATGGTTGCCAGCAAAGTTACTTTTGTGGAAAATTGACACATCCTGAAGCAGGATTAAGCTGCAGTGAACAAGGAGTTGAAATAGACTGGAAAGCTAAGCCAGAGCTTAAGACAGAAATTGCTTCCTCAACAAGCGATAACTACAAGAGAAGTGCAGAATAATACAGAACTATTATATTGAGTTTTGGAAATGCTGTAGCTAGTAGTTGTAGTTTCTACTTGTATTTAGCAATTAAAGATTGCCCCAGTTTGGGATTGTTTCAGTATCTCAGCAGGAGAGTTTTCTGCTCCCTTATAGGAAGATGTAAGTCCTGCTGCGTAAAACCATCCTTACTGCTCAGAAGAATCTTGGTCTATCATCTAGAAGTAAATTTCCCATTGTGGGCAAAATGCAAGCTCTAGATCTGACATTGTCTATAGGAGGCAGTCATAGTGACAAAGTAAAGCCAATGCCAGTGAGTTCACCACCTGTGGAAGGAGAGATGTTGGAGACAAGTGTGAGATGGAGGAAAAAAGTAGGAGTGTGGAGGTCCTGTATTAGTAATGCTCGTTTCCTTACATAGAAGGCTTCCTTTGTACCACAGAGATAAACAACTCAGACCGAAAACTTAATTTGGCAGGTAACTGTAATGCTGCTGCTAGCAGTTGGAAAACAAAACGAGTTAAAATATTTTTATTTGACAGCTAGTGCCCTTGCAAACAGAATTGTTGCTGTGATCTTTCTCTCTACACAACATCACAAGGTGGGGTTTCCAGCCTTGGCTAGCCATGGAGACAAGCCACTAGACATGTTGTGGCTAGTCACATGGACCCCAAGTCCTATCTGATCTCACATGCTGGTTTCTGAAATCTTTCTGCCTAGAGACAATGAGAACAAGGCCAGGAACCTGGGATTAAATGCTAGCCCTGCTGAGGGCCATGGTGCTGTGATTTCACCTTTGTGATTCTGTGTCCTGTCTCCAGAACACCACAGCCTTTCCCAAAGAGAGCCTCCCAGTGTTATCAGTTCTGTCTTTCAGGCTCCTCCAGGGCTGATAGGCAGGGCCTTTTTCCAGCCAAAATAATTGCTAATGGAGATGTGAGGAGCTTCATTAAACTTGGAGTGATTATTCAAATGTCTAAAATGGCTCCCTGTTGGCAGAAGCAGAGCTCCAGGGCAGTAGCTGAAGTAGTAACACCAAAGTGGAATAAAACTGTTCTCTTCTGGTTTTGCCTGCTACAAAACCAGCACATACAGGTGAGCACAAGGCATTCAGAACCTTCTGTAGCAGCTTTAGAGGGATAAAGCTTACAGAATACTGTCTGACAGTTTAAGTTGTAAAATGAATTTTAGCTAAAATGTAGCTCTTTCAACAAAGGTTTGAGAAAGTCCATGGATATGTGTGCTTACACTTACACAAAGGAGTAACATCTGCAAAACAGAGACCAAGTAGACATGAGGGATAAAAGATGCCAGTGTTAGATTCCAGGGTTGGCGTTGGCTGATTGTATGTTGCAGTTGTTAGTCCAAAACTTACCTTTCTCCTATTTCCTGAAAGTAGAATCCTCCAGCATGGAATAGGGAAGGGGTTAATCTTGTGGCTATTTCTTGTTTAAACAAATGCACCTGAGTAAATGAATGAACCTTTTACTTGACTGTGCCTTTTTTGGGTACCTTTTTAACAGAATATTTAAATCATTATATAAAATACTTTTTCTATAGATGAAAGTTTTATGTTCCATATGAAGCAGTCAGACTTTGGGCCACCCTTCAAATAGCACTGGTTTTCTTTTTCCTGACCAAACTTATATAAAGTTGTTCAAGCAGGTGGTTTTCTGTGCCTTTTCCCACCTCAGAGCTGTTAGAGGGAACAGTCATGTTTTTGCAGCCATTGTGGGGAAAAAAACCCTTTCATCTTGAAAACAAGTTACTCAAAAAATCAAAGGAGAGAGAGAAAAATCTAATATTGGAATAGGAAACTAATTAGTCACATGCAACCAACAGAATAAGAGAGCTACAGACATGAAGAATTTGGTCTGGTTCTGCAAATGTCTGCGTGACATGGGAGCTCCAATAGCACTGGGGGGGCTTAGGGAATCGGGACAAATGGTTTCAGGGCTACATTTAGACAGAAGAACTTACTGCCAAGTCTGTCATATGTGTGAGCAATGAATCATATGTGGTCCCAGCAGGAAGCCAGTAACACACCAGAGATCAAGGACATACCTCATTCTCATATTTACAATACTTGGTATGTGGTATTAATAGTTCCAGTTTGACTTTTTGGGGTACAGAATAACTAACTAGTCATGCAAAGTGATGCTTTTATGACAAACTACAAAGAAGAGATTGTCTCTTTGCACATCTGAAAACCATTGACTGTGTTCATGCCATCCACATTTGTCCTAGGTAAATGGGACTGGAACAGTGGCAAAAGCACCAGCAGATGCCCAAGATTCAGGGTATTTTTGTCTGCATCAGGATGCCAACGTTCCATGTATTGAAGGGATAGATAGGGAGAGGTGAGCAGCACTGGAGCTGAAGGGAGAAGGCCAAGTCTGGCTTTTTTGAGGTGTTTATACTGTAAATCATCATTTGTGGAGTCACTGAGAAGGCAGAGAGCTCCTGTACAGACTGAGCCCTGCCTCAGCCACCACTGGGTGCCTGAGCTTAAGGCATTCAAGGGATAAACAGTTGTTGCATGTAAGCAAGACCTGCTTCTGCTTTTGTGTCCTTTTTTTCCAGTGTTAGGTGTCAAAAAAGAAGCCTGTTGTCCTGCTAGCTACACATACTAGTTTTGCTGTTTATATGTGTTGACAGTAGGATGAATTATGGTGATCTGCCAAACAACATGCTCCATAAAGATGCTTCAAGCAAAGCAGTGGCTGCTGACCTTACCCTGAGGGTCTCAGGGCTGGGCAGTGTTTCTCACAGAGCTGTAGTGCAGGACACAGGTATTTTCAGTGCAAAGAATTGTCCTGCAGCTAGCCCAAGCCATGCCCTAGGTGTGGAGCCCCCCAGGTATGGGCAGACCCACCTCAGTCACAGAGCATTCTTCTAAAAGCTGAATAATTGGCAATTGGGTGAAATAGTAATAGTCCCCACTTCAGGAGAGAGCAGCTCTTGCCTTGGAGAAGTCCCAGCTGGAATACAGCTGGGGTAAGCACTGGTAAGAGATGTTGCCATTGCCATTCACAAGTCATTCCTGTTGGGTAATGGTAGGTGCAGGAGCACAGCAGCTGGGTTGTTGCACAGTCACCTCCTGCAGCTGCAGGAAGAACAGCTTCTTCTGAGAGCTCGGAAATACTTTATCCTTTCCTTTGCTTCATGTTGGTAATTAGCAAAAAGCAAGTCAGACACGCTGCTTGCTATGCTTCATTCCACTAAGTGCTAAGTCTTATTTAGAATCATCTTTGTAACCACCACAATGCAGTATTGGAGCTGGGTTAAATCCCAGGAACACCCTTATAATTGAAACCAGCTGGGCATAAATGAGCACTCACACCTTGGATGAATGTGCCTGCTTCAGTATCAAGAGGAATGAATTGTTCCTCCAACAGCTGTGACTGTAATGAGATAGGGCTCTGCTAAGATTCACCTACCCTGATGACTTGTGGTCCACAGTCTGCACTGATTACCAAGTAATGTGTAGCCCTTACAAAGCACTTTGCACACTAGATTGTTGGGCACTAGCTAGATGGTTCTGGATAGTTTGAAGCTGCAGCTTCTTGCAGAAGGCATCTTGGTGAGCCAGCACAAAGCTGGTGGGAGCCCATGAGTGTGGTACTCAGAATCCAGCTGTTTGCCCACTGAGAAGATGAACCATTTTATTAATTGTATGAAATTAAAACTGATGGAAAAGAAAATTGGGTTGGAGTCAATGACTCAGCATCCTTACCACAATAATTAGTTTTCAGCAAAAGCAGTCTTTGGGAAAAAAAAAAAAAGAATTAGGCCCTCAGAGTGGTATGAAAAAAAAACCACTTTTCAGTTGGATAAAGAGTGTGGAGAGACCAAAGCTGTTTGCAAAGAGAAGAATTCCCATGTATTACCATCAGCCCACTCTTTGCTGAGTAATCTGTTTCTGTAAGCAAAAAATGAGCATTTCAAGGAGAATGCATTGTTTCTCTTTAGAAATGGTTGATCTAATCCTAATTTCACATTTGGGCCTATCTGCTGCCTACTCTTGTGGATCTAAGACAATCCTTTCTTCAGTAAGCTTCCTCAGTTTGTGAAAATACATGTGTACATCTTCTCAGATGAGCAGGGGACAGAGTTATGCTTGAAGGAAACTATCACTTCACTGATCCTACATTAGATGTTTTGGCATTTTACACACTGGCAGGGCACTGCCTCCCTGCTACTTCTGTCATACCCCAGTGCAGTAGTTGAGGGGAAGAAAGCAACACCTGAATTCACTTCAGAAAACCCCATCCTGCTGCTTTTCACATGTGCTTTGTAGTTGTAGATGAACTGATTGTGTTATTCCTGCACAGATCCCAAAGCCAAATCTGAAGTTAGGTAGCTTGCAGTTAGTAAATAGGTTGAATCTCAAGCAAGAAATGGTAACTTCAATGCTAGGAGAATAGAACTAGTTTATATGAGTGATAGGATGTGCATGGAAGCATTGTGATGTGCAACTATTTGATCAACAAAAAAACCACAGCATCAGAATTTCTCCCTGAACTGTTCATGCAGTCAGAGAAAAACTCTTTTTATTTCATTTCAGTGGCAAAAATGAATGGCTCAATTAGTCTGGCTGAGGTTTAAAGGAATACTTTATCCTAGAAATGGGCTGCTTCTCTCTCCTGGTGCTCTTTCTTCTTAGAGGGAATAATTGCTGATAAGTAGACCTTGTAACAAAAATACAATATCAAGTCATTTTAAGCTAATGATTTTGCCATTGGATGCTCTGTGAATGATTTACATTTTTATTCTTCATACTGTGTTATATCCTTTACTCATAAAACTAAATTATATATGAAATGGCTAGAATATATATGTAGTGTTTTCCTGAAAGTAATGCCATTTGAACACCTCAAGGAATCAGACAAATCCATACACACACCTCACAGCTACAACAACTAGAGTTTGAGTTAAGAAAAAAAGGTAATTGATTTTTATTTGAGATTTGAGCATATTGCTTGACTTGTATAAGCACCACAAAGATACTTCTACTGACAAAGTAGAAATAGAAAATCCTACTGAGATTCAGTCTTTTCACAATTCCATCTTTACTTTTCACAGTGCAGAAAGAGGTTGAGAATGCAGATGTGATATGGGGGAGTCAGCAGGCATCTGCAAGGAGAACAGGGTGGCTGGGGATGAGGCAGCCTCATCTCCCAAAGCTCCCACCAAGAGCAGCAGCAGGACAAGGAGCCCTCTTCTCCCTAGCCTGCTGGTTTGCTCTCCCTCTCAGTCCTGCCTGTCTGGAGGAGCAGCTTCACAGTTGGCTTTTGCCTGTGATCTTCATGCAGCAGACTAAGCAGCTGGGCAAGGAAAGCACATGGAGCGAAGGAGCATGGAACTCCACAGGCATTGGCTGGGGGAACCCTGCTTCCCCTTGGGTTGCTCTCCTGCAGCTGGCAAAGCTATCAGGTCACTAGGACATCTGTGAAGTCTCTTGGGCATCTGGTTTCCCCCATGCCCAGCCAAGGATATACTCCCACTGAGATTTCCCTCTCTTGGAGTGTTTTGGCTGCTGAGTCTCGTGGCATCATCTGGTTCCTTACCTCAGACAGGGCTAAGCAGAGCTGCAGCATTCCTGAGACGTGTTTGTGTCACCTCTTCTTACCAACCTCTCTCCCCCAGCAGTTCACCAGGAGCCCAGATGAATCTCCTCTGGCATGTGACTCAAAACTTCCAGTTCTTAGCTACTTCTCCTGTCCCTGCTAGAAACAGGCAAGAGCTGCTGCTTTGCTTTGCTGTTACCTTTTCCTTATTTGAAAGTGGTTATCTTCTCACATCAGTCTTCTCTAAATTTAAACAAACCTAATTCCTTTCCTGGTAGGTCATGTTTTCTAGATCTGATAACTTTCTTCCTCTGGAATCTCTCCAGTAGTTCTTTCCTGAAGCCTGAGCACTCCAGCTGTGGATTTGCACTGCTGAACAAAGCAAAAGTCAAATCCCATGGGCCTGTAACTTTCCAAGCCTTGGGAGAAAATTTGCTATCTGCAAATTTAGAATTAGTTGGGTTTTACGCATCTTGATATTTATAAACAGATTGTTGTCATGTTGTTTTTATAGAACTGAAGCTAAGATGAAGTTGTTCACAAACTAAAAATAAAATGTATTCTTAGAAGTGCAATTTACTGCTTCAACACTTGAAATCTTTACCTTGGCAGTTAAGATTTTTCTGAATGACTTGTGTTAGAATATTGGGCTGATTGCAAGAATTATTTGATAGTCTTCTACAGCCATTCATAGCTAGTTCATTGTGCAAGTAGTGAAGGATATGAACCATATCAAGGCCATAAATCTGCACTTGCCCTCCACTCCTGTGCAGAGCTATTGATCTCAGTTGTTGGTCTGCAAGCAGCAGCTTTCTGGGCAAGTCCAGGTTTGCATTGCTCATAAAGGGCAGGCATAAAGAATGTTTCATGCAAGCACAGAAATCATTCCCTTGATAAGATGTTGCAGGCTGTCATTTGTTTTTCTGGTACATTCATTGGTTTGATCAGCTCTGACAGTACCTGTCATTGTTTCTCTGAGCTTTTAAAATGACTTTTCAAGTTACTCTGCTAAGTAAACACAATGAAAATAAGTCCCATGAAACCTCATGAAGCTGTATTAAATGGATTGGCTAGAAAACATCTTTATAAAATCCAGTATTGGATTGTGTTTTGAGTAAGGAACATACCTCTGCCATGCCTAGAAATGGTGTTTATACTACAGGAGAAAGCCAGATATGCTTAAATAGAATTGGCTTAACTGGAAGGAGTAGAAAGCAGCTGCAAGAAAGATGCAGTCAGGTTTACAACTAAAACTGCTTTACACTCAGGGGAAGCTTTCTTGCAATATGTAAAAGAGCAGGTCTGGTGTTGAAAGGGAAGCTCAGAAGAAAGACCTGCAGCAGTGTCCTTTAAGCAGTCTTAGACAGTACAGAAAGATTAGCCAAAGTCTGGGTTCGGTTTTGGGGTTGTTTTTTCTGTTGGTTTTCTGGGTAGTGTTGAGGTGTTTTAATTTTGTTAGCAGAAAGTGCAAGCATGAAATTGATTCTTTAAAAGTTAAGATGATGAAAAGCAAATAAAATACAAACTCTTCAACTTGATCTGTCCTGTGTGCAAGCTTTTGGAGAGGGTGGGGGTGGAGTTAACTGCCTCCAGGAGCTTAACTCTTCCTCTGCTGAAAGCTGGTGTGTAAGGTTTGGAGCTTGCTAATATAAGGAAGCTTGCTTTTTTAAATGGTATTTTATTACTTTTCTTTTAGTTTTTTAATAAATTTCAATTGGACTGTAAATCCACATTTTTGACATGAGATCTATGGCTCATTAGAAATGTGCAACAAAGCTCATCTATTGACAACTTGTGTTATTTTTGATAATCACACTGAGCTCCAACATAACAGGTCTGAAATTTTTCATCACAGTTGGCTCATTAGAATCTAAGCTAAGAAGGTGGAATTGCCTTTTGATATGTAGAGCTGAGCTGGAAGTGATTAACTGAGTAGCTCATTATTTTCCTGAAATAAGAGGGAGCCATTTAGTGGTTTCAATAGAAGGTTTTTTGTTCCTTGGTCCTCTAGTTCCTTCTGCAGTGTCAGTGTTCACCAAAATAGAAATCACTGAAAGCAACCTTTAGTGTGAGTTCAGGTTTTTTCCCAACAGGTTGCCTCCCACTCCTGTTGTAGAGAAGTTCTGGAAGAAACACTTGGTTGTCTTACAGTGTAAAGGCTGCTGTAGTAGCTACTCATGCCTCAAGATGATATTCAAGTAGGTAAAAAGGAATGGGAAGGGAGATAGCACTTTAGTGAAAATTCACCAGTAAACACAATTCAAGATCTAACATGAATATCAAGTAACATTAATTACTTAGAGCTTCTCTGTTTTCCTTGTGTGCATTTTAATTATTATTTCAGCTTAATCTAATAACAAGGGCTGGTTTATAGGATGAGAATAAGACTGGAGGCTATGACTGTGGCAGGTTTTGTAAGCAGAGGATGGTGGGGCTGAGGGAAAGATGCCCATGGCTGTGCTGTGGTGCCTGGGATCAGAGAGGGGAAGGATTTCCTCAATGAGTCACCTTGGAAGAACTGACCCAGTAAGCAATGCCACTTGCTGCTGTCTTCTGATGAAATGCTAAATCATGGTCTTGACCATGGGAGGCCAATCAGATCTCCAGTAGCCACCATTCCCTGCACTGTGGCAGTAATACTGAAACCCTCCTAATCATCTCAGTTGAGAGTCATTTACCTAAAATTCCCCTGTATTTGAAGGCTTAAGTGGATGTGATTGTTCTTGTCAGTTCTTTCCCAGTACTGCTGTGCTTATGGTTTGGCTAAGTTGTGTGTGTACAAGGTTCAACTCTTGCAAGGGTTGAATCAACCCTTCAGCTTTCTGAGAATGATGAAGGATGGTGTTTCACTATTTCACAAAGGTTTACATCTCCTATTTTGTGATGAGACTTTAAGAAGTTTGTACATTTTGGATTTCCCAGGCAGCAAGTGGTGTATTTGGCCTTACTTCCCAGCCACTTATCATTTGTGTGTGGTTCCCAGCAAATCCATCTGCTCCGTCATTATCAGCTATTAAAAGGCCTTGGAGACACTGATTAGCCTTGAGATTACTGGAGGGTAGGCACCAATGTTTTCCCAAGTTGTGCTGAAATGTTCAAGCCAATGTGAGATTAAGAAATGCCTCCTTGTAGAAACAAACATGCAGGTAGGGAAAAGAAAGTTCTTGGAGGTCCGTTTTGCAGTTACTGATCTCTCTGAGCTCCTTGTAGTCTGGAGAGGTAGAATACTTTGGAATTCAGACCTGGTAACATTGGTCAGCAAGAGTGAGAGACATCTCATTTCCCCAGTTTCAGTTCTGTTCAGTCTCTCCAAGTCACTGTAGCCTCAGAGGACTGGGCTGGCAGGTTTTGCTTATCTCTAGTGCTTGGTTTGATTGGTTAGTTTGGGTGAGGGCTGCTGGAAATACTACTTCTTTCAGGGAGTTCTCCAGCCCCAAGGTGTTTCATCAGAGCTTTCTCTGTGGGGTGAAAGCCATCCTGCCACTTTTCACCTGTTATGTTGTGATAGGCTGAGACCCAACAGAGGCCTCTCAGTGTGAGGTGTGCAGAAGGGGAACCCCTCTTTCCCGTGTGCCAGAAGAGCTTGCTTTCACCTCCCTCAGCAGAAGAAAAATGTTACAGTTTGGAGGGGGTTGAGTGTTTAGCCAACTAACTGGATTTTTCAGTGTGTGTGCAGCTCATGTGTGCATGTTTGAACACTCCCATCCACTCAGATCAGGTAGAGTCACCCAAACCTCTTCCTTTTTCAAAATAAAACTGCATTATGCCTAGACATGTTGAGCCAAATCTGTTCCTGGTGTTATTTCACTGACTTCCCAAAGAATTACACCAGAGTTGAATTTGGTCTGCTATAGCAGATTTCTTTTTTTTTTGCCTGGAGCAAGTCTTTGTAGCAGAGTTGTATTTCTTTCAGAAATATAAAAGGAACACTGACAGATCTGCAGCTCTGGTGGTGTGAGCAGGTGCAGCTAGATTAAATTATTTCTTATTCAATTGATTCAGCAACTTGAAGCTTGTAATTTCTGTTCTGCTATGGTTCTGTGGCAGAGACCTTTCAAAACAGGCAAAGTTTCTCTCTTCTTGTAATTCCTTTCTCTGGTCTTATCATTCTCAAGATTTCTATGTAGCTTGGATTCTGATTGCATTATTTATTTGGGACAGATCTGTGAATTACAGCCTTTTCCAGTTAATCACATTGAGCTGTGTCATCACCAGTGTAATTCCATTTACTCCACTGACATCCAGATGAATGTGAACAATAGTTTTTGCTTTTGTTTTTAGATTTAAGTGGTTTTAAGCTCTGGTGGTGGCCATGACATAAATTGGTGTGCTTCCCTTGCAGCCAGTGGAAGTATGCTGCTTCACCCCAGCCTGAGCATCTGGCTTGTTGTTTTAAGGGTGCCAGTCTCCAGCCAGATGAAATGGGTCATGTGCTGCAGTTTTCCCCAGCATTAAAATCCACTTTGACTCTCTGTGAAAAATAACCTGATGCTCTTTGCCTTCATGTAATTACACACAGAAAATGTGGTAAAGAGTTCCTCTTCTGACAATCTTATTGCTCCACTTGGGCTTATTTGAGGTAGAATGGTTCTTTTTTTACTTTTCCTGGGTGCTTCCCATGCTTGTGTTATTGCCATTACTGCTCAGCTGCTGTTAACTTAGTATCAGAAGCAGACAGAAACATTTGCCTGCAGTTCCTTGTCTTTAATGCCCTTTGGGGTTGTTTGTTTGCTTGTTTTGTAGGTTTATTTGCTGTCAGACTCCAGGCTTAGGCTTGGAGACCCCAACCAGCACCATTGAGCCCAGCAGCTGGAGCGGCAGCGAGAGTCCTGCCGAAGACATTGAAAGAATGAGTGATTCTGCAGATAAACCTATTGACAACGATGCAGAAGGTGTCTGGAGCCCTGACATTGAACAGAGCTTTCAGGAGGCTCTAGCGATCTATCCACCGTGTGGGAGGAGGAAAATCATCTTATCAGATGAAGGCAAAATGTATGGTAAGTGGTACACACGTAGCTTTTGGAAGTCATAGTCCCCGTGAGAACTGTGTGAAGCCCAGCCTCTCTACATACCAAATCCTTGGCTCTGGTGTTGGTACTTCTAGAGGAAATCTTGATGAAGCAGAGGGAGCTCAGCTGGGCTGGTGTGTTGCTCAGGGTTGTCTGAAGCAGTCACTTCCCCACTGGCACTAGGAAGCAATATTGGTGCAGGATTGTTTCTTTAATGAATGCTGTGCTGTGACTGAATGGGAACGTTTAACCGAAGCTTTTAAATCTGTCCCTCCTTGAGCATAGAAACAAAAACTGAAGCGGTGTTCTTTATTTTTCAGTACATGTGGAAGGGAGGGATGGGCAATCGAGTCTGTGTGATGGGGAGGCAGGACATGCCACATTCATTTGCAAAGTGATAGAAGTTCTTGCTGCATTCAGAAGCCTCTCAGTGGAAGAGGCAAGTTAGGAGTGCTTTTGTGCCTTGTTCTTGTTTCCGTTTCCCCGTCCCTCCCTACAAACTGCAGTACATCAGAGGAGGTGCTGACAGCGTTCAGTAAATGCAGGCTCGGGGAGGGATGCTGAGATCCACACGCCCTGGCCGGGGCTCTCTGCTCCCTTGCTTGGCAGATCTCTTGGTGTGCCCGGGGGCTGCCTTGCCCTTACCTGGCCTGGCTGTCCCGTGGCCGGGCCGGGCCGGGGGGGGTGGCGGGGAGCGGCCGGCCCAGGGCACAGCCCCGAGCAGATGGTGCTGCAGCTGCCACCAGCTGTGCCCTGGCCCCCCCCGGGGTCACAGAAACAGGGACACTGTGCTGCTGCCGTGGGGCAGGGAGGGGGGAGCTCTGGCAGCTGCCTTGGGACCCTGCGGCCACAGCTAACGCCTGTCTGGGGAAGAGAGTTGGCTTGAAGCATCTCAGCTGCCCTTGGCAGAAAGTTGCCGGGCCCCTTTTGCTGCCTGAGTGTTTGGTTTATTTCTTCCCTTTCTCCTCCTCCCCTTCTCTTCCTGCACAGGGAAATGCAATTTCCCTTCGGCTCTCCTCCTTGCCCATTTCTGCCCCTTCTGGTTGTGTTTTGGTGGTGTTACTCTCCTTTGGAAAGGGGAGATGGTTTACTTCATTAGAAGGTTGGTCTCTTTCTGGGAAGACGTAGGCATGGATGTACAAACGAGCTAATTGTGTGTTTATGCTCAAAAGCTCTACTTAGGCTAGAACAGCTCCTCAGCCAAAATAAGGGTGGCCACAGTAATCACCCCTAAAATCAGATTTTTGGTGTTTTGGAGAATTTTTTGTGGCATTGTATAAATGAAAGAAATTAACATATTGATCCATTAATTTCAACAGTCACTGATTCAGTTTAATGGCTCTTTGATTCTGAATGTTAACATTTGTTAAGTTATATACATATAGAACTGTTTATGCATATCTAATTGCTGATTAATACTGCTAGCTAGTAATGCCATAAGCAGATATACACATCTCATACATTTTATTTTCCATCAGAAAAGGAGGTATGTGTTTGATGGTGAAAACTTGGCTTAAAGCACTGCCCTGACTGGGAAGAAAAATCCATGTTAGGAAGTGCAGGATACTGTAGGAGCAGAAATTACATCCTGACTTTGCAGTGGATGAACTCATGTTTTCATTCTTCAAGCTGAGTAACTGCTTTGTAGCCTTTGAGGATTTATTGAAACCATGCTAGGTTTCTGAGGACTTTATAATAGAGTCTTATGGCCCTGAGAGCATAATTGTTCTCCAAGGATTTGGAAATCAAAACAGTGTAAGTGTTTTAGATTCTGTGTGGCATAATGAAAATAATTTAATGCCTTTTAGTGGCATACCAAGTTTATTTCACTTACAAGAGAGACATTGCAATATCTCCAAGCTTCCATAGTGTTGGGGGATGTTGTAATGTGTCAGTAATTCATGAACCATGGGAGACAAAAGGTCGAGAGAGTAAGATTTCATTTTCTGGCTGAAATTACCTTTAGATATAGGCACTAGAACAAATATGATCTTTATGGAGGCAAATAGAATGATCACTGTGCAGATTAAGTTGAGCAGTTGTAGCTTTTTTAATCTTTGGAGAGAGGCTTTGGGGAGAACACAGGTTTTGCTTGAAGAGATGTTTTAAGCCTCTGCTTTTGATTTAATAAGAGCTTTGAGACAGTCTTGTCAGAAGAAGCCAGAGTTTCTTCGCTCTTCTTTGTGGTGGTCTAAAATTGTCCTTAAAAGTGGTGTTTCTGAGAGGGTTGTCTGCAGGGTCCTGGTCAGTTGGCTTGGGAGATTGTTCAAGCAGGACTGGGGGGGCTTGATATGTGGGGCATGTGTGGGGTGGGTGGCCAAGGGCTGCCTGCCCACACTGCCACCTGGGCAGCAGCAGTGGGGCTGGTACTGGGGGACATGTGTGCAGCCTGAGTTGCTTCAGCTGTTCCTCTACAACTGTGATGGTGGATGGAGGCAGGGAGAGGGCGGGTTCCTCTCCCCCTGCCTTCCCAAAAAAGTAACTCGGGCACCAGAGGACTGCAGAACAAAGACTTTGGATCCTGCCCCCACAGAAAAGGGTTGTAGGGCCCCATGGCTCAGGAGGGGGAAGGACTAGTTTTTTTTGTCCCTGGGGCAAAATGGTGACCTTTGCAAGATAAGGAGCATTTCAGACTGCTGCTGACACTGCCACCAGTACAGGGTTGTGGCTCCTTGAAGAGACCCTCAGCAAGAAAACGAAAAACTTAGTGAAACTCTTGTTCTTAAGTTTATAGGAAATGATTGGGTAAGCAGCTAAGATGCTTGTTTTGGTTCAGAGGGGCAAATTCCAGGAATCTTAGTTTGGAAATTCTTGAGAGAAAGGGAGTGTTCTGTAAGGTCAAGGAAGCAGTGATAATATTCCTGCAGGAGAGCACTATCTGTCACTCCTTTCCCCCTTCCTGTGTGTGTAGTTGTGATGATGGTACAGTTGTGGTTTTGCTCCTAGTACAGTATTGATTAGTAGCAAGTAAAATAGAAAAGGTGAAGGGGGAATAAATGTGGAAGCTTGAAGGAGGATCAAGGAATACATCTATAAATGAGTGTTGACACTCTGGAAGCAGTTGAGCGTAGCCCACAGAGTAAAGGTTTGACTCTTAGACACATTTTCATTTGTCTTGCAAGGTCTCTCTAAACATTTTTATTTCACCTGTACCATTTCCAAAGAAGTATTGATGAAACACAGATATCATCCACTAGTACTGAGGGGGACACCCTTTAATTTACCTTCTTGTTCAGAGACCAATTCTGATGAACTTCTGTGTCCTTGGTTCTCCAGCACATAGTAAAACTCCAGCCCATTAGAGGGCATTGGCTGTCCTGGATTTGTACTTTTGTTCCAGTTGTTGGTCTTTTACTGCTGTAAGTTGATTTGCTTGTAGCAATTCCTGTGAACTCACTTACTGGCAGGATATTTGCCTGTGCTTGTCTTTGCTCCTGGGAGAGTGTTTTGGGAAAGAGAATGAAAGCTGCTGTGAAGTGCAGCCCTGCTTTCATCCCTGGTGTAACACTGAAGTGACTGGAGTTACCAGGGGGATGGATTTGGCCCTGGGTGCACCTCTTCATTTTATTGATGTATTTTAATTTAGCTATAGCAAGCTGGTAGCTTTAGTGTAGCTCTAGGGACAATGCCAAAGTAACACCAGTTGCTAGCAAGTGTGATAATGCCTTCAGTCTTGTTACTATCAGCATTGCTAACGTAGCCTCGAGGTAGGAAAGGTGATTTTTGCCTTTAAGACAATAAAATAGTTTGATCCTAACTTTTGAGACCTGTTAACAGCTCTTTAATTGCAAGTGAAATTAGTCATTATGCTCTGTGAGGTATACATCTCTGCAACAAAACTACTGGAGAGTGTATTAATAATTCTTTAAAGAGGAAGTTTTGTAGCATGCTTAGTTGTTTTACAGAGAAGGACCAGAACTAATTAAGGTGAGAAGGTGCCCAGCAGCCTCTCCAAACTGTTGTATATGTTTATTAGGTGATGTGTAAAATCTCTTGGCCTGCCTTACCATGACAGGAAAGGGCAAGTGATACTTTCATAGACATTTCTGCTCAGATTATAGAATTTTTGCACAATAGTAGTCTTCATTTCCAAAGTACCTTGTATAAACTGAATATTATAAGTGAGCTTTGAACTAGTACCCTGACAAAAGAAATCCTGTAGCTAACTGCTATTCTTAGGTGTCTTTCTATTAGGAAGCTGCAAGGTAACTAGCTTTTGGAAGAGCACAGCAACACATTACAAATGATCTTTAGTACTGGTTTGAATTTTAACAGTTCCATGCCTCTAGGAAGACATCTCTACCTTATAAAGTTTCCACAGTAATAAATGCATTTGAATGCAAATAAGGTATTTGGAGTGATGAAATAGCAGATGTGAAGAATCAGGTTGCATGTTTATTCATCTGTTATTGCAATCATTGTACAAAGATATGCTCTTCTAGGGTTGGTGTTTTTTCTCTTTGGTCTCACAGCAACACACTCAGAATGCACTGGAGAGAGGACTACTATTATGAAAGCTACTATTTGGGTTTCTTAGATTGTAAACAAATCTGTCTAGAAACATTCTTGCAAGCCTGTGATTGCTCACTGTATTACATCATGGCAGGGTGCATGCATGAAGGCAGGCTGCAAGGGTGTGCTGGGCCATCAGCTGCATGTGGAGAAAATGAAGGGCCAAGGAGACAGTGTCTGCTTCAAAAGTTACTACTTACATTACTCAGAGGAACAGATCTGCCTATAAACATTTTTGCAATCTGGTGATCCTCTTGCAACATCAGCATGCTGTGCTTGTGACGAGGGAACAGGCTTTAATCTTTCTGTTTGAGCTTTCAAGAGTAAATTGTCAGTGGTTTAGGATGAAGTGGCAGTCTTCCCTCTGCCCTGAGCTGCCATTCTCGAGGGAAAAGCTTACGTGGGACTGTAAGCATTGCTGTGCCTGCTAGGGATATCAGCTTGTCCCTGGGAAAGCAGCCTGTGGGAAGCACCACATCTGCACGTGTGAGTGATGTTGTGTAAGGGCATATATGGCACAGCAATCATGTACTCTGCTTGGCTGTGCTGGGTCAGAGGAATGATGTATTCCAAAAGGAAATGGGAAGTTGGGCGAGAAAGTTTTGCTGAAAAATTATGCATCAAAAGGAGCAGGACATCCTTTGGAAGTGCTTTTTAGCACTTTGGTTTGTCCTGTCTCTACTAAGTATTTCTCTTCAGTTATCCACATAAAGAAGTCACAGAAAGTTGTTTGTAGGCAGCAGTATCAAATAAACTGCATGGCTGCTGCCCAGGCCTGCCAGTGTGGAATAGGTCCTCTTGTGCAGTTACTAGCAGCATTAGTTCTTGCCTGGAACCAAGTGGGAGCTACAAGGGCAGGTTCAGATCAGGCATTTGACCACTTCAGAGCCATTTAATGACTAGTCCTATTCCAATGGCTACACTAAAGAGAGTAAGAGGATGTTTTTCCTTCATGACATTGTTCCTGTAGTGAAACCCTTGCTTGGGAATGACGCATGTTAGCATGAGAGCACTGGAGTGATGCAGCCTCACCAGAGCATCCAGGATACATGGAGCTGATTGTCTAGCTCATTTTTCTTCCAGCACTGATTTTACAAGATGAACCATGCAACTATGGTAGAAGTGTCTCCTTTCTTACCTGCTTCCACTGAATTATTTCACACAATCATTGCAGCAGCCCATTGAGTCACATTGCCAGTGAAGTGCTTCTGTGGGGATGTGGAAGGTGACTGATAATCATGTTAGACACCTCTCTTGTGGGTATCTGGAAGCAGAAGAGGTAAGACTACATAGAAACTGCTGTTTTATAAAGAGGCTTGAAC
Source organism: Bucco capensis (assembly GCA_013396975.1). Classification (NCBI taxonomy): domain Eukaryota; kingdom Metazoa; phylum Chordata; class Aves; order Piciformes; family Bucconidae; genus Bucco; species Bucco capensis. The sequence goes on along the minus strand of VWZO01020258.1, from coordinate 1,184,725 downwards.
AGTGCATGTTGAACAGAGAGCATCTTACATAGCCAGTAACAGGGAAAAAAAAGACGAAAAATTGAGCCCTTAACTGCCAGCAGCACCAGTAACACCATCACCATGCTGGCTTGAACCAGCATCCAAGAGCTGCTGGAACTGGAGATTCCTAGCCAGCTGTTCAAGCCAGGCTGAGCTGGGGCCAGCGAGATAAGTGGTGAAAGCCAGGCATCTGAACCATGCTGGGAGGGAAACTTCATCCCAGTGTTCCCTCTCTTCTCTGGTGGATTCGCTTGGTGTGGGTGTGATCACAAATAACACGACAGGGGACAAGGAGCAGTGGCAACACAAAGAACAGCATCTTTGGTTTTCTGGGGTTGTGTAGGCTTACATCCTAGCCCACATGTCACAGGAGTGAGCCTGGGCTAACTGTTGATGAATACTGTGATTGTTGTGACATGAGTCTTACACAATTCCCTGAGGGCCATGCTGTTCAAAATGATTATGTATCTTAACTGTGTCTTACAGGGATTTGCTCAGAGATACTTGCAGAATTTTTGTGTGTGATGCCCTTGAGAAGTTGTAGTCATGCCATTGTATGAGCATTTTCCTGTCCTACAAGCAATTTAATGCAGGACTCTTGGTCTGGAACATCAGAGAGAAACACTGGAGAGTCTGGACTTCTAGATGATTTTAATCTGACTTAATGTGTGCTAGTTTGGAGGGACAGCAGTACAGAATATATGCCTTGGGGTGTTAGGGACCATGTTTCAGTAATGTGTGTGGCCGTAGGTGAGGTAGATTGTGCTGTTTGCAGATAAGGAAGGAAACGCTTTTTCAGCATGCCTAATCATCGCAGCAGAGCTAAACATTTCAAGCTTATTTGCCTGAAGCTGCTTCACTTTAGCTTGCTTATAGCTTAACATCAACTGGTTTTTGGCTAGCATAGAAAAGAAAATCATTACTTAAATAGAAATCATAGTTCAAATTGCCTTTTATGTCATGCTAGCAATGCAAGTGAATAGGGAACACAGATAAAAAAGGCATCTTCAGCCACTTGGATTCAGCATCACTTCTACCCCTAAACTAACAGTCAGTGCTACTCTATTAGACATTGGGGAAAAGAAACTGCTAACCCAAAGTGTTCCTATCCCAGGTAGTTAGGGACAGCAGGCTTACTGTTACTTATGGGTAGTGTTGACAATGAGTAGTAAATAGTAATAAGTATTAGTACATAAGCAAATAAGTAGTAAAATAATTTCCGATAGCGAAAGGAATCTTTGAACCATTTTGACAGGTGCCTTCACATGATCTGGTGACTTCAGCATTTAATTCTTTGAACAAGAATTGCATTTTCTTTTCTGTAGTTCTTCCTTAAATAGGCTGTCAGCAATAAACCTTTTTAGCACAACTGATGGTCAAGTAAGGGCTTAATAGCTGCATACATATATTCAAACATCTGTACAAATGTGTGTGTGTGAGAATGTCTTCTCTTCCAGCCAATTCAAATGTATTTAAGAGACCTCAGCAAGGAGATGTACACGAGTTGGCTACCTCTTGGCTTTGCTTTGGTGAGTGAATGCAAGCTGCTGTGAGAACTATCTGCAGAGAAATATTGTGTTGCATTGTCTGTGACACATTTAGACTGCATGGTGTATTTTTAGCTAGAGGAGCTGTGGAAGTGCTGAGGAGAATTACTGCAAGGGATAGTGTGCAGAGGAGCCCCCGCAGAATTTTCCATCCTCTGAGGCAGTGACTGTTGGAGCTACAGAGCTGGGTGGCCAGGGGAGTGTCATTAGCAGTTGGGACAGTTCAGCAAGCCCTTTGGCCTGGCCTGGCCACCCTAAATGCTATTGATGTCTCAGCCCCATTTGGTAGCAGCTGTCCCAAGGTACAGCCTGCAGCTGACCCCTGCGAGGGTGACACACGCAGAGCTGGTGGGGATGGGGTGGGCTCGGCTGTGTGAGGTTAGCAAAGTGGGAAATAATAGGAAAGATGCATTAGAACAGGAAATACTGAGGGGAAAATAGCCATGAAAAAACCCACTTCTATTAAAATGATGAGACAGGAAGTTTTACAAGCTGCTTTTATGCCAGTGAAGAGAAAGAGGTCTAGAGAGATTAAATAACTTGTCCCATGTCATCAAGAGTTTTACAGCAGAGCTGGGAATTGAGCTTTCTTCCCCCAAGTGCCATCCATGTTTTAATGCTGAAGGGGCCCCTTTCACAGTTTATCCAGTGGTCCTTGGGGACCTTAGGGCTACTGTGGCAAAACCATGTTTCCTGCACCACATCCTGTGCACTGGGAGAGCAGGCTGCATCTTCTGAAAAGTACACTCTGTGCATAATGAGACCACAGGATGCCTTTCACCTCTAATAAAGGAGCTGGCTAAATGCCATTTTATTATGATGATACATTTGTTTAATATAGTAGTTTCCTTGAAACCAAACAAGAAAAGGTCCTTGAGGTGCTGTATGCAGTGTAGGAATAATGGATGGCCATAAGGAGTCTAATGGTTGTATGGAGCAGAGAGAGGGGAAGTGGATGGAAAAAGGAGGCAGTGTTTAGCCCCATGTTGATGCTCCACGAGATGATGTGTCCTTCCACAGGGTAGTAGAGGGGGCTGGTGAAGAGAAGCTGATTTAATTTGTTCATAACATCGTTATTCAAGGAACAACAAAGTATGTAGGCTTATCCAAAGAGGTAATCTAAGAGGTCTTTACTCTGTGCCAAGCTAAAATCCTGCTATTTAATTACTGATTTAGAAAATATCTTGGGCTCAGTTTCCTCCTCAGTTACACTGTTATAAATCTAATGGAGTGGTTGAAGATTTATGGCAGTGTAACTGAAGGCAGAATTGGGTCCCTTATGTTTAAAACTTAGTTTGCCACATAAGTAATAATTCCTATTTTCTAGACAAGAGTTGAAGAATCTTGCAGAGCTCTGTTTCTATAAAGAAGTACAAACTACAGTAGTGTGGGTGAGTGATTAATGCTGGAGGGGATGTCTAGGGACAATCTGAATTGGCTGGTGTGGAAAATCCATGTGCAATTCAGATTTAGGATCTGTTTGCAGATGCCTCATAATTTAAAATGTCAAAAAATAACCCCAAACCTTAGGCTTTTGTGTAGTAAATTAATATACTGCTTGTCCAGTGTTCAGCAAGCTTTGCTGAAGTAATACCCTCATGAAGTGTGAACTCATCCTGTTCCCCTTAGTAAGGACTTAACTTCAAATTATTGTGACCCTTAAATTCCTAACAGTCTCTAAATCATTAAGAAAAATACAAATCCCTGTTTTGTTTTTATTTGAATTGTGTATTTAATACCTTCGAAAAGGAAAAATGTTGCCTGATTTGCCCAGACCTAGCACAGATGTATTTTTATTTTACCCATTGGCTTCTCATCTCTAATGGAAGGAGCTTTCTCATAAGCATCTGGCTCTGTATAGGTTTTCTCAGCTTTCACCTAGGAAATGAGATGGACTTTTGAAGTCTTTATCTGCCAAGTGATGTGGGATCTGCCCATCTAGGGTGCAGAGGCTCCTGCTCTGTGCCCAGCACAGCCTGTGCAGCTCCCACCAGGTCTGGGCCAGGGCCCTGGCCCTGGGGTTTGCAGGGGCTGCTGTGTGGGGACAGTTTCCCCTGTGGCAGATGGGGACTTAGTAAGTTGGAGCTGTGCTGCTCTGGGATTTAAGTCACTGCTGACAAATTTATGGGTTTTTCTATGGTATTGTAGGCCTACAGTGCATTATAGAAATAATAAAGAATTATAATACATAGCCCCCCCAAACCAGGAGCCATTCATGGCATTCAGTGTCTGTTCAGAACAGCCCATTTCAATGTACAGGCACTATTTAGGACCAAGGTATGTTGAATTAATTATTCCAAGCATTGTGAGCTAATAATTTTTAAGATGCAAGAGAGAAGGATAGATTAGTCACATTATATTGTCTTAGAAATGATTTTTCAGTGGCGTTTTTATTAGCTGTGAAAGCAGTAACTCTGAGTGAATGTAAATCATTTCAGTGTTTAACACAATACTGGCTTGATGTGTCGATCACCATACCTGTGACTTCTAAGTATGGATTTTGTTTGTGTTTTAAATACCGATAGATCATTAGTTACCTAACAACTAGTTCAAATTGAAAGGAATAAAGCACTTTGACATTTCTGGAGGTATTTTGCAACCTAAGCAAAGGCTCAGGTATTCCAGATATGATAGATGTGTAGATTGCGTAAGACGTTCGGCATTGCTTGCTCCAAGATACAGAGTCCTGTCTGCCCTTAAACCCTTTGTTCTCTTGGCTGAATGCAGTTAATTAGCAACTGTCTCCATAGCAACTGCCTCATAGTCAAAAAACATTGTCTCCTTTTTGCAGTTTAGCTTATCACACTGTTTACCTGAAGGGCTTTTCACTGCGTTGAGTCTCATTTGAGTTGGCTGCATGCCTGCTCACGGAAGTGAATTGTCAAGATAGAAAAACACCATGGCAGCAAGATGCTGAACAGGGCCCTGTGTGTGAAAGCAAAAACATGAAAAAAGTTCTGTGCAGACAAAAGTTGAAGTTTACCATGATTTACATCCAGTTTTAAAGCTTGTGGCTTGCCAAGAATATTATCCTTTTTAAAACACTGCTTTACTTCTGGGCCTTGTTTTACAGCATCTCCTAGCTTACCCCACAGGCTGTTTCCTTGCCTGTAACACACTCCCAAACCAGTCAGCCTCACTGGCACAGACCTTCAACCAACTCCATGAGGAATCTTGCCTCTCTCCAAAGCCAGGCTGTTTCAGACAGCTCGTTCATGAAGAGGACCTCACTGTACACTGCTCTGCTCTGTTGGATGTTGTAGTCCTGTTCATTTACATTAATATTGTTTCAAGGGAAAGCTGTGAGTGTTGGTTCCATATGATAAACTAATTAGGAAGGGAAGGAAAAGAGCTGAGTGATCATATAAATCGAAGTGTGCTGGAGATTTAGGCCTATTCATATTAGCCATTAAAATGGTGTTAAAATAGCTGCCCTGTATTCCTGTGACTCAGGCATTTACAATAGGGATGGATTTGTGCTAATATGTCTTTGTCAGCGTAGGATGACATACTGAATCATGTTTGTAGTTTATACAGAGGTGTCTCCACACACCTCAACAGAGGCTTGCTTGGAGCTGTGAATGTGTGGTTGAAATGACAGTGAAATCTGACTGGTCTTTTGATCTGACATTTATGTCTGGCCTGAAACCAGGATGCTCCTGCATGGGAGGCTATGTGGGAAGGACCATTTTTTGTTTGCTGGTTATTTTACTTATTAATGCTTAGTTTATTGGGGTTTTGTTTTGTTTTTCATGGTGGGCAGTACAATGGATGAGAGGCTGATATAGGCTGGAGTCAATCTTGTTTTATCCCAGTCAGACCAGAAGCCAGAGCTTGTCTTTCAGCACACACTGGCTTTCCATTCCCTTTTCCATGACATTTTCAGCTGGCAAAGGCCTTTCTCCCTTTTAGCCCCAAAATGCCATGTGGGGCTGCTGCATCTTGATAAAAAAGGCTCCATTCAATAGGATGTGTTTGAAACAGTCTTTCCATAGATGTGAGAAGGTGTTTTGGGCTCTTTTCAGGATAAAAAGCAGGATGCGTGCAAACCCTGCCAGTATTGCTGGTGCACTCCATTATCCCTACAGAGCTGGGGTTGATAGAGGGTTATTCTCTGTTCACGTTAATGTCTTACTCATACTATTCCACAGTCACTATCATTATTAGTAGTATTTGAATTATAGCAGTGCTGAAAGTCTGCAGGCAGGATAAAGGCTCCATTGTAGTAGATCTTGTGCACACAAGATGAGACAATCTCTGCTCCCTCTGTTTACAGTCTGTTTGAAGAACAGTAGTGTAAGTGGCTTTGTCATATGAATAGCAAAGAGAGAAGGAAAATGCTACAAATGATAGGAAATCCATGGTTACATGGAGTGACTGTTCCTTTCAGTATCACTGAGACATTGGATGTTTGTTAGACTGTGGAGCACAAGGTAAATAAAATGCATTTTGCTGTTGCTACAGGGTGCTGTGAGGAAGCCAGAGGGCTGGCTGTGGGGGAAAGCAGGGGGCAGGTAACTGGTGGAGGTGATGGACCAAAGGATAGGCAAGGGTGGCAATGTGAGGACTGCTGGGTGGGGGACACACACAATTCAAGGTGATAAATAGCCTCACTGTTGACCAGGAGCAAGCTGTCTGCACCCTTCAGTCTGCTGTGGGGCATCACACTCTCTGACTTAGTGACTGACACTGTTGAAACAAGAGGCACTTGAGGGCAATACCCCAGCAACTCCAAGTGTGTGAAATTGTTTGCTCACATACATGGAAACCAGAGAGAGTGCCCAAACTGTCGGGGTATTTTCTGACTTTTATAAAGGTGTTTAGAATTGTCAGCACCTCTGAATCTATGGCTCAGTTCTCCTGAAGCCAGACTTGCTAGGCACCTTTTTGGGGTCCAGGAATGGAAAACTCTAATGGTCTGACAGTGCCTGCTAGGACTTGACATTATTTAATTAGCTGAAAGTAGGACTTGGCAGATGGCAGAACAGTGGAAAGAACCTCCCTTTTTGAAAATACTGGCCACATCCTCAGCTTGTGTAAACTGGCAGAGCTCCACTGAAAGAGATGTCCAGCTTCTGTCAGTTAGCAGGGAAGAGAAGAACTTCTGAAAACAGGAAAACCAGTTCTAAGGCCACCTCAGTTATCAGTGGGGTTCAGGTACAGGAATGAGGTTTGACATTTGGAAGACTGATACATTTCCAAAGTAGCTGTATCCTTCCCAGACTTGTTTTTGTTGATGTGCAGCTCGGAGACCTCAAGCTTCCTTTCCCACAACTGCCTGAAGTCTGCAGAGCTTGCAGCAGTGAAATGTACTATGCTGGTTTTTGCAAGTTATTCACTCATGAAATTAAGACATCAATAATTCATCCTAGTAAAGCCAGCCTATAAAGTTGTATAAATTCACCTGTTGTGTGATAACCTGATTCAACCTCAACTACATTTTTTTAGAAAGAGAGAGATCTTTGATTGAAAGTTGTGAGCTCACCTCAGGCTTTCCCAGGGAAAATTCTTGCTCACATGAAGGCTCCCATATGTTGTAAAGCTGTTGCTTTCTTACATTTCAGTGTTTCCCATTAATTGCTTGACTTTTTTTGTTGTTTTGTGTTTAATTGGAGACATGAAAACAAAGCCTGAATGACAAAGTTGACTGCTCACTTCTCCCATTGCATGGCATCAACCTGACAGATTCTTTAAGCCTTTAAAAAGATCAGATCAGAATTGGAAGTGAGTTGAAGCTGCTGAAAGCAGTGCAGGGTTTACAGTCTGCTTTCAGACTGGCTTTTCTCTACCTGCCCATTTTTCTTTGAATGAAGCCATCCATGTAATTTAAGGAGACACTGCAGGTTAACCCCATCCTATAGCATATTAGGCTTCAGAGTTCACTGGCAGTTAAAAGCAGTAAGCAGCAAAGCTAACTTTAAACACAGCAGTAAGAGGGATGTGAGGTATTGCTACAGGTTGCTAAAGTTGGGCCATGCAAACAGTTGTGTAGTGACATTTGTAGGGTGGGTGCTGAGCTATGCACAGACAGCCTGTCCCTGCTCCCACCCACAGGGCCAGGAGGGGCTTGCTCCAGGAGCTGAAGGAGGAGGAAGTGGGAGAGAAATTGTCTGCTAATGCAGGACAAGCAGCCACCTCTGCATGGATGTGGCCAGGCCAGAGCTCCCTCTTGTCTGCTGGAGCTGGGTGGCTGCCTTTGAAATGTTTTCATGTTGATTTATGATTGATGTTAGGATTTTATATAATCACATGATGTTTCAAAAATTCCTCACATTCCATAAACCATGTGATGGGTGATCTGTTACCATTCATGTTATTTATCATGCTACCATCTGCAGCATCACTGCTTAAGACATGAGCACCTGGAGCAGAGTCCAGCTCTGTGCCTCTAGTGGGCCAAGTTGACCCAGGTTCCTTCTGTCTTTCCCGTCAAGGAAGATTCCTATATCCCCTATTAATAAACTACAAGCCTTAATAAATGACTTGAGTGCATTATTTAGTGGCTGGAGGGCTCTGTTATTTGTGAAACCATGCATTAAAAATCATCTGGTTTTGCCCTTGTATCCTCTGAATTAGGGCAGGTTTGGTAAGAGTCTGAGAGTGTGGGTGTGCAAGCTGGAAGGCAGGCACAGGACATTTTTGTGTCAAGAATAATATGACAGGTTGGCCTAGAGTATGTCTGTTATTGAAACATCCAGATTACCTGAAAATTCGTGATTAAATGAGCAGACTTGCAAGGCTGGGTGTAATTCCAGGTCTCATTATTTTTCCAGCACAAGGCTTCATAACATGCAGTGTGAAATACTTGGGATTGTCAAATTGCCTGTGAGAATTGGAAGTTGAACTGGACAATCAAAGGAATTGATGGGCTGGCTACCACAGGCAAAACTGGATTTCTAAGCTTGTGTAGATTAAACTAAAAGATAACCTAAGGTCACAGCTATAAAGCCTAATAAGAGCTTTCTCTGAAGAAAATTGTCTTGCAGGTTGTTAAGAAGAATGATGCTAAAATACAGAGCAAAATTCTCTGGACAAAAATGTGATAGCAGGTTATACAGAAGAAAACCAAATTCAGCAAGGCAGCTTCACAGCCCAGCTGAGGTGAGATTCTGGCCTGAAAACCAGCTCCTCTGGGAAATATTCCTCTGGGGAATCATGGAGCTTAAGAACTGGAAATTTGGTGTTGGGGTTCTTGACTCTAGGTTGGTACTAAAGAGATAGAGGGAAAGATGTCCATAACTCAGAGTGATGAGGTAAGGAAACAGAAGTGTGTTTGTAAGCAGTGGAGTTCTTCATATGTAACAACTAAGATACACACAGATCTTTTTAGATGCATATTTCCGAGCACTTCAAGCCACAGTGAGTGTTTGTGTAAGTCAGATTCAGACTCAGAAGGCAAAATATACAAAACTGATTGCTTAAATCTAGACCTCTGAATCCATAAAGAGTCAAGAACTGCCATGGACCTGCCTGTCAGAGATGCTGTACAGTGAGTTGCTGTACCACCTCAGCCACCAGAGCTTTACAAAGAACTGCTGCCTACAGGGTTGTAGCTGAGGGCACTTCACATCCCCAAAGGCAGCCAGAAAACTTTCAGACCACTCATGCTAGATGTGTTCCTGCATACTGCAGTCTATCCAAATTTGATAAGAAACTGGTTTCATTGAAATCTGCAAACTTTCCAGGAGGTTTCTTGTGTATGTGTAAAAACTGAGTGATGATGTGTAGGGTGACACGAGATGGGGACTTCCTTTTGTAGCTGAGGTTAGTGGAAATTCATCAGTATCTTGTCTGCCTCCTCCTGACCCCACCTGAAACAATGCAAAGAGATCTCTTGACTCCCGAGGGGCTGGGCTCTTCATAGCAAGCTTGAATCTATTCCATACTCTGATCTGGATGAAGGAAGCATGTAAGAAACACTGAGGAGAAAGCTAGGGAGAGTTGAGCATCCCAGTGTCTCCAGCTGAGTTGTGTCCCAGCTGGCAGCAGAGCAGTGCAGGCAGCCCTTGCCCAGGCCATGCTCCTCTCCTGGGAGCTGAGCAACGACTGGTGGGAACAAGGGAGTTTGGGCTCATTCTGCCAAAGGAAAGCAAGCAACTTCCAGAAAGCTGAAACGTTTGTTTTAAAGAGAATAGCTTTATAGAATTATTTTGTTACACAAGTGGGGTTTTTGTTTGTTGTTTGGTTGGTTTGAAAAACTCCCTCGACTCTAGTTCTGTCATGATGACTCTGAAGTTCAGTCAAGCCACTTTTGAGGAGCTGCTCCCAGAGAAGACAAGTCTCTTGCTGCTAGTGATGTTGCTGAGAAGTGTTCTATCACTTCACACATTTTGATTAAGCACTAGGTTGAAAGGCAGCATAATTTGGAAGCCTTGTCATATCTCTGATGAATGCTTTCTAACATGGCTGTGTTTTGCCCAGTTATGACAGAACTCATTAGAATGACATAGATCTCAGCTGTCACCAGTTTGGATCTGCATACACTCCAGGAAAAAAAAAGGAGGAGTCTTTTCCTGAAGGAAAAGACCTGTGCTGTGGGAGAGGAAGACCCTCCAGGGTAGGCTTTGGGTGGCAGGCTACATGACAGACCCTGACAGGATTTTTTGGCTTTGTTTCAGGTGTGGGCTTTTTGTTCTCTAGCTGTGGCAGAAATAGGAGGCAGTGAGCCTTCCTGGCCCTGCCACTTGGACCTGCTGAAGTCTGTTTTTTTCCTTTATTTATTCATTTTTTAAATCTAGCACACCGAGTTTCTGCTCTTGGATTTGAAACAGGGTGCTGCTCAGTGTAAATAACAATCAGAGAGCTATGTAACAGGTTTCTTAATGCTGACATTCAATTGAATGCAGCAGTGTTCATGAACCATTTCTACAGCTCCTCTGCTAGGTTTCTTTTGGCAGGTGTAGAAGCTGACTGAATCTAAATACAGGCATTATTGGAAAGCAGAGTGCTAGCTGCAAGACCTTGTGTTGCATCTATTATTGAGTGAAAGATAATGGTAGTTAAAGGAACATTATTTTCCTCTCAAATGATTAATTTCAAAATTCCTAATAGTATTTATTTGTCACTTTTGGGGGAAGATAGCTAGAAACCCCACTGGTTTTCTTCTTACATTGCTTATGGTAAAGAGCATTTGATGTAAGAAGAAACAAGTTCACATGCACTAAACTAGGGCAAGTTTAAAGTCTTTTTAGACTTTAAACTTTCTTTAGACTAATTATTGTCAGAGACAGAATTTAATAACTGAAACTGGTTGGTTAAAAATAAAATGTGTTTTGCCCCTTTAATTATAAGTAAAAAAACACAGTGTGCAATGCTGTTGTAACAGTAAATTCAGCTCTGGATCAGACCTCACATCACTTGAAGAGAAGCAGAGATATTAGTCTGGCTAATTTTGCCTTGTAATAATTATCTAATGCTGACAATGAAGCCTTGTCCTTAGGATTTTAGGCTTTAGCTGTTCCTTACCCACGCCTTGCACTTAAGTGCAGACAAAGCTGCCATTTTGTCCAATGGCATAATGTATATCAGTGTGTGTCAATGAAAAACATCAAAATAGGCTTTTTCTGGTATAATACATTAACTGTGTGAAGTCTGGAACAGTTTCTCCTTCATCTTGGGAAGTTTCTTAAAGCAGAGCATAAGCCATAAAGAGAATTCTGTAAGTACCAATGGCTGTCATTTCATAATTTGACCAGTCTTAGTTTTTACAGAGGTAGAATTGCCCTGTTTTTGTGCTGTCATACACCTCCAGCTGATTCCAAGCTCACCCTTGTCATATTTAGCACACTCCTTTCACCCTGATGGTCAGCAAGCACTTTGGAGTCATTGCCTTGTTTGTACGAAACTGCTGAAAATGCCTGTGTTTTGCATTTCAGTGCAAAAGAGTTTGCTTGTTGCTGTGAAGTTTGGTTTTAGACACCTTTTACAAGTCTGTAATGAAGGGCTTAATGCAGTATTGAGACTGAAATTTGGCTGGTTGGAGTGTTTTTAATGCCAGGACTGCAGCATTAGGCCTAAACCCTCTGCGTGTCCTGGTGAGTGTGTAACAGGTGAATGGCAGCACTGGTTCCAATAAATGAGTCAAAATTCAGAAGTCCTAATGCTCAGGTTAGACACTGATGGTACAGCCATGGTGCTTTGGGCACTAGCTGGGAGCCTGAGCATTTTATGGACAAGGTAATTTCAGTCTGAATCATTTCATTTGAAGTCGAGGTCAGAATTGTCCATTTCTGAGAGTGGAAGAAGCCACATGGGAATTACCTAGGAATAGTGCAGGGAGAATCATGTGCCCACATGACATAACATCATGGGCTGTTTCTTGCCTTTGGCTGGTGAGTCCTTACCCTCAGAAAAGAGCCAGAGGTTCACATCACAGAAATCAGTGTGATTTTTCCCTGGCATGCAGGAGTGTGTGCTTATTTACACACATGGGATGTAAGAGCATTATTTCTCAAGCTCCTTCTAGTTGTGTTTCTTGACATATACTTAGATATCATCTAAATGCCAGCACTATCAAATATTACATCGAATATCTAAAGGCTTCTCCATCTCAGATGACATCTGTGAGAATGAACAAGAGTAGTGTGAAGTTGTCCTTAGGCTGCTGCAGGCTCTGTGTGTGGATGCAGTTTGTCCATGCAGAACAAATACCATACTAACTCCTGGTAATTTTGGAAGATAGGTGACTCAGGAAGTTTAGCACTTTTGGCCAGTATTTAATAACTGAATTACAGATGAGCAAGCAGAAGAAGCAATAATTTGAGGAAAACTTCAAATATAGCACTAATCTATAAAAACCCCTAAAACAGAGCTTAGCAGTGATCGATTTGTTTTTGTAGCATTAGTATGAATCAGTAAACTGGGCTGAAAGAGAACTCATGGATATTACTAAAAAATGCCACTTGAAAGGACATCTATGTTGCATGCTTTTAGGGAGTTCACAGAGGAAGTCCTTCCATTGGCCTCCTCCCCGGGAGGTACCCATCTGCATGCTCTCTTCAAGATGTTTCTGTGTTCTCCTATCACACCACTTTTAATGTAATATTACCATAGAGGTGAGTCCTTAATTTCAAGTGCCCAATTTTCACATCAGATTAGCCATTCTTAGCTAATTATAAGGGCCTCATAATACTTTTCTGCACAGGAGACTCCTAATAGCAATGGTTGCTCTGACAGATTGTCATTAATCTGTCAATAATGAGATTTTTCCATTTGATGCTTAGATGTAAGCTCTTTGGGGAAAGGATCATCTCCTTGCTCTCTGTTTGGACAGTGCTTAGCCCAGTGAGGCTTTGCTCCGTGGCGGGGCCCCTCGGCCCCTGGCTCATGCTGAACCCTCCTCGAAAGAATCACCTTGGATGGGGAGGAAGAGGAGGGAAACTCTTTCTGGGAGAAAGATAGATAGTTCTCTCTCTTTCTCTCCCAACTCTTCTCTCTCTCTCTCCTGACTCTTCTTTCTCTCTCTCTCTCTCTTTCTCTCCCGACTCCTCTCTCTCCCCAGCATGCCAGAAAGGCTCATTGCATGTACACAGATTTTTCTGGCCATGGATGCCTGCCCAGAAAGGTGATATCTTCGTGCCAGGCAGCTGTTCCCCTGTGCCCCCCCCCCCCCCCCCCCCCCCCCCCCCNCCCCCCCGCCATGGTTCCCAGTGCTGCTCCGGAGTGCTGGAAAGCTGAGAATGGCATGGCCTCCCACAGCCCCAGCAACTGGAAGATGCCAGTGGAAGAGCAGCCAGCCCAGTGCACTGAGTCCAGGAAGACTTTGAAAGGAGCTGCTTGTCTTCTCCAGAGCTGTGCCTTTGGCTCAGCCCAGGTGCAGAGTGACTTTGGTAAGGCACAAGAGGGTCTGAGAACACTTGTGAAGTGGGGGAGAGCTGACAGTCAGGGTGAGGGAGCCATGGACAGGCAGCATTATGTCATGTCTGCACTACTGCTGCCAGGACAGGTTACTGCTGGAAAATAACTCAGAAATGTAAAAGAAAGAAAAATCCCAACAAAAAGCCACAAAGAAAACCCCCTCATTTGCAATCAGAGAGAGATGCTTTTGCTTTAAATTACTCAAAGATTAAAAGTGCTGATAATGGGAAAAATCTTACCTATGGCACTTTCAGTTAACTGAGAAAAGTTCAGCCAGCAATTGAACTGCTGAGAGGGAGGAGAGCACAGATTGCATTTCAAAGGAAAACCCAAGCAATGCATTAACGATTATTAATGTGTGTTATTGTTAAAATAATCATACTTATTATGGTCTAGCCTAGGGAGAAGCAGCAGAAATGGAAGCCTTGCTCCAGAGGCTGTAGGAACATGCACACAGTAGGTGGTCCCTGGCCTGAAGAGCCTGCAGTCTAAATAGTCATAGATGGAGTGGATAAAGCACCAGCCCATTGAGGAGAGAACAGCAAGAAACACTCTTGGTTTGCAACTGCTCTGCAAGAGCCTGGATGGTTATCTGTTGTCTGGTTCTCCTTCCAGTTTATGCTAGAGATATGTGAGGGCTTCTGTATGAGCCTGACTTCTTAAGTCACAAACAGCCAGATGTGAAGAGCAGAGAGTTACTGATTTATTGCTGGCATTGGCTCTCCTAGACATAGTAGAGGCCAGGGATGGGAGACAGGGTAATGTGATTGCCATTGCTGTGTGAGCCACAGGCTTCATTCCCCACTGCTTTGCCTTAAGAACAGAAGAATTTTACACCCACTTGCACAGATACAAACATCAGCCATGATTAAAAGCAACAGTTGTTTGGTTACCACTCCCATATTGTTAATTGTGTGTTCTGCTTGAGCTCTTGTGTCCATGACTGCTTGCTGTAGGAAGGGGTTACAGATTTCATCAGGCAGTGATACCAGTTTCCTAGATGGAACAGCAAGTATACTGTTGTGAAAAGCAACCAGACAAAACCAAACCAAACTGGTTTTAGGGCAGTCTTCCCTGTGCATCCCTCCTTGCCTGCCACTACAAGCAGCTGTTTTTATCTTGTCTTACAAGTTGACATTTCTAAAGAGGTATTCCCCTTGTGGGTTGTTTTTATGCAGTCACAGTCAGTGACCCCTAATAAAGAATGAATTTGGTGGAAGATGTTTTGACAAGCTTGGGCTGGAGGTGCATCCCTCTGACTTGTAGGCTTGTGCATGCTAGGAGAGGTTTGCTAGTGCAGCTGTGTTGAGGAGCCCTCCATGGGAAATGCAGGTTGTCCTGGCAGAAGAGGGCATTTGCCACTGTTGGTGCTTGTTCTTTAAACAAGAGGTGTCCTCTGCAGGGATTTTTTTTTTGCTAGGTAGTTACAGCTTCACTAGATCAGATTGTGAATCGAGTTTAGTTATGCAAAGTGCAGGTTTCTCCTCCTCTCCTACCACAGCCCCTTCCCCAGCCTCCCTTGATTTTCTGCCAGGGCTTGCCAGTGCTGGCCATGCTAACCTGGAAGCCAGGGTCATGTGTCAGCATGGCACAATCATGTTCTTTATCAGCAAGGAGCTCCTTGCTGCAGTGTGCCCCTGTGGCAGCTCAGTTCCAGCAGACTGTTCTGGTTGCTTTGTGAGCACAAGGCCAAGTACACAGCTAGTGACAGTGCCCAACACAGCCCTTGGTCAGCCCTGCCTGAGGAATAAACAGCAGTCACACACACTCACAGAGAGCTGTGCCTTAGGAAACCCTGGCCTGTGTTTGGCTTTGGGGATGAGGAGCTGCCTTTACCTGCAGAGGGACATAGCTATGGTGGCTGAGGCATTGCACAAGAAAACTAGGAGGCTCTTGCAGCCTCCCCACCTAGTGAGGAGCAGAGGAAAAACAGTCCTGGAGCTCCTGCTTTCTCCTTTGTGATATGATTGCACTGTAGATAGCAGAGGCCCCATATCCTGCCTCTGTCCTCTTGGACTTAAAATTCAGCCAGCTCTAATTATTAAAAATAAACAAGCCTGTAACTGCTTAAGAGCTTCAAATCCCCTAAATGACAGGGAAATAGCCCCTGAACACCACCAAAATAGTCTCTTCTATGTCTGCCTATTCTGGCAGCAAATACAAATCATCATTAGTGGGTCACTCTGACACAGATCCCTTAATGTAAGTGCTACATTACATTAACAAGCAAGTCAACAATGATATTAGCCATAAATGAGAAATTAAATTCCTAGTCATTCATCCCCCTGGGTTTCCCAGGGTGTCTCTTGTGTTTTTCTTGTTTTGATCCTCAGCATTTTGAAACAAGAAGTGCCTTTATTTTGTGTCTCGTGGCGTGATCCCAGCCCATTAAAATGGATGACAGTACTGCTGGTGACTTCAGTTAGCAATTATTGCAGGAGAGAGCACATGGTGTGATTCAGAAATTCATAATCACCATATACACAAATTTTAAAGAGAGGATGTAAAATTGAACTTTCCTGCTGAACTGAATTTAACTCAAACTGCTTTTCCCAGCAAAATGGATTAAAAACCTCATTTGCATTCAATTGGCATACATTTACTTTTGTGGGCCAAGACTGCTAGTGAGGGAGTGACCACTGCTAAGCAACAATAAAGGAGGATGTTTTGTACACACTCTAAAAACTCTAGTTGTGAGCACTCCAAAGCAGAACTGGAGGGTTTGGCTTCTGATTGTAATGGAAGATGTGGCTAGACTCTCACGTGGCTCAACAGGCAAAATACTGAGGTTGTTTTGCCTGTGTTTTCTGTGGATATATGTATATATTCTTTTTTCAGATTACAGCTGCAGTTTAGTTCCAGTATGTGCTGGAAAATTGCTTATTGGGCTCTCCTGATCAGAAATCTCTGATTATGGGGTATTATCTGTAGTGCTTTTATGATGAATACTATTAAAGACTGAACTGAAGCCACAACCTCATTCCTTTCAGAATGAATGCTCAGAGTAAACCTTGTTCCTGAAAGGTTGGTCTCCAGTGCACCCATTTTTTGTTTCTCTTTTGCCAGATGCATTTAGTGAATTGCACTGCAGCCTGAGCATCTCTGATTTTCCTGCCTCTACATCCAAAGGGAATCTGCAGTACCTTGTAGCTACAACTGGTACCCACTGCATGCCATCAGTTAGGGAACATTAAGTATGGCAAATATCACAAGGCAAGAAAGGGGGAAGCTCAGTGCTGAGCTCTAATGCTATTGATGCCTCTAATTAAACATGCATCAATCTTCCTGCAATGGAAGTGGGTGCTCAGCCCTGGAGGAATTGTGATGTTGGTTAGTAACAAAATCAAGCAAATGTGTAGTTTTCATCCTTTCAATCAGCCTTTTTCTAGTTGATGATCTTCAGAGTTATCAGGGCTTGTTAGGAGCAATGAAATGGTTCAATACATAGGAATATATTGACTTTGTTTCTTGTCCAGTGATTCTGTCTTCATGGGGTGGTCCTTTGCAGCAGCAGCCTCTAGTCTTCCATTCTGGGCATCTCATGCAGTTTGTCTCTCAGGTTTGTAGCATTTTGTTTCAGTGCAATTGCTGATCCACTCTGCTCTTGCTTAAATTGACTGACCGTTTCTTAACAGCTGTTCCAAGTGTTCAGTGAGTCATAGAAGATTGCACATAGGTCAGCTACTGTGAGAAAATAGTTGATGTTTCTTAGGCTTTGCCCTAAAAACACAGGCAGGCTGTCTCTCACAGGGTTTTGGGCCATGTTCTTCATGCTGTGTCTGGGAGTTCATCGCTAGTTCAGCAGTGAATCCTGTGGTTCTTGGGTTCACCTCCACATTAGGATGAGTCTTCACAAGCAAGCCTTAATCCCTCTTGTGCCTCAGCTCCAGGACAGTGAGCCATGCTCGAGTGTCCATGTGTGGATTTATAGCATGGGAAATGAGCCTCAGATTGTGTGAGTGGTTTGGATGTATAGACAGAAAATTCCTGAGCAGTTAGTTGTGCCACAGAGGGCAGTTGGAGTCAGACTTGTCTTGTCCCCTTAACTGCTGTTTGGCTGTTTGCTGAAGCCCTCAACAGGGGTATCACCCAGCATGTGGTCTGGGGATGGCTGGAGGGCCATAAACATCAAAAGACATTGTGTGAGAGGAATGCACATCTCACAAACTGAAAGAGTCCAGGCCCTGCTGATGTTCCCATGCTTGCATGTAAGGAAGGAAACAAAAGTGACAAGTGATTATTTGATTTTTAGGCTTAAATTGTGTTAGTTGATAGAAGTGAGAAGCTCTGTGGCAGCACTGCACAAAGCACTCGAGGATTTTGTTGTTTTGAGAGGTTTAACTTTTTGTTGATGCCACAGGACTGTCTCTGGAAGCCAGGGCAGCCTTGCATACTCAGTGCACTTCAGTTCCTCCTCTCAGAGAGGAGAGCAGCAGACCTGGGTAGGATTCAAAGAGGGCAACAGGGAGGATCAAAGAATCTCCGTGTGAACAGCTTCAGCAGCAGCAGCAGTGACTCAGTGGACTGCACCTTTGCAGTCCAGAAGAGGTGACTCAAGGCAGATAGAGTGGAAGGCTGTAAAATCAAGTTGCATGGAGGTTGAATGAGGAGCAACTTCTCACAATTCTAAGTCTAGGTGAGAGGGACAGAACAAACAAAAGGCAATACCTCCTGCCCAATACAAGACCTAGTTCAGCTGTAAAACTCTATGGAAGACAGAGTGGAAGCTAAAGGCTTACATAGGGTCAGAAAGTGAATGGACAGGAGAAGAATCCTATGTTATATGCCAAGAAGCTCAGGATACTGTTGAGCTGCAAGTTACTTGAATTTGGGAGAACTCCCTTGAGCTGTCCCCACACTTGGCTGCCTTTCCTCAGGGGTGAGATGCTGGCCTCACTGGGCTTTGGCCAGGCCTGGCACCCTATCATATGTCTGGAACCATATTGCTCCTGTACAACCAGTGGTCTCCTTGCTCTTCTCTTCTGCTCCTGAGCATCCACCTTTTTGTCTGTCCTTGGGATCCTCACACTTCTCACTGCTCTTTCCCAGCCCAGGTTTCCTCTCTTTGTTAGAGATCAGAGAGTGATGCTGGGGCACCTTCCCAGTCCTTGGAGGTTGTGGAGTGTTGTAGAGGAAATCTGTTTTTCCACAGAGAACCAGCACACTGTATAGATGTCAGTAGGGCTCTGAAAGTGTTTGAATTGCTTTGATTTTGCCTGCCCCTATGTGTGCCAAAATGTATTTGGAAAGAGGAAAATAGTGGTTACTTTGTCTGGCCCAGCTGCCAGGCTGTTCTTATCTCTCTGCTGTGCCTTTCACCTGCCTGTTACATCTACCTGTTGTCTCTCTTTTTCTGTGCTAAGCAAGCTCTTTGAGAAACTGGGTTTTTAAAAAGCCAGTGCCATAGAATGGAGACCTGAGAGTAACTGCAAATATTGCAAATAATAAATAATATTATAGCTGTGTAATTATAATGCAATACTTGTTCCTTTTAAGAGTGCCTTTGTGTCAACCTGAGAGTCTGCTGTGATTAGAGCAGTTGGTTTGGTAACTGCTGTGTCATCAGGAGCTTTTAAGATGATGTTTACAATAAAAGGAAACATAGCAATGAAACAAACTGGCAATTATTGTATATGCTAATTTTTGCCCTCTATTTACAGTAGACTGACTACAGTATTGATCTTAGCATTTGCAAACCATCTGTTTTGAACTCAGATTTTCCTTCTTTGCCCAGAGTACCCTCAAGACCATTCATATGAGTGACAGCATGTGAAACCAAAGCAGAATTAGCAGAGGCCTGTGAAGAGAGATGCTGTCTATTGCATGGTTGGATGGCCTGCTGCCTAGCTGAAGCTCTGCAGTGATGATTCTCTTGCAGTAAGCTTTTTGCAGCCCAAGCTTTGTTTTTCATTATACCAACCCCTGCACAGTTACAAGGAGGAGGTGGTGTACATCTCAAAGGACTTAGCCTTGTAGAAAAGAGAATAGGTTGATGTTATAGAAAAGATAAAGGAAGGCAGAAGTGTTTCGTGATGCAGAGTCACAACACATCAGCTGCTTTCCTGTTTTGAGGGGCTGGTTATTTGGTGGTCACCCTGAGAGCTGGACTGATGCTGCAGCCCCCCCAGCTCAGAGTGGAAGAGCAGTGACAGAGTCATGGTGCTGGAGCGAGTGCCTGAAGAAACACTTGGCTTTAGTCTCTGCTGCAGCTCTGTTAGAGTGAGCACAGCAATTATGGTCTGGAGCAGGACCCCTCAGGAGCTATTTGGAGATTTCACCTTGTTTCTATGTGTTGATGTTCAGTTTTGCCCCCATAAAGAATCTTCTGAGAACTGGCCTCCTACATTCCTGGGGCAAGAAAGGATGGTGGGACCTGTCAAAAAAGGTATTGTTGCCTCTTCAAGAAGTTGGTTGCTGCTCAGCAGAGGCTTAGCAGGATAAAACCAGCCTTAGCAAATCAAATATCTGCAGGGAACATCTCTGCAAACACAGTCATAAAATTTGCTGTAATGTGGTGCTTGGAAAACATGCTTGTCTGGTTTATCTTACTTTTCACCTGAAGTTGGCTCTCACAGTGACTGAGAGGTGGCAAAATTTCATCTCTCTTGAAAATGAGAAAGTGCTTTGCTGTGACTTGCAATTGATCCGATTAGCTAAGTATGTTTGGGGTTTAGAATTCAGTTTGAAAAGCTGTGTTCTTCAGAGAATGAGATCACACCTAGAACTAGGGATTTAGTTATTTTTTTCTTTAGGGATTTAACTCACACAAAGTTCAGGTTAAACAAGAAGCTCTCTAGACATCCTTTCCAACCCCTAAAATTCTGTGGTTCTGTGATCAGTGGATACTAAAGATAAGTTATGGACAGGAGCATGAACAGCAGATCAGATTCGAGTCCTTGTACCAAGTCTGTGACTTGTCTTTCATTAGTGTAGAGCTTGGCCAAGGAGATAAGGAAAGGGAAAACACAGGGTCACTTTTTTGTGAGCAAACTGCCACTAGGTCCTTTGAATTCAGTGAGCTCAAACCAATGTGAGATTAGATGCAACAAGGAATTTTTCCTCCTGTGCTGGTTTACATCAGTTTGACTTTCTTGCTCTCTTTGAAATGACTCCATTTTTAAACCAGAAATGACTTGAGAAGGAGATTTGCATAGAATTCTTTTCCTGCTGTATGGTTTTTCCTAGACTTCCAGAATTTTCAATATTTTTAAACAGAAAATAAGTATATATTCTAAATATTTTTCATATCATTATTTCCATAGAAAAATAGGTATCTTAAAGATACCCGGAGACTTGTAGTTTTAGACTTACTTAGTATCCAGCTTTATATAGCTCATTCTTAATTAACAGTGAGGTCTGTTCTGTTTGAGATCCAAGAGCAGTGTTTGAATTCAGAGTTTGCAGAATGGGCTCTGACATAAAATTTCTCCCTTTCATCATTAGTGGAATTGATTGATGCCTTTGTTTAGCAGAAAGATTGCCACATGGATACAAAGACAGCACATTTCTTCTCTGCTTGAAATGCATCTCATGCCATTTTGCTTTTTAAGCACATTGTTCAGCAGAATTGAAATAGTAGAGCCCTTACATCCGTCACCTTGGGCTGAACACAACAGAGGTATTCTCTGTTTCTGTGGCAGATGACCTTTCCCTTGCACTGCTGGGAACTCTCTTGTAGATCCAGTGTCAGCTTCCCTCCAGCCTGCTGAGCTTTACTGGGTCAGAACCAGAAAGCCTGTGAAATAAATCATGCTGTACAAGAAATCCTATGGAGGTGCTGAGTGATGTATCAGTGTTAGTCTGAAAAGACTGACTTTGTTTTCCCTGAAACACCAACTCAGAAGGTTGCCACAGAGGAAGTGAAAGCATATAGTTTCTAGAGGGAGCAAAAAAGCTGTTTAATGAGGATGAAATCTGTGGCTGTGCTCAGGGAGAGAAGATGATCTGGCAGGTGTGTGAGCTGGTGGTGGAGACTGGACTCTGACTCCATGGATGGTAGAGCAAAAGGTTAAGAGCAGCTGAAGGTAAAGCTGTTTTGCTCTGCTGCTGCCAGTATCTCCTAGTGCTGGACACAGCAGGAGTGCAGCAAAGCATTGCTGGGCCCGTGGTGTCTGGCTGGAACAATTGCACTGCTTGTTGGGAGCCAGCAGAGTCCTTTAATGCAGTCAGCTGAGCTCTGTGTCCACACTGTTCTGGGGGCACTTTATGTTATAGCTGTGCATACAGAGGATGAGGGAATCAATTAGCTCCTTGTCCTGTGAACAGGGCACAGCTTTCCAGAAGAGCTGCAAGGGTGTGTCTGGGAGTGAGACAAGCTGCACATTTCTCTTGGGCAGTGCGTGGGCTGGTTTCAAGTTACTCCAGATTTTATTGTCTCGCAGTTGCTGAACCTTGGTTTCAAATGATTGCACTTGTTCACTGTGCTTCTTAAAGGTGTAGGTTCTTCCAGCTCTCCTAGCCTAACATAGTTGAAGGACATGTATGCTGTATCCTCCATCAAGCCAGCTGATGGTTTTCACCCCAGGGTGTGGACAGTGTAACACTTGTTACACAGTGCAGAGGTAGAAGGGTTAGGCAGGGAAAGAATCTATTGGCTCTCTATCTTTGATTAAAGACATCTTCCCTGCATTGTTCTACAAGGAATAGCTGTGTTATTACTTTAATGAGTCCTTTCTCTTATGTTTTTGTAGTTAATAAGGGCCAATTTAGTAGGAATTTCTGCAAGGGTTTGCATTCCCTTAGTTCTCTTGTCTTGCACTGATCCTTACCTTTGTGTTTTGGACCCTGTGCTCTGTGGGTTTGGAGCATCCTCCATATTGTGTTAAATGTACATGGAGAACAAGTTCTTCTTGATGGACAAATCAGGCAAAGCTGCAGTGAGTTGGACAGTGGTAACAGATTAGCTGAAGTAGGGAAATTTTAAGGGTATGCTCACCAAACTCAAATTTAGGTGTATTATCCAAACTCTGATTGTCAGGGTAGCAATAAAACAGTAATAAGATGTAAGGGTGCTTTTGACACCTTTGTGTCAAAGCTAAAGAATATGATGCCAACACTTTAAGCCTTGCTGTATGCATCTCTAAACCCAGCAGTGAGAAGTGAAATCCATGTGTAAGGTCACTTTTTTCTTTCTTGTTTAATTGGTAATGGATCACTTAATGACCCTCAGGTTCTTCTGTATGAAACAGAATAAATGTGAGGTTGTACCAAAGATGTCAAGCTTCACTCCTGGTGAGACTTTCCTAAAGCAATCAAGGTTTCTTCTGCTTCTTGCACTAATCATTAATAACTATGCTGTTGTCACAGCTCAAAAACTTTCCTATTGACACTTCAATCATTTTTAAAGATCCTGAATGTTAGGCATGTATTAAAGTCACCTTTTGCACTCTATTAAAATTTAAGAACTGCTAGAGTTTTAGTGGATGCCCAAGCAACTGGATCATGAAAGCATTACCTCGTGCCAAGGGCATGATGCAGTACACCCATTCCTTTTTAGCAAATAATCAGAAGTTTGACTTTTCATTTACACATTCTGCCAATTGCTAACAAGTTTCCATCTTGTTCAAACACTGGATTGATCCTAAGAAATTGAAAATATTGATTTAACCCTCTGCCTGATTTGTGCTGTGGGCACCTGCTAGTACAGTCTTAGCACATTACAATTGCTTGGCTGTAATTCCTCAGGGGACCACTAATAACTACCACATTTGTCTTTTCATCTTCTGAAATTATGCTAGCAGTTGTCCAAGTCAATTGTGATTCATTTGATACTGCTCTCCTTCAAGACATATTGCAACCAAATAGACTTGCTCACCAGTAATATATCTGATGACATAGTTAGTTCTAGTTAATTGACAGAATGATTCAGGCTTTTATGGATGGCATTAATTGGTCCCTGGTGTCCATGCAATAATTGACCAGACACTGTAGGCTACATTAGCTTCTCATCCAGTCAGAACAGTGGTAAGATGAGGTAAATGTGGTACAAATGATAAAATGGCTATGTTTTAAATCAAACATTTATCAACTATAGAAGAGGGAGACTGTGGCATCGAGAGGGTCTGAATAATGGGAATACATAAATGTCCACAGTTGAGGGTTGTGTTTTCTTGTCTGCTTTTTCTCTTCCCCCACCCAATTAAGACGTGGTAAGTCACATTTAGATGCCTTAATGGACTCTGCTTGAGTCGTGGTTTAGTGTGTAAAGCTCAGGAGATGGAAGGGCTGCTCGTGGTCTTGAAGCTTCTCTGTGTTTACATGGTGCAGTTTTGAAGCTTGGTGTTAAGCATCACAAGGAAGTTAAAGGTGGGGCAGCTCCTTCCAGTTACAGCAGGACCTTGTTTTATGTTATTTTCCCCTCAAAGAAAAGGAGGTGGCTTGTATGTTGTGTGTAAGAAATGCAGAGTCTGTGCTGAAATAAAAAGTGTTATTTCCTCAGAAAAAGTGAGATAAAGAAGAAAAGTGATGTCATGCAATACTAGCATGCCACGGTCATTCTTGAAGAGGAATTCTTCCTCTGTGTTTTGTGTAAGAAAGCTAGAAAGATAAGGCAGGAGTGCCTTCTGGGTGCAGCTGCTGAACTGCCAGAGCCAGAGGAATGGGACTGGAAAGAGCATCAGAGAATCTCTCGAGTTGGAAGGGACCCATGAGGGTCATCAAATCCAACCCCTGCTTCTTGCAGACTACCTAGAACTACACTGTGAGTCACAGGAAATGACACTACTGCTACTGCTGGGGGTTGGGTTGGCTCAGGGATGTTCTTGTTGCCTGCCTATCCCATGGTTTGTGGTGTGTGTATCACCTGGGGCTCTATAGGTGTACATTTTTAGGTTACACATGAAGAAAATATTAATTATACATCCGTTGGAAAAAATGAATTGGTGGAAGATTCCTCCTCTTGGTGTATTTTCTAGTGCCTTGCCCAGTTGAGTTTTTAGTGCATTCTTTGGAGCTTGCTTTAAATCTGGAAGGTATTTTCTTGCTTAATCTTTAAAGTTTGGCTTGTGAAGCTCATCCCTCTGAGTATAATCTCACATACAGGTCAAAAAGAAAAAAATCTCTTCCTGCTTCTCTTCTGTCTGTATGCAACTCAGATGTCTTCTCTCACTCTGTAGCCTGCAGCACTGGTGCCTGTGCCCCCACTGAAGCCCCAGCCCCCTGCACTGCTCTCCCCACGTCCCTCTGTCACCTGCAGTGCACTACAGCCATGTGGGCAGAGCAGAGCCAGAGCTGGCCCACAGCCCTCTAGATGACAGCCTTCTGAAGCACAGGAGAAGCACTTTTCCTGTGATTTGTAGGAAATGAGTGTGTCAATAATGGGGTAGGTTGAGCTGCTTTGGGAATAGTCTCTGCCCATAGTACAGAGATTGCTGTATTAATAGAGAACAGCAGCCATCATCAGCTTTGATCACTTCATCCACTTGTTACACCCCTTCCCACCACCCTGTCCCTTCTGCTTAAGTCTTGCTAAATTGCAAGGCTGTCACAACACAGATGATGCATTCCTTCAGCCTCTAGCTCTTGCTGCCAGGAACAAACAATACAAGCAGTGGCTGCTCTGCTTTCATTTTTAGGGCTTGCAGAATGTGCTGAGCTCCCACTGGTTTCAGTCTGCTAGTGGGAATTGAGGGCATTGAGACTGGTGGGAGGCTCAGCCTCTGCACTGTGGCCATGCTGATTGCAATGCCTCCACTTGCTGGTCACTTCTTCACAAATCAAGCTTTCCAATCTCCTAGTCATTTGCTGCTCTCCCAGATGCCTTCAGCATCCTGGTATTTTATTTGTTAGGGACTGAAAGCTGGGTCTGTGCTGCAGCTTGAGTGAGTTGATAAGGGGAAAAGGGGAGAATCTTGAGCAAAGAGAGCCTTCTGGAAACAGGTGCCTTTCTGGTGAAGGCTCATTTGAGTGAGGTTGTTCCTACCTGATGTGGCAATAGTTTCTTTGTTGCTGAGGAAAGTGTGGGGTGTTTAGAATTGAGGCCTGTTCCTGCATGGCTGTGGGAGTATTGCTGCCTTGCTGGACATGAGACTAGATCATCCTTTGGGTTAGTGTGATCTTTGGAGTACAAGAGGTGGTGTGTTTTCATAGGTCACTTCAAGATGATGATTTGGTGCAGAGGGATGTTGTTTCTGGATAAAAAACCCTGCCCACTCCTTGGGTCAAATCTAATGTAATCTCTTACTGGATGTATTGGATTTTTGCTGTAGAAAGCAATGCTGAACTTTCAGGCCAGTGATTTCTACTGAGCCCAGTACTGAATCCTAGGTGGTTTTACTTCCCACATTTTAGGAACAAGGCAAGAAAACAGGATATTTTATAAGTGTATTTTATTTTATGACAGCGACCCATGGAAACCAACCCTGTATTTAAAATTACATACCTTATATATACATATATATACATACCTTAAGATGCTACTGACAACCTTCAAGGAAGCCTTCCAAATTCCAAGGAACATGATTGAGCCCAAGGAGGCTGAAACATAGGGAAGAAGTTTGCCTAAATGAATTTGCACAAATGAGAATAAATTGTGATAGTAAATATGACTTAGTGCAGTTGACTTATTCCTAAAGCCAGATAAACATTTCTTTAATAAGGTCAACAGTTTGACTATCTCAGTCTCTTCACCCATGAACATTTTTAGCATTGTAAAATAGTAATAATTTCTAGTTAATCCTGAACTGTTTTAGTAAGAGGGATGTATTGAGGATGTGAACCATCAGCTATATTATTTTTGTCCACTAATGTTTCCAGCATGAAGAGGTCTATCCCAGGTTTCTGTTATCCTATATAAGCACAGCCAGGAAACTACAAGCTTGGAAGAAGAAAGCTTTTTGAAGAGGAAAACTTCTTGATCTGCTTTGGTCTCTGTGGTTCTTTTTGTGTGATCTGTGAGGACAGAGGGGCCAGATGGCTGAGAGGAGTTTTCTTTACCCACATTTTGCAGTCGTGTTCAAATGTCACAAGCAGCTGAGCTGTAAATGGGAGTTTGAATTCAGCAGTGGAACAGGACTCCCTCTCTTGAACCCTTCTTCAGTCCACAGCTCCAAAGCAGCCCACAGAGCTCTGTCTGTAAACTCTACCCACTTCTGCATATCTTCTGTGGAGATTCACTTTCTCAGACCCACAAGCCAAAGTTCTTCCAGTGCTCAGAGAATCAGCAAATCATTCAGACATTAAAGTTTGTGAACTGATCTTTAGAGCTGCTGAGGCTGTTTAGCTCACATTCACTCCTGAAGGACCTTACACATAGAAAATTACTGACATCTTCACTTTTCTTTTAATCTGGAGAGTAAAAAGAGCCCTTTGTCCAGGTAAGAATGGGGGAAGATGCAAACAAAAGCCTGCCCTAATGGCAGATGTTACAATACAAACTGAATACTAGGATGGAAAGATCTGAGTTACTGAATTGAAAAAAAACTTGTATAAATTGGCTTGCATTTTAATTGAAGTCTTTAATGAATCTAGTGGAAATGAAGGCATGAAGGAGCAGCCAGGGTGATCACTTTAAAAGCACTGTAATGACACTTTTGTTTTCAGTGTATTAACTTGGGTTTTGGAGCAGCCCGGAGCATCAAGCACTGGCAGGTGCAGCAGGCACTCTGAGTTTCTTTAGCTAGAAGTGAGTGTCATGAAGACTCAGGCAGTTCAGCTTCAGTCATCATCCTACAGCAAGGCAATGATTTGCCCTGTATAAATCTGAGAAGGGATTTGTCCATATTGACTTGTCTTAAGTTGATGGAAATAAATGTGTTGGCTATTTTCTGTTGCATCAGACGTGTGCCCTCTGCACATGAGCCCCAGCTACTCACAGCCATTGCTGTAGCAGAGATCCAGTTCTTAATGTGGAGCAGGAGAGTTTCTGAGGGACTGGATTTGTTACTCAGATCTGCATTTCTTGCAGAAAATGCTATAGCATCAATGCAAGCCAAGTGTCTGATGTGATTCAGAGCACAGCTTCAGGAATTTGCTGTAATGCTTCTAAGGTTTATGTTGTCTGTGCCCTCTTCAGGAGGACCATAAGAGAGATTGGAAGAAATAGACACATTTTCTTGAGCTAAGAGACAAAAGCTTCTGTGGTAAAGCTGCTGTGCAATCATTGTGATTGGCACTGACACAGTGCTCTCCTCAGCCTCTGTTCTGCTAAGCATACCTCACAAATGGGTGCCACTTTGTGCCTGTGGCCCTAGAGAAGTGGGAAGTTCCCCAGCTGGGGTGAGGGATGCCAGCATGCCCCTGTTTCCTCAGTAGACTTTCTGATTCATTCTGGGTTGTGAGCAAAACTGACTTTCTTGCTCCCACCCAAGACCTTGTTGCTGATGTGAGAGAGAAGGGATAGCTCTGATTGGGATTCAGTGTCTCCCATTTGGTTTTCATCTTCAGCAAAAGATTCAAGTTAACATCATGTAACAAAACACCTGCTTTCAGACCCTGGCTTTCACTGTAGAGAGAATTAATGGGGACTACAGAGCATCAGCCTTCTGAGGGTTCCATCTCTGTCTTCTTTTCAGCCATAAGAGACCATTCTGCTCCAGGCTTGCAGAGGCTGTCCTGGTGGTGGTCTTTGGGTATTGTTTTGGTGTGAGTTTGCCATCTCTGTGAACACATTGCTAGCTGTGAGGGTGATCTTCTGCACAGGAGGCTGTCCCTGCTGCTCACTGGGGTCCATCCAGTGGGACAGGTCCCTCAGCTCTCTGCTGATGTGGCAAGCTGTATGTACAGGTACAGGAGGAGCTTGAATGTGTTCTTCTTTCGTGTGTTCCTTTTAAATCTCTTCTCAAAGTTATAGCTGTTCTGAGAAGTGTGGCAGCAATTCTTCCCTCCTTTGAGTGACCTTCAAAGAGTGAAGTGTTACTGTTTGGCAGAGCCAGGTTTTCTCACTGGCAGGGTGCAGCATGCAGCATCAAACATTACTACTGTCACCATCAGGCTGATCAGGATTAGGCCCCTGGGGAGAGCTGCTCTGCACTCTCTCATCTGGCTTTAAAAACAAAAAGGAAAGGAAAAGGAAAAAAAACAGCTCTGTTAAGTCCAGACAAGGGGGCCACACATGTTTTAATGGCAGATACTTTTTAAAGCTTGTTTGTGTTTGGGTGATAATGTACTTTAGTATAGTAGGGGAAATGAGAAACTTCACACATGGCATCTGGAAATCCTTGTGGCTCACTACCCTTCTTGACAGCAATAATGTGGCTATAAATTGCCCCCAACAGCAAACACAACTGCATCAACCATACCAGAAACAACCTTTAATTTTCTTTTAAATGAATGTGTGGGTTTAAAGCTCAGCTTTTTAATAGCTTCCTATAAACATTTGTGAGCCTCTAAGGTAAGTCAGTTTATTTTTACT
Organism: Bucco capensis; assembly: GCA_013396975.1. Taxonomy (NCBI): domain Eukaryota; kingdom Metazoa; phylum Chordata; class Aves; order Piciformes; family Bucconidae; genus Bucco; species Bucco capensis. The sequence goes on along the minus strand of VWZO01020258.1, from coordinate 1,155,952 downwards.
TCTTGTTCTTATGTCATAGGCTCATAGAATCATTTAGGTTGGAAAAGTTCCCTGAGACCATGAAGTCCAACCCTTATGCTAACACTAGCAAGTCTACCAGTTCTTATGGAAAATCAGCTCAGTTTAGTGTCTGAGTACTGATATACACTAATATGCATCTCACAAGAGAAGAAAAGGATGTCACTCTTGTGAGCACTTTTGGTGAGTCTCTGCAGCACTAATTTGACCTCTCTGTGCATATAGCTATGTCTGACATCAGGTGGAACTTCTTTGGCTCACTCAGTGACAATTTCTTTATGTCTTTTCATAGCAGAAACCTAGTGTGTGCTAGAGTGTTGATGCTGGTGTGATTGCCAGCTTCGGGATGGATTTGCCAGTTGCCTTAGTGAAAATGTCTTCCTGACCCATACATCTACAATTAAAAAGATCAAAATATAGTAGAGTTCTTGGAGGTTTGTCAAACTAAGCAGTTTGGTGCCAGGTGGACTTGGCAGAAGTTTAGGTAGGTGATAGTATTCTGTACAGTGCACCAAATGACTGTTTCTGTGCTTACATAGGCAGAAACTTGTGAGCTGGGCAGGGGGATTGGCCCTGATCTGAATCACCCTTTGCCAAGGGATTCAGCTGAATTCAGGCCAGTGTCAGAAGGTTCAAACTAGCTATCCAGTATTTAACACTTGAAACCCCCTTTTGATTTGTCTCTCAGCTGTGCCCTGCTGAAGCTCTGAACACTCCCTCACTCCATAGTGCAGTTTTCCATGGCTCAGGATTCAGCTCGACAGCCACTGGCTGAGTTAGAAGGAAGATGCAGGAGTCTTCTTCAGAGCTTTGCCCCTTAGCAAGTAGCAGCTGCCACATAAGCTTCCTGTGGTGTGTGACAGCCTGTGTGTTGGTTAGAGGAGAGTTTGTACAGCAGAAGGGCAGGGATCTTTACAGCTGAACCAGAATGGCAGGGATGGTTATCCTGGAAGCAACTGAGGAAGGAAAAGGGTTGGTATTACTTACCCTGAGGAGAGGGGGGAAGGAGAAAGGGAAAGGGAAAGAACTGTGCATGAAACTGTGCCTGCACTCCATTACTCATTTATCCAAAACAAACAAACAAAAGGTTTCCAAATGTATGCTTTTGGGATAAATGTTATGTAAAGGCATGAGCAGGGAAGCAGAGGAAAGTAGTGATTTGCTCTAGAAACAAATAAATGGTTAAAAGGTTATAAATAATTGTAATTTTAATTTTGTTCTCTGGCATGTCCTAACCCTTAAACCCTATTTTTAGAGTCCTCTCACCATCCAAAGCAACCACTTGACATAAAATAATTGATAAGGAAAGGTACAGATGTTAGGACTTTAACATTTACTTCAGCAGATACACAAAGCAAAGTTTTCTTATGCTTCTGCAAGAGAATCCTTCAGATCTTGAAAGGCACACATGGGTGTTTTAAATGATAATGAAAGCAGCAACATGGTATTTACACTGCTTGGGACCTACTGTAGACTGCTGGAAGCTGCAGAGCCTGGGGCAGAGGGGCACGAGGAGTCAGGCAGGCATTTTTCACTCTGATGAGTGAGTGGGTTTTATGAGGAACATTTCCAAATTTAAACAAAATACATTGTGATGTGGTATTCTTTGATTACCCAGCTCTTCACTGCTGCCTCTCACAGCTGAGCTGCTAAAGAAGCAGCAGGATCTTCTGTTCTTTGATAGCCTGTCTCATTCTCATAGCTGAGTTCAAGAGGGCATTAAGGTTTCTTGTCCTGCACTTGGGCTGGTGTCCTTCAGGAGTGCAGGGATACTGTTGTCCTCCACTTCAGCTCAAACAGCAGTGGCAGAGATGGGCACCTGACCTGGATAGGTTTGTATCCCATTGGGAAGTATGGACAGGTCTGGCTTTAGGCTAAAAAAAGAGTTAAAGGAATCCCAATTTTAAGGGTGTTATGAGACTGGGTTTGCAAGAAATGACTTACCCTGTAGCTTAAGTATGTTGTGGGTCTCTCTTGTGGGTTTGTAGTGGGAGCAAAATATTTATTGTACTGTAGCTAGAATGACATTGTTAGCTATAAAATCTCCACAAAATGTTACTTTGTGCTTGTGAAACAACTTTTGGAAACCAAGGTTAGTGTTGGATGTGTCCCAAGCTCTTTCATATGCCGGTCAAACGTTTCTGCACTTGGCCCATCTGCTGTCAGAAGCTGTCATCTAACACAAACTGAGTCCAAATATCCTGGACATAATGCAGATTTAAATACCTCTTTGCACCTGCTGGGAAAATAAAGGATCTTAACTGCATGGGATGCAGACACCAAATCATTCATAAGCTAAATAAACAGGTTCCTGCAAAGAGCTGTAGGAAATGCCAGCACAGGGGCTGTGGAGCTGAAAATGAAGGCAGCTCACAGGCTCCTCCCTTGCCTGCAGATGAATGCAGCTCCTTCCCCAGGAGCTGGATGGTGGGACTCCATCCCTGCCTCTGGGCTCTGGCACTGGCCTGCTTTAGACAGACTCTGAATCTGGCCAGAACCCCATCACTGAGAGAGAGAAGTGACCTGCTCTCTTCAAATCTCATTATAGTAAATGCTGAGTTGAGAAATGATGTCACAGCTCTTCCCTTTTGTAATGTCATCAGTGGAAGAAATGTACCTCCTTAATGCCTCAGCTTTGCTTTCTGTGGATGCTGCTGGAAGGCATGGTGGAATCCATCCCCAGCCTGACTGCAGCCCACCACTAGAACAGACAATGCATTCAAAAATGGATTTGGCAGTACACAGCTATGCTTTTTAGAATGTGCTGGATTTTCTGGAGGCTGCTGGCTGTCTGCAGATGGGCTGTGTGAGCCTTGCCAAGAGGGGCACCTCCATTACTTCTACAACTCCTGTTTGACAGACAAATCTCCCTTGCTCTCTGCAGGAGTGGGGATCCAGGGATGTTTCTGGAGTTCCTACATCTGTTTGCCTGCTTGTGTGCACTGACTGGTTCATGTGGATTTCTTTCCCAGTTATATTGTGTAAACAATCTCATGCTATTTTTTGAGGCCAGTCTTTCATTATGTTACTTTGTGCAGCCATTTCTGAGTCTTTTAAGTGCCATCACTGTGTGCAGTATGAATCTAGTCAAAGGAAACAGAGTATTTCAAGTGTCTGCCTCTTACAGTTGTTGAGTCACAGGCTTATACCTCAATGAAGCATCAGGACACAATTTAATGTAATTTTTTTGCCTTTTTGATTATCTCTGTGAACACAGAACACTTTTTTAGGTATATGCAGCTTAGAAACTTGTAGGCATTAAGGTATATGTATAGTTTAAGACAGAACATTGTAGTTGTTTTAATATTCAAGCTGGGAAGGTAAAGGATGCTGTTGTAGTGATAGGTAAAGTGGATTTCTTAAAGAACAAGCACAAGAAAGCAAATTGGCACCCAGAGTTTTTCCTCTGCAAATAAGCATTGCTTAAACAATCCTAATTCCTTTCCAAATGAACTTCATTTTGCTTAAGATAACAAACAGAACTGAAGCCACCTACTGAGAAATTGTATTTTGCTAATTTTTATCTATTCTGATGCAAACAGTGGTTTTAATCCCCTTAACTCATCCATCATGCATGACAGGTCAGCCAGCCCATTGTCTGTGTGTTTGAAGGATTCCTGTCCAAATCAAGCTTTCTGTCAGTAGTGTTGGGCCCGGAGTCTGCTCCTCTTCTCCTTCCTGAACTGCTCCTGCTGCTGGAAACCTGCATCTCCCTTGGAAAAGAGCACAGCTCTTGCATGTGCACGTGGGAGTCACCGGGCTCTTCTCAGATAGGTTACTAAGAGTTCCTATCATAGCAGGGGAAAAAAACCCCGAATGTCAGATTAAGGACATCTAGGGTTTTGTATAATCTACTAAACATCTCTGTAGCTGATCCACAGAGATGGCAAAGGTCAAGTTTGGGGGTTTGTTTTTTTTTCTTACAGCTTTGTATATTCTGTAGCCTAAAATTTTTTGAAGTGCATTTTTTAGTTGCAGTAAAATGCAGTTTAGAGTAAGTAGAAAATGATGGAATCACAAGGGAGCAAAATATGTCCATGTATTCTTGTAACATTTAAATTTTAATCAAATGGGGCTTAGAGTAAATGGTAAAACCTTATTTTGCTGAGACAACTGACAAAATATTAATTAATGAGTATCAGAGGGATCTCTGGATCACTCCTCTCCCTTTGAAATAGCTACTTGTCTGTGTTTTAAAAACTCAGAAGAACAAAATTGATAAACATTGCTTATGTGGAACACTTCCCAGTATGAAAACCTGCCAAAGAGAATCCAGTGCACTGCATCAGTGTCAGTGAAGACTTTTGAACAAGATGTGTCTGTGGGTTTTTTCCTTGTTTTCTTTAAAACTGAAGCTGGGATAAAAACCATAAAGTTGAGACTTGACATCAGGAGAGTGTCTTTCTCTGCTACTATTAGGTCATTTTCCTTTTGCTGTTGAAATTAAATTGTGGTATTGCTTCAATCTGGGATCATTTTATTGTTGTTTTTAATCCAGTGCCCAGAAAGGTCTTTTCTGTGGAAGTACCATCATGATATATCTTCAGTGAGTCATGGTAATTGTTCTCTCGTTAGCATCCAAAGGGATTATTGGGGTTATTTTGTTTCTTGGATCTTTTCTCTTCCCTGTCCTCTTGGGCAACCTAGTTACAGTACACTTTGCAAGCAGTTAATTTGTGTATAATAATACTTAAGTGGCTTATTGTAATCTGGGGTGGGGTGGGGGTGTGTTTGCATCCACACCACAGTACTGGGGCAGCCCTTACAACCCATTGTAGGAACCCTGGGGTCTTTGTTGTCTCCTCCCAGGTCTGTCCTGGGATAGCCACGTTTGTGCATGGTCCCTGCTTACACTGAGAGCCAGAGCCTTGGCTCTTGAAGGACTTGTGCAGAGTTAAGCAGCAAGCTCCAGCAGGTCTAACACTCCACATCGTCCCTGGAGGGCTTTAAGAAACATTTAGGAGCTCTTCTTAGGGCCATGGTTTAGTGGCATGGTACTGATAGATATGGTTGGACTTGATGAGCTCAGAGGTCTCTTCCAACCTTGATGATTCTGTGTGACTTCTTTTTTATGTGGTTTGGTGGTTATGGGTGTTTTTGTTTTGGGTTTGGGTTTTTTTCCCCTCCCACCCCCTTCTCGGAGAGCCTGTGGGGACCTCCGTGTGTCCTTGGCTGCGGCTGAGCTGGGCAGCCCCAGCCCTCCCACAAGTGCCCTGGCAGAGAGATGGAAATGCTGTGCTTGCTCCAGCTTTGAGCCTGATGATTTTCATGACAAAAGCAAGTGAAAAGCAGCTTCCATTCTCTTCCACAGGGCTGGAGGAGCTATATTCCCATTATTAAAGGCTGCTAAAACTGAGTGGTCCCACAGATTTGGGCTAGGGAATAGTTAAAATTCCCTCGATAGGGTCTTCCTCTTTAAGTACATATAGTGTTGCTGAAAGGGATGGAAAAGAGGGAAAAAAAAAAAGTGGAAGGGGATCAAGTGAGTGTTTACACTGCCTCACTTAACAATTAAAAATACATCAGAATTGCCATGAAATTGCCCAAAGGGCTCTAACAAATAACATCCTGCATAATTAGTACATAAAGCGTGCACTATGGTTTTGAGTGAAATGACTGTGTTTGTTCTTAGGGTTGTTGGTTGGGGTTTTTTGGTTTGTTGGTTGTTTTTTTTCCAGAATTATAACAGAATACAAATAGGCTTATGTTTCTGTAATTGTGGTAAACATATTTTAAAAGAAATCCCTGTTTGATCAGCTGTAAATATTACCAGTTCAGAGGTTAAATGCTGTTGTTGAAGTCGCTCAGGGAAATCCAGCAGCAGTGTAAATATGGCAGAAAAAGCTAAACAATATGGCAAAGGAATATTTGCTGACTTAAGAGTGCAGGATCAACACCAATATTTTTCCAGTGATGCTAAACCTCTTGTAACTGCTAAATTGGATTTGTAGTTGAATGAAGTCTCAGCTGCTGTTGGACAAGGCCATAAAGGCTGGACGGCTGGCCTTTTGTAGGCAGGGCTTAAAGGACGATTGATATGTTTTAGCACTTTTGGGATTATTGTGATTAGGAGGAAGCCATTCTGAATGATAGAGAAAAGGGTGTAAAAAACACAGTCCACAGCTGGTAAGCAGCATGTGTTTGCTATAAGGAGAGGTCATGACTAGTTGATCCTGCTGGTTCTGGCATTGATTGACAGTAAAGAAAACTTGATATTATGAAGCAGACCTTCCTTTTTTCTCCCTTCTTTATTTTGTTTTCACACAGAAATGATGCTTCTGTTGTGTAAAGCCAAAGTAGTTTCAAAATCTGGAATGCTCACCAGTTGCAAGCGAAATGTTTGGAGACACAGCTGCAAATCTGAAGCTGTTAAAATATCATCTAGAAATTAGTATTCAGCCCATATCTGTGAGAACATTAAATAGGAGTTACAGAATTAGCTCTGCTGTTTCTCTCTTTGCCTTTTTCATGTGTGTTAGTCTCAACTAAAACCCTCTTTGCCATGCAGTAGAAAATTTATGCTAAGTATGTGGAAATTCCAAGTTTGCTGAACTTGTTAACTGTTATGTCTCTGGTATGTCTAAGATACTGAGTAGAGGAATAGTATGTCTAAAAAAATACGTTACCATCTGAAAAACACTTTTATCATTTTATTTCTGCTAAACACCTGCCCCAGCAAACATGTAGGCTATTTCATCTTATCTCTGCTACCACTTGGAAACAGCAGTGCTTCTTTTTTTTGGTGTGAGCAGCCATCCAAAAGCTTGCAAATGCACATTTAAATAGTTGGATCCCTGACTCTTTTTTAGTGGGGCTGTACCTCTTTCAAAATTGGAGTTTAGCATACCACACAGGAAAGAACACAAGCTTGCCAGCTCCCTGCTGAGCAGTTTTTTCAAGCCTGTGAAAAGAATGAATTATTCAGCAGTAAGCATGCTTACAGCTGGCCATTTGGGAGCTTTGATGTGCGAATCAGGCGGTTGCATGAATGCCCTTATTGTCATGTTATGTGTACACAGTGTGTGAATTATTGAAAATAGTGAGGCCTGAGCCTCATCTGGTAGAGATTACAGTGCAGGCATGCTGGGTGAAGGTCTGTAATTGAAAATCCCCAGATGCTGTTTATTTGGCCTCTGTCACGTGGCCTTTCTGCAAGAAAGCTTGTCTGAACAAAATGCTGCCCGCCTGGGAAGCGCTGCCCAGCCCCCTCGAAGGCCTCGCGGACCCCGGTGCGCGGACGACTTCAACACCTGCCCATAATATTTTTAAGAGCTTAAATTAGATTTGCCTGTAACGTTTAAATAGAGGATGCCTTACTGAGGGCTTTAAACTGCTTAGCCAGTTGTTGACTCGCAGAGCTCTTTTATCTACAAGAGGCTTTTTGTTAGCCAATTTAGTTTTTAAGCGGCCTCAGAAAGCGGCACCGGCAAGTTTGAGGTGAGCTCTCCCAAAACTGGATGTTCTGCTGGCAAAAATGGGGCAGAAAAGTGCCAGGGCTGAGTGCTGCTAGGAAGCAGCTCTTCTCCCAGGAGCTGCCTGCCCAAGGTCTCCATGGCCACTTTCTGGTTCAAAGCAGCCCATCCTTACTCATGATGTCCACGCACGGACTCCTGCAACATGGAGTGGGATCTGCGTCTGGCCCTTGCTCAGCAGCAAGACTCAGTGGTACAGGGACTGTCCTAGGAGAGCTTGCCTGAGGTGCACTGAGCTCATCAGTGAGCTCCTCATCAAGCAGAATTCCCACTAGGTCTCCAGATTTGGCCCCTGGGCACATGTGCAGCACTTTATGATCACCAGGCTGTTGTAGCAGCTTCCAGCAGAGGTGACCAGAAACAGAGTTTACCAAGACCAGCTGAATAGTTTTGCCATGGTGAAAACAGGGCCAGGAGCAAGACTTGGGAGATGTAATGTTCCTGCATGTCTGTTCCCAGACCAGCTGCAAGGCAGAGTCTTGCAGAAGTTAAGGGAATTTGTAGTACAGCACTCTCTGAAAAGAAGAGGCTTTTCTGCTTGCTCATTACTTGGATGATTTTGCTGAGCATGAAAACTTTTCAAAATGAGCTGTTCACTTTCAAATTGCTAACCAGCTTGATTTCCCACCGTTGCCTGTTTTTATCACATTTGGATGGTGCCTATTAGGTGGAGCTGTAAGGGCAGAGGTTTAATTTGTGTCCTTAATGTTCTAAGTAAAGATGCCTGCCCGCCGTGCGGCTGTGGGCTCTGCAGGGACGTGAGGCACCAGCTCGCTGCCCTGGTGCTGCTGGGGACCAGGTCTGAGCAGTGACATCTCTGCCTGGGGCCATGTCCACAGCTCACGGAGGTCCTGGTAGAGCTGCCTGTGGTGGCCTGGTGGCTCCTGTGCAAGGGATGTTGGTGCTATTCCTGGCCTGTGAAGGGGTTGCTGGTTATGCCCTGCTGATCCAGGGGCTGACTTTCAGCTTCAGGGGCCTTGCCTGTGCTGGGTGAGTGGGGACAAGGGGGTGGCACCCAGGAAACTCCTGGAGACCTTTGTAGGGGCTGATGCTTAGCTGCTTTAGGCTGGTTTTGGAAATAACTTTAGTGGGGGAGACTTTCCTGCACAAGGGCCTTCTGTTAGAGCAACAACTGCCTCTCCCAGGGAGAGGTGGGTGGGAGCCTCCCCACTTTGCAGCTGCTTCTACTTGTTTTGAGCAAGAAGAGCAGAAATGGCAATCCCCCCCTGCTGCCTGTGAGGTGTGCAGGATCACCATACACTCCCTTGCTTTGAGGGATGCTCCTCAGGGATAAGGAAGTAGTTTGGGAAGGCAGAAGGAGATTCTGTTGGGAACAATGCCTCTTCCTCGGCATCAGTCCAGGGAGAGTTATAGTTTGTAATTGCACTGACTGCACAGAGGGACATGAGAGAGAAAGCCTCAATTTAAAGGAAAAAAGCCCACAAGAAGTAGTCTATATTAAATATTTGTGGTGGCCCTCTCCTGACCTTTTCAAGATCTTTGGGAAAAACTCGTATGCTGTGAAGATGTTTTATCTGACTAGGCACCACCCCACACCTCTCTTTGATACCTGAACCAAAACATTCAAAGTAGGAAACTGTCATAGCAGATGACAAGAAGGAGGAGCTGAACACTTAGAGTTCATAAACCTGACCTCTTCTCTCCTGCCAGGCAATTTCCCAGATATGTATGACAGAGAGAGAGATGGGGAGGGTATGTATGGAAAGGTATTTCCACAGCTGAGCTATCCTTAGAGAAAACCAGATCTATTTCTTGGGAGCATTTTTCACCCTAAGGTTTCTAATGGCCTATTAAAGAAGTTCCTTGATCCTCCATTTGTTTCAGACTCTTCTCATTCCCAAGAGCAGGAGAGGGTGGTTTTAGGATTATTGAGCTTTCTTTCCTTGAGAATCTTCTCTAGGCCTTAGTTGATCATGACATAAGATCTTTTCTGTTAGTATCTGTCAGAGCTGGTGAAGGACCTGTGTTTGGTAGATAACGTAAGGGCTGTAAACTCTTAGTTAGAGATGTCTGTCTTGTATTTGTCAGGCGGTGCTTATGTTTGTGTTATGGCTTTTTGGATGTCTTTTCAGATCACTGTGGCTGGGCAGAGCACAGCCCATTTAGTGAGCCTCATGAGGCTGCAGTTACCTGGTGCTCTGGCTAGACCTGATGCATGTTTCTTTGCTGTCTTGCAAGCATGGCTGTAAGGAAAAGATGAGGCTGTTGCCTCTGCCACTTTGCAGGGTTCCTTGTAGAGTTCCTCCTCTCCAAGTCAAGTTTTTCCACCCTGTTGACTCTTCTTGAGCTAGGCTCTGGCTAGACTTCACCTTGTAGGGGAAGCAATCACTTTGCAAACCCACAATCTTGTTAGTCATACCCCTGCTGGGCTAGATAGCAGCTAGAGAAACCCTGCTTTGATTCGAGCCAAAACACTTCATGGATGGACTGGAGCTCATCTGGAGACAGCACTTGACTGATATTTTGAATAGTACAGTCTAGACTTTGAGTGCTTGGTGTTTTGTACAAAGCTACTTTTCCTGTCAAGTGGCTGCCTGGGAATCTGAGCTTTCCTTTAAAAATAGTTTTTTAGCTTTCTTGACTGGGAAACTAAGTGATTTTCTTAACTTTCTCCTTTATAGCTTGCTGCTCAATCAGTTTTCCCATCTTCTACACATAGGCTACTCTTATCCTGTGCTGAATGCAAATTACTCCATCACTCAAGACTTGTTGAAGAAGTGTATTTCAAGTTATTAGGACTCATGGAGAAGCAACATAATATGTAGTGAAAATAAACAGGGCACCACATAAAAAACTGTGTTGTATTCCATGTCAGCAGTGTTTGGGAAGGAAACGATTTGGAAAGAAAATGTTAGTTTGTATAGGTAGCATAATATGTGACTGCAGAAGAGTCAAATAGCCATTTCAGGAGCTTGGAAACACTAGACATTTCCAAGAGAAACAGAGCTCTGAATAACAAACCAGGCTGTTGATGGGTCCCACTGCAGCAGGACCTCAGGCACTGCAGGGTGACCACTGCAGGGTGTGATTGCTAACCTGCTGAACTGGGACAGGGCCTCCTGCTACTGGAGGAGGCAGAGTGCTTCCTCTGGAAGGATGGATTTTGCTGTCCTCCTCGTGAAGTTAAAGCTTGGAGAAATTCTGCTGCAAACCCATAACATGTGGGTGCCTGGTGCTGGGACTCGGGTGCCCCCGTGACCTTCTACAGAGCAGCTGCTCCTGCCAGCAAGAGTGCCATGGGCAACAGCACCTGCTGCATGCCAAACCAGAGGAGCCCAGAGCTCCTCTGGCCAAGGAGGTGCCTCTTGGACAGCTGCACCACTTCAGTAGGAAAGCACTGCACGTGTAGTTTGTGTGGCACTTAGAATGTCTGTTCAGGAGAGGGAAGAGAAATACTGACCAACAGTGAGAAATGCTGGTTAATAGCTTGCAAAGAAGTGGAATAGGTGTGCAAAAACATAAGCCTCATAGGCATGGTTTGAATGTTGTGTTTTGATGGTGTTTATACATCTGATGCTGCTTGTCCCTTATCATGAATTTCTCTTTGTTTCAGGTAGGAATGAATTGATAGCCAGATACATCAAACTTAGAACAGGGAAGACACGGACCAGGAAGCAGGTAAAATAACCCAGTGGGAAGTATGCATGTCAGTAAATGACAAAAGATGGCACTTTTGGCTGCAGTGGCTGTCTGTGCTTCAGCTCTGATGAGATGATGTAGTGACTTCACTGCTCAGATGAAATACATACTGTTTAGAAAATATTTAAAGCTGGTTTTTTATGTTGTGCATCATTTCAGTGGCAGTTGGAAGATGTATTTTTATTAACCAATGCATACATGAAGCTGTTATTCCCCCATAGTTGACAGGGGAAAAAAACCCCAAAGTTGAAGCAGAAGCATAAAGCATTGTGCCCTATTTCCCTGTAAAGACAGTTAGAGAACATAATGTTTTGAGATGGTGAATAATGGAACTTCTAAAAGTCCAGCCAATTTGCCTATGTAACAGAGGTTCTGATCCTTGGATATGAGAGGTAAATAAGTACAAACTCTTTAGCAGGACTGGTTGTAATCTTGCTCTCTGCTCATGGGCAGTCCTAAGAGCCTTCAGGCTCCTGGTCTGTGACCACGGTAAGCTTTCATTCATCCAAGAGAGTCAGCACAAACCTCTAACCAGTCTCAAGTCTTTTTCAGATCATTATCACATAACTGTTATCTCATATGACTGAATCCTTTAGTTTTTAATATCCATGGTGAGCAGAAGCCTCCCAGAAGGCACATACTCTGTGTAGTTTGTGGTTGTTACTAAACCCTTGTGCTGTCTCAGAATGCTCTGCAAATTGCAGGGTGCCCTCCCTTTCTCTAATGCCAAGTGGGAGATTCCCCTTCCAAAGGGGAAGGCAGAGGCTTGTGTGCTTGCATACCACACGTGTTTTATAGTGCAGGGAAAGGTGATGCACACACAAAGATGGCCTGCTGCCAGCCCTTGGATTTAAAGCACTTTGAACTGGCTGATACTTTACCCTAGGTGGTGTCCTTTGTCAGTTAGGGAGAAAACAAAGGTACAAGGGATGACAAAAGATGAGGAAGGAGAGAAATGGCAGCAAGTGAAGAAGGAACAAACAAAAGATTGTCACAGAAATCTGAAACAAAAGACAAAGTCCCAAGTTCTGTCAAAATACAGACCTTGGGGCTAGATCCTTGGTATGTACATCCCTCTGTGGCAATTCCTGAATCACTTTAGAGCAAGTGTTCAGAGAAGCTTGATTGTTGTTACTCCTGAGTTTCAACTGAGCAATTAAACATTGTGATTCTGCCTCTCCTGTCACCTTTAGCAGCTCCAGTATCCAACTGAAAGCAAAACAAATGAACATGGGGAAAACTTGGTTGATGTGTTTGACTACAGAATTGCTTAGTAAGCAGTAGAATAACTGAATTACTGCAAACTGGTTGCTGAGCTGCTCCCTGAAGAAGTCCCTGCAGGTGCCCTTCAGGGGCTGTGCTCATTTATGCAATACTGTTTGCCTCCACACACAGCCTTTCTGGTTCTATTGTCATGGAATACTATTGTAGAGGCAGGAAATCAAGCTTTGTTTCTCCTTTTGTTTTTCTTTGTTCTTTCCCAGACAGGAATTGTAACTAACTTAGGAAAAATGCACACCACCTGCTATGGTATGCCCTGGCTCAGACAAGAATGAGATGTTTCTCTTTAGAGGTTTTTACCATTACTGCAGGCTTTAAACCTTCACACAGAGGGCTGTAGGATGCTGAGTGCTGCTGGGCAGCATCATTAGACCCTCACCATCAATAGCATGGATTTCAGTACGTGCCTGAGTAAACAGGAGTGTGAATTTGGGCCCAGACTGTGCACTGCACAGGCAGCAACTTCTGACCAGTACCTGGTCTAGTGCAGGACTGAGGTTACACACGTGTCTTACCAAAATATAATGACACTGGGCCACACCTGGACATCACTCAGGCTGATGCCAAGTTACTGGTCCCCACTTATATGAGTGTTTTGTGAGCAGACTTGATACTGACATTACCAAGGAAGGCAGCACAAGTTCAGGGACCTGTGCTGTGCCAGCATTTTATTGTTTGTGCCAGTATTTAAAACACTCCAGTGGGGTCAAAATGCAACCTAAAGCTTCTCATTTGAGCTGCAGAACAAAATAAATAATGTATAAAGCTACTTGGTGCCAAGTTACATCTGGAGCCTAGTGGCAAATGGTCAGAGTGGGCATCTGCATCCCCAGCAGATGGGGGTGGAAATCCTGCTGGCTCCCCGTGCGGGAGTGCAGGGCCTGGCCATGGATGGGATCACTACCAAAGCATGTAGACTGCCTCCAGCTGCCAACTATGCCTTCTCTCTTGTAGCTGGATGCACAAACTGGTGGGTTACACTATTTTTTTCCTCTTCTTTTTTCTCTTTTTCCCCCCCTTAATCAAGTCACTGATGACCTGTGTTGTTAAGCCTCGGTGCTGAGAGCTTGGTATCTGGCTGGGAATGTGGTATCTTTAACAGCAGAGCTTACTGAAGATGCAAGTAACTTCCTCCTCCTCTTGGAAGCATTATCTTTTTAAAACAGAAAAAAAAAAATAGACATTTTAAATTTGATTTGCTTTTTGTTTTTCTTTTGTTTGTTGTGTTTTGTTTTGTTTTTCCCCCTATAAACCTGAACAATGTAGGTGTCTAGTCACATACAGGTCTTAGCAAGAAAGAAAGTTCGAGAAATCCAAGCCGCCATTAAGGTACGTTTGGCTTGCCCAGTTGTAGGGGGCTTTTCATCTCCATGGTTACAGGCTTTTCCTTTGTTTCCTCCCTTCCCCTACCCTGCAGGTGTCTAGTCACATTCAGGTTCTTGCCAGAAGGAAATCTCGTGATTTTCATTCCAAGCTGAAGGTATGCGCTTTTCTGCTTTTGGGCTTGTGGTTGCTATGCCTGTCCCTTCCTCCTCCTCCTCCTCCTCCCCGCAGCGACGGGGCTGCCGTGCCTGTAACCTCGTTTGCCTGCATGTGGTAGCTGTCTGCCTCTCTTTTGTGTTTAATCTCTGCTTTCTGCACTAGCATCCACGGTAAAAGGTTGTTCTAACACTGTCCAGATGCAGAGTGAACTCCTCTTTGTAACAGCTCGGCACCTAAACCTGAGTTTTAACCCCTTACTCTTATTTTTTTAACCTGTGAGTTCTAGGAGTGTATGGAAATACACAGGGGTTTTGGGTAGTTGTGTAGATGCTTTTTGGTTTTTTTTTTTTTGTTTTTGCTTTTTCCAGAGGGGTAATTGTTTTCCCAAATGTTTTTTTTTTGTCTGTGCTTTTGAAATGCTATCAAGAATCCTTAAAAGAGACATTTATTCCAACTGCCAGAGAGCACAGCTTATCAAGATTGCTCCAACTCTGAGGTGTTTCTAGAGTATAATCTAGTCTCACCTCAAGTTACCTAGAAGATACCCTGAAATACTATTTTTTAAGTTACAAATATTGACATTTAATCTTTGGAGACCCTCAGTCAGAGTCCTGTTCAGGGAATATTAAGTATCTTTGCTTAATCTGACATGATGAATTGTCCATGTCCCCATTTCCCCTGCTTTCCATAAAAGATATTCTAAGGCTAATAAGAAACTCTTGGCAATGCTTACCAGGAGTTTCTTGGATGGCTTCTTTGTTTTTTCAGTTTTGCAGTGGAGATCTTGGGACCCTTTTTGTTTTGTTCTCACATGATTTAAAAGTGGAAGAGGGAGTTTGGCATCTTTTTTTTTTTTTTGCTGTTTTTTGGGGGTTGTTTTTTTCTTTTTAATAAAAGGAACTTGTAAATCTTTTCCTTCCCTCCTTTGTGCCTTTTGGTGCATTTTTGTTGTTGTTTCCCCAAATCATCTTTTTGTTCTAGTTGAACAAGCAAAACGTGTTAGAAAGTGATGTCCCAGTACTGAGTGGTGAGCACTGCTTGTCCCCATCCTGGGAGCAGAGCATATCCATGACAGCCTGGCTTTGGAGCAGGCCTCCTTGACAGAAGCACTGGGTTTTGGGCAGCATGCTGGCAAGCTTGGATGGCTGTTGGTGGCTGGCTTTTTAGCTGCACTGGCTGAGCAGTTGGGGTTCATAAAGAACAACTAAGACAACTTAAACATCCTGCTTTTTAACCAAGGGTGCAATAATACAGAGATATGTAGCATTTTAAGCTCAATTTGTCAATCCTTGATGCCTAAAATGAAGTCTGTAAATCAGGTGGCCTTACTTTCAGAGGTGCTCAGTACCAGCAGCTCTCAGGGAGTTTTATGGGACTGGTGAGCAAAAATCAGAAAGCTCACTTAGCAAAACACAGGCCTAGGAGCCTGACAAAAATACTGGATTTACTGTTAGGAAATATTTCCCTTTCTGAATGTCCTAAATAGTTTAAAATACAAAGACATTCATAAAGCGAAAAAATATTTTTAGTACTGCACCTGCTGACTGAATTTTATTGAAGCTTTCCAGAGAAGAAAGGAGCTAGCTAAACACTAATGAGATTTCAGACCTCTAGCCTAAATGCCATTTGCAGTAAATAGAGATCCAGAGGGACTTTTCATTTTAACAAGTCACATGGAGAAGGGAAGATCTGTTAGGGTAGCAAAATGTTTTGTAAGGGGCTCAGAGTTTGCTGCCCCTTGCCACTAGTCAGGGAGTTGCAGCTCCCCAGAGCTGAGGAGGCACTGGGGGAGCTGCCATCCTGGGGCAAGGAATCAATGGCTTCAGGAAGAGTCTCCACACCCCTGACACTCTGCAGGGCCATTTGCTTGGCCTCTCTATTGACTACATGGTGAGGACAGAATGCACACTGGTGTCAGAGGTTTGCTGCCCCTGGCCTTGCTGCCCTCGCATCACTGATGGCAAAAGCTGCCTCAGCCCTTCCCAGTGAGCCTTGCAGGCCAGTGGGCCCTGGGCTGCTCCTCTTGCCCCTGCCCTCAGGATTTAGCTCCCCAAGGACCCCTGGCCCAGCCCTGGAGACTCCTCCATGGCCCCCAGCCTGAGGGGTGCCTAGGAAGGGCAGAGGAGCCAGGCTTTCCCCATATCCCTCCTCTTTGTTGCCAGGCTTGGTCTCAGCAAACAAGGTGCCATGGCATGGCATAGGCCCCTTCTGGAGCAGTTGCAGCCTCTCACAGATCTTTTTCTCTCCACGTGGAGGAGATGGAAATTTGATGCAAGATGATGCTGCCTTTATGAGAGAAGAGAGCCCTCACTTGCTGCAATTATTCCCTGGAAGTGGGAGAAGCTATTGGTTGTGGACCTGAGATGGAACCTGTCCTCCTTCAGGCATTTCATTAGGGCTACTGCCCATTTTTCTTATAATTCCTATATTGACCCATCTGTATGTTCCGTTGTCCTTTGAAAACTGCCCGAGGAGGACATCTCTGATGTGGAAGAAGAACAAGGTGAATACATTTTGGCATTACAAGTGCCCATTGTTTCAGTGGGGGCCAGTTTGGCAGGAGCCTGGACTGACCCATCACCTCCTCAGGAAGATAATGGCTGGAGTGGGGGCTGCTTGTATTTTCTGATGAAGAGATTACCAACATGAAGATAGCCAAGGGATGCTCTGCTTCTGACCCAAGCCAGCCTTCTCCTTTTAACAAGGAGCTGGTGCTTCCAATGACTGTAAAACCTGATTGGTGGCTTAAAAAAAAATCCACATGCATCTGATGCTAAGTTTCCTCCCTACAGCATGAGGAGAAGGCACTCTGGATTAATGCAGAGATCCTTTCTGCCAGCTCAGAGCTACAAGTTCAGTCAGCTCTGCCCGAGGCCATCTCCATTGCCCATGGTGCTTTCTCTTTGCCACCAGACAGCTCTCTGTGCACCTTTTGCATGTCCATGAGGCAGGCTATTGCAGAGAAGCTGCTCATCTCCTGTGGGCCAGCTCTGCTGTAGCTGAAATGTAATCATGGGCAGGCTTCTGAGGACTGAAGGGGCAGTTTGTGGAGGCTCTTGTTGCCCAGCTGACATCCACTGCTGCTAGTTTTCTTCATAACATCTTTTCTTACCTATCTTTGGGAATGTTCTCTTGACCTCAGTTCCTCTCTTCCTTTGACAAAGGGTATCACAAGTAACTCTTGTTCCCAAAGTACCTGCTTGGATTTATTTTATACCTAGAGATCTTTCTGTCTCGGCTTGGTCTGAATCCTGCTCGTGATGAGGAGAGAACTTGGGCAAATCTTCTTGTGCTTTTCTTCTTGTGCAAAAATCCAAATAGATGGAAGATCATCAGAGCTATCTGCACCCATGGCATTGGGCAGGGCATTACTGAAGTTTCCCTGACTGAAACCTCACCTAAATGCCACAAAGTCTGCTTGGTCTAGCAAAGTCCCTTTCCTTTGATGAGAAGTCCCTACAGCCACTCTGGACAGATGGGTCCTTAGCCTGCAAGAAAGAGAAATCTCACCTGTAGGTACTATTGCTGCATTTCAAGACCACCAGTAGAGAATGACCCATCAGCCCTTCCAGAGAAGTTGTACATTGTAATTCTTATTACAGCAGGAAAATAGTGCTATTCTGGAGATTATAATCTTAATTTTCTGAAGTTATTCAAATCCTCCTGAAGTTAGGGACATTTCATCTCATGAAAGAGAGGCCGAGGTAAAGCAGTCCATGGAGACAGGTCTGAAAGGCAGCTTCTCTTCATCACATTTCCTCTCAGACAGAGACTGGGGGAGGCAAAGCAACGTTTTTATGCTCTAATGCTGTGTTTCCATGTCAAATCCACCAGTCCATAGGGGTAGGATGCAGCATTTCCTACCTGTGCACAGACAGGGAGCCAAAGGCACCTCTGTCCGTTCAGGAGCAAAGATGGATTGGAAGTGGTGGATAAATAGAGAGTAAAGGTCTTCACAGCAGGACATACATATTTCATTTCAGGTATTTTTCCACAGTGTAAGATTAATTAGAGACAAAAAGAAACATCAAGATGCTTACAGTCACACGTATGCCGTGTTTTAAAATCCATTATTCTGCATTCCGCATCGGGGGATGAAAAGGAAATATTGTTGTCAATTATAAAATGCTAAAGATAGCTCTATACTTTAAAAATGAACAATGATAAAAGCCTTGAAAAATTCCCTTTGATGTGAATGGAGTCTTCAGCATTTTGAAATACAATAAGATGGATTAATTGCTACTCATTAGGCAGCAAGTTGGGACAGCTTTGAATGCGCATTCTCTTCTTGGCATTAGCTATTGCCTGGCTGAAATAGCCAGCTTTTGTATTTACTCCTGTCTTCTCTAATAATAAGCAAATTGGAGATCAGGGCTAGAAACACTGAAGTGCTCTCTGTCTTTTGTCCAGAACAATTGTATATTTTCATGATTTGTTTATCTTTTTGAGCTACAGCTAATTACTGCAAAGGTTATTTGAATCAGTACGAGATCTGAGCAGAAATAACATCTGCAAAAGTGCTTATTAGGAATCTGTTTTCTGTTAGTGTAACTGTAATACCCATTTTGTGAGCAAATTGCTGTTTCTTACGTCTTTTCTTCCCTTACATGAAAAGTTTTGTGATTTAAATATTGGTGCAGGTTTGAGGACTTCTTGAATTAATACTGTGTTCTGTTGTACTTACTTTTCCTCATACTATCTTAGCTATTTTTCCCCCAAAGTCACAGATAACATGGTATTCAAAGCCCCATGTATTATTATTCTGGGATAACAGTTTTTAATCTTTGCCGTAGAACTTGTCTGAACTGATTGATTGAGTTACACTTCTATTGATGTTGGATTAAAAGAAAGTCAAGCACAAATCCTTTTGGGCTTGTCATGTAGAACTCTTGTTTCATTTGGGGCTTTTATAGATCTTCAGATTCATAATTGGATGATACTGGGAAATCATTAGTATTATTATTAACTAATTTAACTATGTATCTTGCATTCCAAAATGAATGAGTGAAAAGTAAACCTCAAGGGCCTGATTCATTAAAAGTTACATTGCATTAGTTTCTTCTAAAAACAGTGTTTGCAAAAGCAGCCAGAAGCAGCAGGTTAAAACATGAGGCAGATCCTGATCTCCATTGCAGTGATATGTTAGGAGTTCAGTGAAACTAGAGCAGATTTGCAGTGTTGTACTCTAAATGCACCTTGGTAACATCCATTCCTACTCACACACACAAGACTTTTATAAGGGGAGGGGAAGGCAGCAGTCTGTTGCTTTCTACAGTGGCATTCCTAGGCAGCAGCAATCCCATCAGAGTTCATCAATGAAGTAGAGTCAAGCCAGGTCAGGGCCAGATGGGACCTAGCCAAGGAATACCTTAAGCTCCAGCAGGATTTAATGATTCAGTAGGAGATGCTGCCCCCCAAGCCTCTGCTGAACCTTAGCACAAGACTCTGCAGCACACTGGGCCAAACCTTCATTTTACACACATCCTAGTGAACCTCATTGACCTGGAAGGATTTATTCCAGCTCTACACAGCTGAGAGCAAAACCAAACCCTTTCTGCCTTGGAAAAGATAGGAATTCAAAGTCTTAACTGTTTGTGGTCATTAAAATCCCACAAGGTTCCTGTTCTGAGTAGGGGTGTTAACCCATTTGTCCTGGCCCCATTCCAACCCGGGTAATTACTGTAATCTGCCTGTTTAAATTACCCCTGCCGTTTTAATTGGATATATTCCTTCTCTTGCTGCCTACTCTGGGATGTAATACCATTGTGTGTTATTAATCAGTTACCAGGTTTCACCCCAGAAGCAGCCATGTTGCAGTGGTAGGTAGAAAGACTCATTCCCTCCTGGTTCTGAGCACTCTCCATTAGAGCATAAAACCCCCCAAAATATCCTTGTTTCTGAAAGTGGCAGACAAGCTCATACTTCAGTTTAAATAGAGCTTTAAATGGTAGTTTTCCTATTTGCTTTTGAAGCCTGAAGTCTGCCTGATTATACAAGCATAGGCCATCACCTTGCAGCTTTCCAAAGCTTTCCTGGAGCTGAAGGTGCTCTTTTGCCAAAGGAAGCCAGGACCTCTTAGGTGTTTGTGTTTGATTTTGAATTTTATTTCTTTCATGTTTGAATATGAAGTTACAGTTATTTGGGGAAAAACTGCTCTTCTGCCTACACAGAGGTTCCTGAGCCTGTGAAAGGTGACCCTTGCTGTTGGGCTGTGTGGGCCTGGGGATGTCCAGTCAAACTGGCAGATTTGTCACCACTCAGAAACTGGGTAGGACTTGCTGAAACTCCTCAGGACTAGCCCCACTGCAAGGGCTGTATTTCAGAGCTGTCACCCTAAACATTGCTGCTCTCTCTCCAAGCTCCTGAAAATGGAATTGGTCAAAGAGGATGAGGCACAGCCACCACAAAGTGCAGAACATTCTGCATTTGAAAGGCAGGGTGAAAAGCAACAGCTGGCAAGAAGGAAGGCACATCCCTCTCATGGCACAAAACTAAAGATGTTTTCTCCCTCCAGAAGTCCCTGTCAGTGTTCCTAACAGTCTTGAAGGGGTTGCACTGGTGTAGCTGGTTGCAGTGCAGGAGAGGAGGCTACAGTGCCACAGCAGTGCTGGAGCAATACAAAGAAGGTAGTCACAAAAGCAGCATTCATGAAGTTTTGGAGCTTACTAGGACCCAAAGGCACATACCTCTTCAGTCCTGCATTTCACACACGGGATACTGATTCCCTCTAAGTTTGGGTTTGTTTTGTAGCCTGCAGGTGAGACTTGCAATGCTTTGGCGTTTCCAAGCCAGCTCACCTAACAAAAAAGGGGGGGGGAAGAACAGAAAAGTCTGATGGGGCTAGCATCTCCACATTGCTTAAGGACATCACCTCCTTTTCATGATAGAGGATCCCTCTTACTGTGCAGGAGGGGAGAGGGGCTGGCTTTCTGGAGAGCTGCATCCATCTCAGGATACTGCCACCTCTTAACATCGACCAGAGCATGTTTCAGCCAGTAAAACACAGCATGCACAAAGCTCCTGTGCTGGGGCAGGCAGGGCTGAGTGCCAGTAGCTGGCTCGCAGCTCTTAGCCAGTGAATTGGCTGTGCTTATAGGGGAAAGCTACAAGTTGGAGAAATGACCAAGTTTTGTCAGGCACCCTGTCCCTCCCACTGCACAGCAGCAGGACAGAAGCTGCTCTGTCGAGGCACTGTCAGCTGTGGCCAGGCAGTCTGAAGGCTGAGGCAGCAGCATGCAGTGCTGCTGTGCAGGAGGCAGTGCAGGGGAGCCCACAGGGGTTGCTGCCGCTGCAGGCAGCACTGCAGGCAGCACTGCAGGCAGTTGTACTCCAGCTGCAGAGCAGGGACCCTGCAGGAGCAGCTACTCCCCTGCTCCACCTGCTGCTCACCTGGGCTCTGTCCCACAGGGGCTCCTTGGACAGCTCAGGGAAACAAGCTCAGCCACAAACCCGTCTGCAGCTTTCACACCCGGAGCTGGGGCTTAGTCCCTCTGCTTTGTTCATTAGGGTTTGATCCCCCTTTTTTTATTTTGCTTTTAATGAATCAGCCCTGAGGTGAAAATAATGCATTTGTTTAAAGCTGATATTTAATGCTGAGCAAACTGCTCTTCCTTTGTCTCTTTACTATTTTGTTCATATTTTGCTAAGAATCTCCTATTCTCCACAAGCATTTTAATAAACTGTTTGTTGTTGTATCCAGGTAACGAGCATGGTAAGTATTTTAACTAAACCCAGTATTATGTACCTTAGCTGTGCTTGGCAGAATTTTTGGCTAGCTTTCCTCTACTCTCAGCCTGTGCTGTTTCTAAAGGAGCTATTTAAAGGAAGAAACTGCTCACCTATAGCACTACTACATACAAGCTTTAGAGGGAGCATATGTGCAAAGTCATCTATCAGATAGAAGAGCATGCATCTCTTGCCAGCATGCTTGCTACTTTGCTTGTAAAGTAAAACCAGAAAAAAAACCAAACCAAAACAAATCCAAAATATCCTTGCTTAATACTGCTTGTGTTCCTTCATTCTAAGCCACGTCCCTAAATATTAGCACTTATTAATGCAGTACTCCTGGATGAGGAGAGTACAGTATTTTACCTGACCTGAGATAACCACTCAGTTAACTCTCTTGCATTAAGAGACTTTATTTTGTCTATTCTACATGATTGGCAGTAACTAGGACTCCAAGCACTGCCCTTCTGCAAGTAATCAATCTCAAGTCAGCTTCTCTTAAACTTGTTCCTATATGCTTGAAAACAACAGAAATGTTATGGCTGATTGTTTTCTTTGGGAACACTGTAAATCAGCAAAATACCACCACAATTGGAAGTTTTAGAAGGTTCCTTTACATTTTTGTGATCTGATTTCTAAAACACTTGTTGTAAAGCAGAACCCAAAATGTTTCTAAACCTTTAAAGCATGAAGAAAAAAGCCTGTCATTTGCACTGCCAGGCAGTCGCAGTGCTGCCTTCTCATTTTACAGTGTGATAGGAAAGGCAAACTTCTCTTGGATCCAAATGGTAGAGCTCAAATCTCAGTGCTCCTTGTCGTGCTAGTAGCATTCTGTCTTTAGTGCAGCCTGACTGAAAACCAGCAGAATGTGGGCAGTAGTTTGCTCTCCCAGAGCTTTCTGTGTGTTGGCAGAGCAGGCTGTGAGAGTTCAGTTCTACCACGTGTGTCTGAGAGGAGGTTTTGCCTTCAGGTAGTTTGAGTGTGAGCCTCCATGCTGTATTTTATTTTTTTTTCCTGCATGGTTTGCTATTTTTGCATTATCTGTGTGGCTTTTTAAAGTTTGTAGTTCTGTGCTTGTAGCTGCAGTTATTGAACGTTTGTTGTGCCAAGTGTTTTAAGACTCCATGTAATTGTCATGTTCAAGGATCAGACAGCAAAGGACAAAGCACTCCAGCACATGGCAGCAATGTCATCAGCTCAGATAGTCTCAGCTACAG
This sequence comes from Bucco capensis, assembly GCA_013396975.1. NCBI lineage: Eukaryota > Metazoa > Chordata > Aves > Piciformes > Bucconidae > Bucco > Bucco capensis. The sequence goes on along the minus strand of VWZO01020258.1, from coordinate 1,133,097 downwards.
CTATTCACAACAAGCTGGGCCTGCCAGGAATTCCCCGTCCTACGTTTCCTGGGGCACCTGGGGTAAGTTGTTAGCCAAGTCCCCCAAAAATCCCTGTATTCTCTAGCAATGTTCTGTAGAAAACTAAGGCGGAATGAATGCATTAATGCTTTTACTGGTGTTTGCAAAAGGAATCATGCTTGTTCAGAAATATCCCAAATCTTTCAACAAAGAAAACAATTGTGGGTCTGTTTGTTTGTTTTTCCTCTTTCAGTTTTGGCCTGGCATGATTCAAACAGGGCAGCCTGGATCCTCACAAGAGTAAGTCTGGAAATCAAAGGATGCTTCCATGTGCAGTGTGGGGCTGGCTTGTGCACTTTGCTGCCAGAGGATACCAGAAGAAGGAGGAGATGATAGTTGTAGGGAAAGGAAGAGCCTTTACAGTGATGTGAACTCTATTTCAACAAGTTAGAAGGGATCCCAGACCTCAGAGCTGAGGCTGAATCCATAATGGGCACCCTCCTTTTCTTCTCCCATTGTGTGGTGAGATGCAATGATAACGCCAGGGAAGCAGCTGGTAAGGCTTTGCCTCTGCATAATTTCCAGCACCAATGCTCCCATCCTCTTTTTAAGTGTCTGAGCAGTGCTGCAGGCAAAGAGGACAAGGTCTCCTGCAGGGCAGCAGGTGACTGCATGAGAGCCATTGGTGGTCAGTGGGGTTACCATCCTTTGGCACTGTGCTAGCCACAGCACCACAGGGAGAAGGAAGCCTTTTGCCTCTGTCAGGTGTTCATCTTCAGCCCTGCAGTAGTCTCTGGAGCAATGTTTCCCAGACTTATTTTTCAGCTTTTCCCTACCTTCTCCCCTTGAGGTCCATGGGAGTGTTTGTGCCTCCGGAGTTCATTCTCCTCTGGATATGTTGGAAGTGAAATCAGTCACCGTCCATTTCTGCTGTGCAGGCAGGCCAGGTTTCTTGCTGTGTGAGCACAGAGGAGTGCCTCACTCTAAGGTGTGGGGTCTAGTTCTCATCCCTCTCTCTCTATTACCTCTTCACTGTCTGTCTGTTAAATATGCTGTGCAAGGGACAGGGATGTTAGTGGGTAAAGGACATTGAGCATGTATTTTCTTGTGCTGCGTGACTCTTGCTGGACTATGCTGTGGATGCCATGGTGTCTGATTGTTGCTAACTCTTCGTTCCAGCGTAAAGCCATTCGTTCAGCAGGCCTATCCCATACAGCCATCAGTCACAGCTCCCATTTCAGGTAATTCCAGTTATAGTCCTCTTTAAAAAGACTTGAATTGTATGCTGAATGTGATGTATGAATTCCTGAGATGGACAGGAACACTACCCCACAGCTAATGGAACATGTAGCCAAACAAAAACCATCCCAATGTCTCATTATCTGGTTCTATCTGAGGGAAAATCACTGGGGTGTTGGGGTTTGTTTGTTGTTTGGTTGGGTTTTCTTACACTGTAGGTAGGAAGCACTAATACTTGTGCAGGGAGCTGTGCTGTGTGATCTCCAGTCAGCATTCCATATTATAGGAAAATGCTTTGTAAAAACTGAGTAATGGGAGGCTTGTTTCTTTTTCAATAGCTAAATCTTGCTTTCATCTCTTAACAAGAATAAGCCTTAACTTACTTTAAATTGAGGCTAAAAACTCTTCCAAACCAGCCTTAAGTATAAAAGTTCTCTGTGTGTCTGGTTGTTGATAACTCTTCCCCTTCCTGAAGGTCCTGCTCTGCCTGGTACTACTTTGATAAGTACCAGTGTTTGTTTATTCTGGCTTTCATTGCTCAAACGGATCAAGCCCTTTCCATGGCTACATCATCACTTCTTTCCTCAAGTTGAGTTCATGACTAATTTCAGGAAAGATCTCTGTTTCTTTGCAGATGATAAGATGCTTCTGACCCTGTTTGAACTGCAGTTCTCTGACTCTTACCCAGTTTTTTTATGATTTTCTAACTTGCTGCTATTTAATGTTTAAAACTAAAGGTTGTCTTTCTGCGTCTGTGATTATTTCTTTTTCCTTAACATTCCTAACTGAAAACATTGTCTTCTGAGGCAGACATTTTGAATCATCTTCTTTTATTCCTCCAGGTTTTCTCTCAGAATAGGATTATTAACATTTCTAATCAGTCCAAACTCCTGCATGGCTTTTTGCTTCATTAGAATTCCTGTTCATGTCAAGCTAGTCACGTTTGTCATTCCCTTCATTGCCTAAATGTGAGGCTTGTAGTCAGATGCCATGCTCCCATTAGGAGATATTGACACATGCTACCTGGGACCCCTCCCTGTTTCTCAGCCTAGTTCAGCATTCTCTTTTTCCTAACCTTTGGTGCCTTCCTTGTGACTGCATCTCTCCCAAGATCAGTTTTGCCTTCAAGCTGCTGCCTTTCCCTTTTTCCTTTGCTGTTTTGTTTCCTTCTCATCTAATTTTCCATGATGAGGAGCAAGAGCATTTATTCTTTCTCTTGAGGTGAATTAGAGATGGTGGTTGACATCTTTCTCTCTCTCGACCATGTCATTCCCTCTTTATTACCAATTTAAAACCTTTTACTTTTTAGGGTATGATTCAGCTCTCTACAGTAATTATTTATTATTATCTGTAATATAATGCTGCCTAAAAGCTCCCAAAGAAGTCAAAGACCCAATGTGCAAATACAGAGTAAGAGACAGTTCCTGCCTTGGAAACCTTAGACTCTAAATAGGAGAGAGGAACTGAGTGGCAGAAGAAACAGGCAAAAGTAGAGGTGATTGCCTTGGAACATGGCACATTAGGAGCCAGAAATGGAGACCAATCCTCTTGGCTCCCAAGGCAGCAATATCTCCTTTGAGTCTTGCTGGCAGTTTCTGAGGAAGGGTTGGCTGTAAGTCCACCTGAAGTCTCTATAAATCTCTGCCATCTAGTATGTAATGTAAACAGAGATGCTACAGTGAGTTACAGCCCCAAGGAAACAAAGAAGCAGCTCTTTATTTGCACTATTAGTAGCTTGCTGGGTTGGGACCTCTTTTTCTACACATGGTTCTGTGTTTTCCCAGTTCTAACTCACTCTGAATTCATTATTTGCTAACATTAATATAAGCATCCAAGGGCTTACATGCATAATTCTCAATTATATCTAATTGATAAAATATAAACTGAGGTACTGTCAGCTTCTTGATGCAAACCTTTCCTTTGCTGTAGGATTTGAGCCCACGTCAGCTCCAGCTCCATCAGTCCCTGCGTGGCAGGGCCGATCGATCGGTACCACAAAGCTCAGGCTGGTAGAGTTCTCAGCTTTCCTTGAGCAGCAGAGGGATCCTGAATCAGTAAGTCTGCTCTTTAATTGGGTCTGGGGGGCATAGCAAACCTTGGGGTTTATTTTTAATATATTTTTACTAAGTTTTTTGTTTTGTTTTGATGTATACCTGCAAGGGTAGTAGATGAAGTTGGCTATAATGTTTCATTTACTCCAGTAAGCCTTGAATCTTGATATTAATTGTCATGTGTTTACTGAGAGCATTTGTTAGCAGTCTAGCACTTTCTGCTGCATCACAAATAAACCAGAAGGGCTTCTTTCAGCTCAAACCTGAGAATTTTTACTGAGATAATTTCTGGAAAGCCAATACTGTCATGAGTGGATGATCCAGACAGGCCATTCTTGTTCATATTGCTGGTAAAATACAGTAGCTTGAAGCAGAGAGAAGCTATCACTTACTCTTCTAATTCAGCACTGGAAACCATAGCATTTATGGGCTCTGGCCAGGGATGTTATCCAGGGAGTGTTTACCCTGCATAATGGAGATTGGAGACATAGCCCAGAACCCTTACAACAGAGGAATGCTCCTGGCAGAGAAACATCCCAATAAAAATATACCATATCTCAGCTATTCATATACTAAATCTGTGGCAGTGTGTTGGTTTGCTAAGTGCCACCTTTTGCCAGGTTGAATTAACTGCGAGGGAGGAAATGTTTGGCAGCAGGCACAGCTGTCTCAGCACTTACCTGACTCTTGGATACTGCATGGTTTCCATGGACTCCCTCTGCCTTCCTGTGGCCCTGATTCCCAGCAGTCATGGCTCTGGTGGGCTAAAGCTTCATCTTAATGTCCTCCAGATTCATCCACAGCTGGAATGCCTTCTCCAGCCCCAAGTTCATCCAGACAGCAGTTTCTATTTCCAATGCAGAAAGACAACGTCCAGGTTTTGTCTCCTCAGGAAGCCTTATCACTACACAGCTTTTGGAGTTCTTGGCTCTCTGATCCCATGTAATGCCTCCTGCTGATTTACAGCTTCTGCCATATGCAGCTTGCTGCCCACCAGAATGTTATGTGTGTGCCTCCAGGCTATTGGGAAAACAGGATGCAGCCATGCCATGCCCAGCATTACTCTGCTGTGTGTGAGTGAAATGGCATTTCAGTCTACTTTAATTTACTCTTTTGCTAGTATACTGCCTAATTATCCTTTTTCCATAGGTTTTTATAATGCAAAACTATATGCAAAACCCATGAGGTTCTGTGGTGTAGAGAGTGAACAAGAGTTGAGCAACTAGGTTGCTTTTGTCTTTCCTTCTAAGAAAGAAAATCTCCCTCAAACCCAGAACACTCCTAACAGCTAACATGTCACTGGTGAAATGAAACCAGCTGAATGACCTGAATATCTTTGCAGTGGGACTCAAAGACCAAAAATAAGAAGGTGCTGCTGTGGCAGGTGAAGGAGCCACAGGTGCCCCTGTGCCATGTGTGCCCACACACGGTGTGTGGGCCAGCAGCCTGGGGACCTGTTGGGGCTCTCCTTGCCCAGGCAGCACATCCCCTTGCACTGCAGAGAAAGAGTGGAGGCCTGACTGGGAGTATGATTACCTGGAATGGCCCTGTAAAGCCTATTTAGGAGTAAACTAATATTCTTGGGAACTCGTGAGGGTGCAGGGAGGCCCAGCAGAGCTTGTCCCAGCTTGAGAGCATACTGCTCAGCAACTCACCTTGTAAATACAGAGCTCACACAGGAGGTTGAGAAGCAAGAGCATCAAACTACCCAGACTTGTTTGTAAAACAAGAGTTGCTCGTGTGCTGTAACACTGCAAAAATGAGACAAGCAGTCAGTTGCCAGTCATGCATTGCTCCCAATGGAGCTCATTCTCTACAGCCATGCTGCAAGTGCAGTGGGGCAGTGCTGTGTAAGGGCTGCATGGGGACAGCCTGCACTGGCTGGGACAGGCACAGCTGAAGGAGGAGCCCTCATGGGCAGTGTCACCACCACTGCCTGGGAGAGGGAGTCAGGGGGGAAAGGGGAGGCATTGTTGAGATTAAATTAACTACATTGGATCATTTGGATCTTAAACAAGGGCATAGAAAAAAACCTCATTGCAGTGTGACCAGCTCCCAAAAGCAGGAAGACTTTTGCTGGATAGGCTCTGGTGCATGCCTGGCTGCAGGGACAGCTCTGCCTCCTGCCAGCCTTCCCCATTTCCGGTGCCCAGGCTTTTCCAGCAGGCACCAGAAGCCCTCACCTCATTTAGTGCTGCTGAAGCAGCACATGGTTGTGTGTATCTTTCTTTGTGTTGGTGAGACATGTTAGTGCAGATATGGTTTGTGTGGCATGGAGAGGATGGGGTTTTAGTGCTTTATAAATAACAGTCAAGGCAAGCAAGAGCTGTCTTTTGCACAAGGTACACATGAAGTCATGTTGGCTTGTGCTATGGTTGCAGCATCTCCTGTGTGCCTTTGCTGACCTCAGAAATGCATCCATCTGTATGTTGCTCTGTGAGAGCCATGTAGGAGTTGTCATGCATCTTCTGAAAGAAGGTAGTTCTATGTTCAGTGTGTTGTAAGTTCACATCTTCTGACTTCTTGTAGTAGTGGGGGAAAATAGGCCAATTCCACCTTAAAGTGTAACCTGGAAGTTTACAGAAAAAGGCTGATTGGCCATGGCAGCTGGGGCCAGGCTGTGATGGTCCTGGGGAGGCTCCTTGCACTCTGTATTCCTGCAGAGCAATTAGAAATTTGGGTCAGTCTACCCGTGGTGACTCCTGGCAACTTGAATGGGGCTGTGCGTGGGCACAAAGATCCACCCCAGGGCATTCATTGTATGAGTGGGGCCTTAACCATTCCTGGGGTTCTTCCAATGGCAGTTGGTGTTTGAAGGTACAAAAGCCCCTCAATGTCAGGCAGTTCTGTTAATCTGGAGTGGACATTCTGGTGGCTGGAAATGTGCTCCGTGGAGTCTTGTCTCTCGTGGAGGGCTGCTGACATTATTCCCTTGCCTAGCCACAAAATTGTTCCATTTACAAGAAAAAATTATAGGAAGGAAACAATAAGCAACCCTCCCTGTAACTGCGTGGCAGAGGCCAGTCTGGGAGGCATAAGATGGCATGGTTGCAAAATCCCAGAATACTGGCTCTGTGGTTAAGGATGGGTAAAATTACTCCTCCTTTGACATGAAAATCAATTCAGTTTACAAATGTCAAGCTGTATTTTCCTTTTGTAGCATTTCATGCTCAAGTACGTTTCCCAAATGATGCATCGAAGCTGCCCTTGTAGGTCCAAGCATTTTAGTTACCTTTAATTGTTTTCTGCCCTATATTCTCAACAGATGAACAAGTTTACGTACCTGTCCTATTGCTTTCAAGATAGATTTTCCTTAATAGGAGCTTTCCATCTTTGCTGTGAAAGTTCAGGACAGATGCTTAAACTAAGTAATCCCATGTTCCTTAACCAGTGTAAACTGAGTATGCAAGCAGATTAAAAGGGATCTAAGCAAGTGACTGTTACACAAGTAGCTATAAAACTCAAAGACTGTAACACTGAAATAATTCCAATTATTCTATTATATATATATTTTTAAAACTTACTTTCCAATTAGGAGAAAAACTCTGCCACCACCCAACCAAAAAAAACTTTCTCCTCTTCCTTCTCAAGGTTTCTTCCTCTCTTGCTGCCACATTCCTTTTGAGTGTGAGCAGCTCAGACAGGTTTACATCTCTGATTTCTATATAGGCCTATAAAGAGCATGGTTGGTGGGCATTTCCAGTATTAATCCACCTCTCCAAACTGTCAGATTGTGTTAGATCTCCATTCCAAAATGTATTTTTAAAAAGTGGTGAAGAAGTGAAATATTCTTTATGTTTTAATTCAGGTTTTATTGTTGTTGTAAAAGGGCTTTGTGAGCCCAGAGAGAATTGTGCCTGGGAACCAGCAAGTGAAAGCAATTGCTCCAGGGCCATAAACCCAGCCTGCCTTCATTAGCCAAATGCAGTAAAATTCACCCAAGTTAATCAAACCACCTAAGTGATGAAAAATAAATGAGTGCTTTTCAAAAGAAGCCCTCCATCTTTGAACAATATCCATTGTTACAAGCATTGTTTATCCTTTCTGTGTAAACAGCATAAAAAGCAGTTCAGTTTTTCAGCCATGAGGAAGTCCTTGCTTTAGTGTCTCTGGGATGCGAAAGGATGAGGAAGCAAACCCACATTAGGATAAATGTCTTGGAGGGGCAGACTCAGGACTTGAGGTCATTTTAATCTAAAGTCAAAGTTTAACTAAAGGCAAGGGCCATTTATTTTGCAGTTTTGGAGAGCTTCAGGCTGGCCCTGAGAAACAAATGTCACACTCTGAAATGTTCATATTCAGGTGTCCCTTGTGAGGAGTGCCAAGAAACCACGTGAAGAGGTCCAGTACTGACACAGGAGGCTCCAATCCTGAAACCACAGTGTCACAGCAACCTCCCACTACTGACATTCCCAGGGGACCCTGTGGAGAGGGGCAGGAGAACTGAGCCAGCTACCCAGTGCTGCACAGGGCACTGGCTCTGGCCAGGGAAACGTGGAATTGGGAAGTGATGGGCTGAGGCTGTGGGGTAGCTGGAGCAGAGCCCAGGTGCACAGCCCTGTGATGAGCCCAGGAGAGCTGCAGAATCAGGGGGGGCCGTTTCAGTGGGGGTCCCTCTGCCTCGCTCAGCACTGTGCTTTCCCAGGGCAGGAGGAGCAAGGGGACACATGGGTCAGGCTGTATCTCCCCTGTACTGCCTTGGTGCTGAACCCCAAGCATCCATCCTTGTGCATGCCCCAAGGGGCTTAGCACCTCACTGTGCCTCTGCCTCACACCTTCCCATGTTGTTCCACTGCATCTTCCCCACCCCAGCATTGCATATCTAGGCTGCAAATCAGGCTCTCAGGAGTTGGGAAATGTCCTGGTGCATCTGCTCCACACTGCAGCAGCAGTTAATTACATGCTCCCATGTTTATTTGTTCCTGCTCCATTCAGTGTAGCTGTAGATGGCCCTTCTTTGATAAGCAACTATTCAGTAGTTTGTTTTCTTGTGTTGCTGCAGCGTGTGGCCCGCTGCCCTGCTCACTGTGCTCTGCCTAACCTCTCCTCCAAACAGAATTAATAACTCCCCCATTTGCATGGCACAGATGGAGTAGTGCAGTCATTTTTGAGATGAAGGAGCATTATTACTCCCATGTGACAAACCAAGAAGTTCAGGTGCAGAAGAATGAATGGGCCACTGATTTGGAGGGTCCCCTTTGCTTTGTCATGAGCCTGATTTTGCAGAATGCTTAGTGTTATTGAGAGCTTCTTAGCTTCAGGCATAATTTCCCCATCTGAGCACTCAGCACTTCTGGAATTGGGACTGCAGGGTCTCAAATCAGACAGGCCAGTACTGAAGGATTCATCTTCAGTGTCTGAGGAAAGCCAATGAAGATGTTGTGTGAGCACCTTGCCTGAGCAGCAAGTCCCAGTTTGACGCTTGGGCCCCTGTGGCAGTAGCTGAGAAGTGCTGGGCAGCATTAATGTGTCAGGGCTGGGAGCTGCCCTTGCTCATCACCTACCTGCCCGAGGTCTGCAACCATTAACTAGCCAAAGATCTATTACTTCACATTCCTGATCCAGTCCTTGAGCAGATCCAGGCAGGAGTCTGAATGGGTGGAGGTCCTTGAAAGACTCAGTTGGCCTAGCATCCCAACACAGAAATGTCAGTTAGCATTTCACATGAAATGATTAAAAACCTTAATACCAGTTCTAGCATTAGAATTTTATAGATACAAGTACCAGTCTGCTTTAGTGGGGGACAACAGCAACAGGAATGAAAGATTCAGTTATTAGGGTTTGGGTAGGAATAAGAAAAATGGTTGGCAGACCAAGCAATTTTGTTACATCAGCAGGAAATTAAAGTGTGTCAGATTTACCAGATAGAGCAAGGCAGCAGAGCTGAGGCTGGGTAGGGTACAAGTCAGAGCCACGAGCAGACTGCTGATATGCTAGGGATTGTTTTTCCATCACCCACCCCACCTGGCTCTCTTTTCCTCCAAAAGCACAGGTGCTGTGCAGGCAGCAGTGCATTTTTAGGAGATGGGTTGGACCAGTCTGTGGAGATACAGAGGGAGTGACTGCATGGTGCCAGGCACCCGAGCAGTGCTCTTTTCTGTCTTTGTGGCAGAAGGTCAGGCTGTCCCACCTGCCTTCCACTCACCTGTCCCTCTGAGCTGCAGCAGAAGTCCTGGTGAGCTCTAATGCAGTATATGTTCAGTCCCAAGAGAGCTGAGAGGCTGTGTCTCTGTGTCAGGGCAGAGAAGAGCTGCAACAGAGCCTTTCTAATGTCCTTCCCCTTTGGGTGCTGGAGTTTGTTTGGGCACACAAGGCTGTGATCGGTTCAAGTAGCCAGCCTCTCCCCAGAGTATTGTCTCACAGGGATTTGTTGCTGCAAGTCATGTTCTAGACAGCCTCACCCCCGGGGTTGTTGTGCTTAGAATTTGCAGGAACCTACGGAAGCAGGCCAGCTAGCAGAGTGCTGTTAGTAGGTTATTAGCCAAGGCAGTGGGATGCTGCCACCTCCCTGCCCTGCTCAACCAGCCCATGGCTCTGTGAGGTCCTGCTGCAGGGCCACAGGTGTTTGCAGAGGAGCTCACGCTGCCTGTACCAGGCTGGGGGTGACTGCCAGGAGTGTGAGTGATCTGGTGGGGTTCAGTGGGAGAGCAGAGTGCTGTGCCCATGAGCAGGGTCAGCCCTGCAGAAGCAGCTGCCCCAGGGCTGTGTCTCAGGCCACCTGCCTGCCCTCTTGCTCTGCGTCCATGTCCATGTTGGCAGGGCCCAGGAGCCTCTCGCTGCTGGAGTGCTGCTCCCCAGGGTTGTGTGGGGTGGACAGGAGCAGGATGCACTGGGTACCCCAGCAGCTTGGCATGCCCAGCTTCCCTGCAGCAAGAGGCTTGGCTTTGCTGCCATGTGTGCCGTGGCCATTGCTGTTTTATTAATGAAAGACTTGGTCCAATAGAGGCTTGTCAAGGCTTGGCATTAGCTCTGCAGGTGTGGGGAGGCACAGGGATGGGGCAGGGAGAGCTGGAGCAGTTTGCTAACCTGTGTTTCATGGAGCAGAAAGGCTGTGGCCTTAGAATGTAAGTGTAAAATTGGTGAGGAGCTGTTACAAATACATATGCTGGCTGATCAAATAAAGGTAGGTGGTTTGTCTTTGTTCTGCTCCAGCTTAAATGCCTGCATCCCCTGCCATTGGCAATTTGTCTTGGTTCTTTGAAATTCTTAAGTGGATTATAATTTTTCTGGTGGTATTATTTGACAACAGTCATATTTCATGGCTTTGCTGCATTCTTGGGATAGTTAGGATTTTTTGAGGGCAAGGAGCTCAGTAAGAGATGGCCATCTCCAGGGCATCTTGTGTAGTGCAGATGCTGAAGACAGAGCTAGAAATGTTCCTGGTGTTCTTATGTAGTTTTTATCCTTAGAAAATACAGGATTTGACCTAAGAGGTTTTACAGCATCTGAAGCACATTATTACCCCAGTGTCAGATGCAAATCCTCTAAATGCTGTAGTACAAGTAAACTCCTCAGCACCTAATGTACCTCAATGACTGTGGAAGACTCAATCTAAAACAACAGTGAATTCCCAATATGAGGCTGTTTTTAAGCTTTTGGGGGTCAAAAATACAAGCATAAAACCTTGGGGTTTTTTTTTTTTTCTTTTATCTATGCATAAATTCCTCTCCTGGAATATGTTTGCATGAGAATGATAGGATCATTTTGGTGTCTTATTTACTCTGCTCCCAATGCTATATTCTCATTTGTTAGCTTGTAAAAATATGCCATGTGTAATTAGGTTAGTAATGATTGCACTTAGCAACATAAGGAGAAAATAATCACACATTGCAATATCAAAATAAACATTTCTGTCCTAAGAACTGGATCAGGTGATGCCACACCATCTGTCCTGCTGTACCCAGTCAGAAATGCTGCTGCTGCAGCATCTGCTCCTCTGGTGAGCTCCATGGACAAGGGTGGTAGCTTTACAGCTGCCTTGAACTGGGCTGTGGTGTTTAAACAGTGTTCAGGCTTTAGGCTCCATGCACCTATCAATGTCTTTGCTTTTGCTGGTGTTGGGATACAGAGCAATTGGTGTATTTTCCTGGTTGGAAGAATAAGCTCCAGTGTGTGAATTGTCTTGGGAATGTGCAGTTGCCAAAGTGTAAGATGCAGCTCTCCCTTCATCCTTTGCTCCAGAGACACCCTTTTGGGGAGGACACTCTCCTGGGTGTGGGAGATCTGAGCCCTTGGTTCTGCCCCTAGAAAAATGTGGTTATTTGTGCAGCCAGGAACAAGGCCAGCAGAGAAGACTGAGAGGAGGCAGTCCCAAAATAAATAATAACCTGGTCAAGCTTTCCACTTGTGCACAGAAGAAGCTGGGATGGCATTATTTTGGAAGAGGGAAATCCATGGAGCTAGCGCTCTCAGGCTTGTACTTGATTGTGGAAATACCTCAATGAAGTGTGACACTTTTTCCCCTCCAGAAATACAACCCTGTGAAAAGCACAGGCTGTGTCTCATTTTTGGCCCCATACACAGAGGAGTGCTCTCTGACTCAAAATGCATATTCCACTGTGCTAGATGATTTTTAAATAGATTTCAGTTTGATTTCCTAAGTGCAGAAATGTAGCCAGTCCATTTGCTTTTCCCCAGAGTTGTGGACATCTGCTAGGGAAGACCGTGCTGACAGCAAAGGAAAGCTCTGAGTGGATGTCCAATTAATTTAGATTTGTCACCTCAATTTGTTCATTCAGCAGGTATATTGTAAGCAAAATAGTTTAAATGAGGTCTGCTTTGGGGTTGTAAATATTTTATTTGTGCTTAGCTTGTGGGAATTGCCCTTATATACAGCATCTGTTCAGTATGACAGGGTTTCTAGTGTTCATTGACTCCATGTCAGCTGCCCTTTAATTGAGTTAGCAGAATGTTTTGTGCTCTGCATGGTTAAAACCTCCAGTGTTTGATCTGCTGATGGACTGGTGGAAGGTCTTCAGGGTCCATCCTTGGCTTTCATTTCAGGTGCTGAAAGGTGCTCTTGTCTTGGACAAATGGCAGCCCCTACAAGACCATCTTGGACTCAGTAGGGGCTGCTGTGGATTTCACTGGCCCAAGGCAGGAAAGGGGCTGCTGAGGTGATTCCCATCATTATAATGAGGTGTGATGGGATGAAGCTAAGAAACAGGAAATTGAAGCTGTATATGTTTTGGCAGAGATGGTCATCTGTGGAGCTGAGCTCCTGAGGGAAGTGGTAAAAGTTTGACTCTTTCATATTACATGGGTTGGAAATAGAGGAGGGCATACAAGGAGGAGCCCTTCTGTAGTAACAGCAAGACAGTGACTGGCTGCCTTGTTCCTGTCGTTCTGGAGGTGTGTATGCTAGCAGGCTCTGAGGATGTGGGGTGTTAAAGGCATGGTTTCCAGAGGCAGAGGTAAGGCTTTCCTCGTGATGTTCATCTGCTGCTGCTCGGCGAAGGGCTTGTTACCCCCATGGCTCCACTGACTCTTCTGGTGTCAGCCACTCCCTCGAAGATGCCCATGTTTGGTGGGCTGCTCTAGGGCTGCAGGGTTTTGATGTTGACCCTTGTCGTAAGGGGCTAGGGCTCAATCACTACAGTTGTTGATGGAAATCATCCTGCAGAAAATGACAGTGCCAGGAGTATGGGAGCGATTCCATCCCTGCAGGCATGCTCCCCTCTGCTGCAGAGCACTGATGTTGCTGTCTCTCTCCTGCAGTACAACAAGCACCTCTTCGTACACATCGGGCACGCCAACCACTCCTACAGTGACCCCTTGCTCGAGTCCGTCGACATCCGCCAGATCTACGACAAGTTTCCGGAGAAGAAGGGTGGCCTGAAGGAACTCTTTGGCAAGGGGCCCCAGAACGCTTTCTTCCTTGTCAAGTTCTGGGTCAGTAAGTCTGTCTTGTCAGTAAGTGTAGTGTGTAGCACCCTTGGAGCGGGGGGGCTTGTCAAAACGTCTGCTGTCATTTCCAAGTGCAAAGCTGTGTGTCCTTCAGGTAGGACACTGGCCCGGAGCTGTCGACAGCTCTCTTGACAGACAGCCTGCAAAAGGCAGGTGCTGCCTCCACTGTGCTTGCCACAGCTGCTGGGCAGGAGCACACAGGTACTGGGAGCCCCTTTGGAGATGGGGAAGTGCCATCTAGTGGTCCAGGGAAAAAGCAGGGAGCCACAGGAATGTAGCTGTGGTGCAGGATCCTGATGTAGTTCAGCAGTCAGGATGTGCAGACAGCTTCAATCCAATATTCCCTAAACTCCCTGTGTCTTCCAACATCATAGCCTTTCAATACAGTTTTGGTGCTGTATTCACTTAGAGATTAGAAAGCACAGTGCTAACATCCTACTGAGTTATGCATGCATTAAAAATGTGGTGGGAATGCCATCCTGAGCCATGGCCTTCAAATAGGGCAGCGGATTTTCTCTCCCCTTGAGAGAGGCAGAGGGAAGGGGCCAGGCTTGGGCAGTGTTTGGGTGTAGTGAGAGTCACCATGAACACCCTTCCAGGAGTAAACCTCACACCAGTGCCTTCCATCTAGAAATATGTATATGGAAACCAAAAGATGGCTGTGTAACTAGTCATGAAAATGAGATCCTAAACTGTCAGCTCACCGTCCGTCATTTTTTTCACTCTAGTAGCACATTTCTTCAGAAGAAAGGACACTGTGCCCATTTTTAATTTTTTATTCTCCCAGGTTCCTGTTCATGTTGCATGGTTCTTGCTTACAACACTCTCTCTCACCCTTTATTTAACCATTTCCCTCTCCCTTTCTGTTGTCTTCTCCCTTCATTGTCCTTTACCAGCTGACAGTTTGTTCAGTGCTGTAAGCTCCTGCATCCCAGCATCAGTGGCCAGTCCTCCTTCTAGTGGAGTTTGAGTGTAACATGAGAGAAAGAGCAACATGAATTTGTGTTGGGCAAATAAGAACAGCTGAGGAAGCAGAGAACAGCAGGGACTGTGAGGACTGTTGGTGAAAGAAGTCAAGGGAGAGCAGAGAATGACAGCAGGAGGGTGTTCTGGCGTGTGGAAGCTTGAAAGTGAAGGTGAGGGTTGGATGCTAGAAGGGAAGGTGAGCTGTAAGGCACATTTGTTGCTGGAGGCAGCACAGAGGGTGTTTTGTTTAGACATTAGCTCTAGTGTGAAAAGGAAAAGTGGGAAACAGGAAGACCAGAGATGATCACTGCCACTGAGGATGACTAAGGCAGAAAGTGGCTTAGCTCTGGTAGCTGGAAAGGGCACTCCTCTTGCTCATCCCCATTAGTTCTGCTTCAGGCTTCTTAGCAGCATGATTTTCCCTGTGATTTTGACCTGCTGTCACTATCACATGCATCTCCATTGACTCCAGCAAGGGAATTGCTCTGGGAAGGCACAACTCTGGTTTTCCTTTATGCCCCTGCTAGCTTGGCTTGCTCCTGTCTCGCACTAATTCATCTGGCAAACACTTCTCACTCCTAGGAGCATCTTTAACACTGATTGAGGAGTGCATATCTGTCCACTGCAGCCTAGACTATATCCTTTTGTTTCTTTTGTATTCTTTTAGTTCTACAGTTCATGTTTTGCCTCAGCCCTCAGTCACACATTGTAAGGCAGGGATCTTCCTTTTCCATGACCTTTCCTTGTAGCCTGCAGCACCATGCAGTGAGTCCCTACCTCCAGTGGGCTCCTTGGTGCTGCTGTGAACACACACACCTTGCAGTAATGTGATAATGCCAAACACCCTGTGCCAAGCTTGAACTCAGAGTTCTGCAGCTGCACGAGCAGATAGGGGAGGCAAATACATCTGAAAGGAGGAGGGATGCTTCCTAACTAGTGACACAGACAGAAAACCAGCTGATAAAAATGAGTATTGGGCTGCCAGGCTTTCTCCTGATCTGATCCACTGGCTTGAGTTTAAATGTTTGCAGTAGCTTGAACTATTCTTCCAACTGAGGAAAGCTTAGTCAGGGCTCAGTGTGACTCTGGGATAAAGACCCAAACTCATCTGAAGATGCATGGATGATATTAATTGATGTTTAAAATGAATGCTTCTCTTTGCAGGAATCTGCAATGCAAACTAGGAGTTTGAGAAAGTAATGCATATTATAATTAGGGCAAGCTTTTAAAGATGCTTTGAAGTCCTAAACATTTTTGAAATTCAAATGTGGGATGGAAATAAAGGAATCTACACAATAAAGGGGCATTAAAATGCCCCCCAAAATTTCACTGTTTTATAGATGTAAATATATGCCATAATTAGTGGTAAGTAACATGAGGAGGATGGTTAACTTTATTCCTATTCTTATTCAAAACAGCTGTGGCATGAAAAATAATGCTCCTTTTCTTTGTGATACACTGGAACAAACAATTTACCCATGTAATCAGTGCTCAGAAATGGCTTGTGCCTGTGGTCTCCTCCCACCCCCTCCTGAATTCATCCCCATGTGCCTCCAGCCATCTTAAAAGGTGCAGGGATTCTTTGTGCCCTTCATTCACACACACACACAATTGTGCCTACTGCACTCTCTCTTTTTTCCCCCTTCTATTTTTCCATGTAATTTGTATTGCACAATCCAGAAGTTTGGATTTCCCTACACACACACACATGCACACTTGCCAGCTCTGACTGGCAAATGATCTGCAGCTCCCAAATGGGACCTGTGATGTGAATGGGTCTCTGGCCAGCATGCAAATGTATGCAAAGCAAATTAGATGTGGAAGAAAGCAGACATCCATTTTCTTGTCCCCACCACAAGGGCCTCGGCGCGGGGAGCTCACGTGGTGCTTCTGGAGGACCTCTTTGCAAATTGATGGAAGGGCATTAGAGCTTGAGGCTGGCTAATGAGTGGAAGGAGCTGAGCAGCTGGGAAGCTGGAGCAGCTTGGCCTGTCCATCAGCAGCCCAACCATGTGGCAGAGCTGGACGCAATTCCTGCGCTCTGGTGAAACGTGCCAAGGGCCCAGATGCTGCTGCTGGAAAAAATTGCTTCACAATTTGGAATCCCTGCTCTTTGCTCACTCTGTGGAGAGGAGGAGGGGAGGCACGGTGCAGTCCTACCAGCTAACACACCTCCCTGCAGTCAGCACTTGGTAAAAGCTAGACATTGTTGAGCAGTGACCTTGTGTGCTTAGTGTTAACTACCAAATGGCAGTGTAAATGCTCCTGGCCCTCCCCAAACCCTGCTGGCTCCAGTAGGTGCTGCTTTTCTTCTACTCAGCAGGGAGGATTCAGCCTCTTCTCAGCAGTTTTTGCTGGAGTTGCTTTTTTGTTAGCCAGAGCTGCTGTTATGACACAAGCTCTCTGCCCCCTGCCTTTAGCACAGAGCCTGAGAGCTCTTCTGAAGGAGTGTGAAGATTTATTATCTTTTCATTTCATTTTACTCTTTATTTTGCTTGCAGCCAGCTCTGCTTTGGTGCTTGCTCTGGCACACTGGCAGAGGCTTCTCCACACAGCATGCCCAACACTTGGTGCTCTTAGTGTGTCAGATTGTCAGTGCTAGCCATGGACAAGCTGGGCTTTATTAATGAATTAATCATGCTCCTGCACAGCCACTGCAGATGTGTGCCAGAAAGCTGAGTGCCTCTCGTGCCTCCAAATGCATTCCGCTCCTATAAATCTCAGCTCTTAGAAATAAATCAAAATCAGAGTTTTACTTTTGCAAGTCAGAAAAAAACAAACAACAGACCATTTGTGTTTTAAAGTTGTTGGGCTTTTGTTTCCTGATTTTTATTGATGTTGTATTTTCAGATTCACTGAGTAAATGGACTTGTGTTCATATCATGCCAGTGTGTTTGAAATGACCATTCAGAAGGTTCTTTAGCTGTCTGTGCTACACTAGAGCTCCCCAGCCCTAATTCCCAGAGCCATGGGGCAGAGCAGAGTTGCAGGAGGAGCTGTGCAGAAGGAAAGCTGCTCTAGAGCACTGGAGGACTTGCAGTCTGAGTGTGACATGGCAAAGAAGAGCTAGAGACACAGAGTACCAAGGAAACAAGGAGACCAAGCTGATTGCAGCAGGAGAGGCTGCGAGCACAGCACTCCAGAAGCTTGACTGTAGTCACATTTTTCACAGGGAACATTGGAAAATGAATATTGTAAGGAGAGGGTTGATTGAAGTTAATGAGATAAGCTCCTGTATTTCACTTTTGCTATTATTATTTGTATCTAGACTTGCCTGCTCTGTAGTGTGGGCATGGAGCTCACTCAGTAATGTCTGCCTCCAGAAAATAAGCCTACTTGAAGTGGAGCATCCCTGTTAGATATTTGCTTGGCTAAGAGAGACCCCAAGTAGTGGAAAGTTTTGCCATCAGGGTTCCCAGCCTCTGCCTTCTTTCTCATTGAGCTGTTGCATACCTTTAGCTTTCTGTCTTTTAATGTCCTTCTCTGCAAGATTTAATCTATCAGAAGACTCTTCCCATGTAGCAACTTGTAGGCTATGACAAAGTTATGGAAAAACTTCCCTTGGAAAAAGTAAGTAGATGGAGTTTCATTAGTCATTCACTACAAAGGATGTTTTCCAGACCTGAAATCATTCTTGTAACTCTTTTCTGAACACCCTCCAATTTTCCAACATCCTTTCTCAAAGGTTAGACACAAAGACTGGAATCAATACTGGAGTAACACATCCCCTTCCTCCTGCTCAGAGCTACACCTACAGCTCTCATAGCCACAGCAGGGCCCATTTCTAGCACAGGGGGTTGGGATTTGGGGGGTTTTGGTGTTTTGATTTGGTTTTTTGTAGTCTCATAATCTTTTGGGGGGGAAAACTCCAAACAACTGATTTTTAGCTGTGACCCCCTTTCCTCCCTTCAAGAGACAGGATGTTGTTTTCAGGACTCTGTGTTTAGGTGACCCCCTTACTGTGTGAGCCATATCAATAGAATTAGCAAGACCTTCACCATCATTTTGTAACCAAAGGTTTGTATTTTACCAGCAGTGATAGACTTTTCTAAAGGTATCCACCTTGGAACACAGCTCAGAGTAGTTCCTTGAGGTGACAGTCCCCTCCTCCTTAGTGTTCACGTACTTGGCCACTAGACTGAGGGGAAAGATTTGGTTTAGTCTGTGAGAGCAGACAAAATTCTTTCAGTTTTAGAAGAGGCTTTGGTTGAGAGTATTTGCTGTTACCAGCTCCTATGATTTTTATGTGGATGTTACACTTTTGGAGGAGTCAGCAGCCTATAATTATCTGAACATGAAAACCCTTGTTTAAAAGGAAAATTCTCTCCTTCCTTGAAAACACCTTGTGTGCTAGCTAGCCTCAAAAATAATAGCAAATAAAGCAAAGATAATTCACATCTGCATTACCATCATGAGACTTTGGCAGTGATGTGATTGCATCAGAGTAAATCCTGACATTGGACTGGGAATTGCAGGCATTCCTCATCCAGGCAGCAGGCTGAGCCTGTGCTTTGTGTGGACACAGGACTCCTGGGCATTGCAGCAAGAGGTGGAAGAGCTGTGGGAGTGATCAGCATGGTGCCAGATGCCCACGTGTCCAGGTTCAATGTCAGCATGTAAATACTACAGCTAGATTTTTTTCCAGGTTCAAAATGAGAAGGCAGCAGATAAAGAGTTGGCTGGGTTGTGCTGAGTGTGGGGTTTGGTGGGTTTTTGGTGGTTGGGGTTTTTTTTAACTATGAACTGTTCTTGCAGCTTGAAGTGTGAGGTCTGTGCAGCTGACACCTTGGACAACATGAAATTGTGA
Source organism: Bucco capensis (assembly GCA_013396975.1). Lineage (NCBI taxonomy): Eukaryota > Metazoa > Chordata > Aves > Piciformes > Bucconidae > Bucco > Bucco capensis. Next base: position 1,114,128 of record VWZO01020258.1, on the reverse strand, counting down.
GGAGTGGGTTAGTTATGAGTCCTGAACTATTTTGCCTGTATCTGAAAGGGGGGAAAATGTTTTCATAGTTAAAAAAAAATATATAATTATGGTAGCTTCAGGAAATAACCACTTTTTAAGCTTTTTTAATTAATATTATTACCATTGTTGTTAATGACAACAATGCAATTGCTGTATCAGCAATCTTTATTCCTCAGCAGTTCTGCTAGAGCAGCTGTGGCATGGCTGCTGCAGTTTGATGTTTGCCATGTTTAGATGTTATGTTGCTATTGCAAGCCAACTGTGGTGGCAAATTGCTCATTTGCTGTTAGATCAGGACACTTTCTTACAGCTGACTGTGAGCACTCTGCTTTAGATGTGCATCTAAACATCAACTGGTGACCTCATGCAGAAGCTGTGTAAGAAACAAGGTGTACTAGCGAGGAGATTGCTTTCTGTTATGCAAAGCAGGTGACTCTAGGCTGCTTGGGTAGCTGTGTGTAAACCTCAGAAGGCTTCTCCACTGATTAATTTACCAAAGCCAGACTGAAGTCATCTCAGCCCTATGTTTTTTCTCTGCACCACAAAGCAGCTCAGTATGTGCTATTATCAGCATCTTGCCTCCCTACCACAAACAAGGGCTGCAGACACTAAGTGGAATTAATGAGTTGTTGCCTAGTTAAAAATTAAACAGCAGTTACAAATGACCTGAATCAGAGTGAAGGCAGAATACTAAGTGTTCCACACCAACTAGTAAATAAAGATACCTGTGAACTGGGGGGTTAAAAAGGCTCAAGGAAGGTGCAAAGGTATCTGTCAGAGTTTTTGTGTTACATTTCTGCATTAGCAATAAAGACAAGGAGAGCTAAACTTGTTGGGGAGACAGCTGCTCCGTGCATTTCCCTGCTGATGTGCTCATCTCAGAGTAAGTTAACATCTCAGACAGTTCTTAGCTGCCCCACTGCAGGAGCTGATCAGCTCTTTCCACACACAGAGAAAAGCCTGCCCACGTTCTCCTTGAGCACCAAAGATGTCAGCAGAGCTAATGCCTGAACCAGCAAATCCAGCTGTGGCTATCCCTAGGCTCTGCCTGTGTCCATGTTAGTGCACTTTTCAGTTGAGGGCTTTTGCAAATGAATTGCTGATGACCAAGAGCACAGTGGCAGCCCAGCTTTGGTGCTGCTGCTGGCCCAGGGAGGCTGCAGTCAGCGTGGGACCTGTGCTGCTGTTCTGTAGCCAAATTAATCATGCTGTGCACAGGACTTGGAATTAGATGTCAATGACTAAAGGTAGCACTGTTCCTCGCTTGCTCCTGGGAGTCTTAGTCTCTGTTGCTAGACAGTTACTGAGACTGCAGAGACTCTGACGAAAGCAAAGACATGCAGGGCTATTTTGGTGGTGTGGTAGGCACAGGTGAGGCCTGTGAATGGTGTCAGACAGCTCTGTGAAGGCAAGTCTTGTGCTGAATCAGGGCCATATGGCTTGGCAGAGCCTTATCAGAGAGCAGGTCCCTGTGGGGCAGCTGTCTGCCTTTGCTGTGAGGATTTCATTGCTTTAAGAAAGGAAGAGGAGCACGGGAGCTCTGGCCCGCAGGAGCAGGATAGCCTGGGTGAATTGGAGGCCACAGGGCAGGTTTCCTCCAGAGGAGTCACCTCTGGAGCCAGGCTCCTCACAAGCAATCTTTCCCTTTGCTCCAGGGACTTCATCATGAACTTTACTTCACCTGTAGCCCAGAGAAACGTTGGGTTGTCTTTCACTGGTTAAGGTTTGGAGAAATTGCCGCTTCTCTGAGGTTTTTACTGCAACCACTGGGCAGCTACTTCCCAGGCAGACTTTTCCCACTCTCACTGGTGTCACTGTGGAACTGACCCCTCTCCCTCATCTCTGAACAGAACAGTGAGCTCATTACAGCTCATGCTGCTGACAGTGTCAACTGAAACTCTTCAGCATTCATTCCTTTTTCCCAACAGGCTGACTTAAACTGCAACATTCAAGATGACACAGGAGCATTTTATGGAGTCACTAGTCAGTACGAGAGCTCGGAAAATATGACAATCACCTGTTCCACCAAAGTCTGCTCCTTTGGAAAGCAAGTAGTAGAAAAAGTAGAGGTAGGTGTTGTGATGGGATGGGTGGGACAATTCTCTGCTGCTCTTTCATTTTACTTAGTTTTTCCTCGCCCTTGTCTTTGCTTTGCTCTTGTTTGCCTTTTCCTACCCTCCTTCCAATCTTTCTTGAAAGAGGATTTTCCTTCCCAGTGGTGTTTGGGTTCATGTTAAATCAGTGTGACTGTGACACCTGTTGCTTTGAGACCCTCCTTCACCCTGCCTGTGGCACCCTTTAGTGGGGACCCTGCAGCTGACATCAGTGCCACCTCCTCCAGCTTTTGGCAGAAAAGAACTGAAGCAAGAATTGCTTTTGCTCCCAATTGGTAATGGGGCAGCAGGAGTCCAAGCGTCACATCTTCACCCTCCTTGCAATCTAAATCAGTCTGGTTTTCTTTTCTTCTTGCATCCTTCTGTAATTCATAAGTTACCTATGACATCATGCACTAATATAGCTCTGTAGATGTGTATGTTTAGGCATGAATATATAAGCTTAGTTTTGCAGTTCTCTTTGCAGACAGTTGCCTTGAAACTGCTGTAAAATCATCTCACCACAGAGTTTGCTGCTTAATTAATTTTTACTTGACATGGTTGTACCTTTGTGTAAGCCTCAGCTGTTCAGGTTTTTTACTTCACAGGTCAGAGAACAAGTAGTTCTGGTATAGCTTTGAGTAATGAAGGGCCCTTGAATTGTTAGCAAGATGCTCCACAGCTCAGGCAGGGAGTTAGCAAGTAGGGGAGGGTGTGTGTGTCTGAGAGCCACTTAGTTTTTCTTCCTAGAAAGCACCCAGATTTAGCCTTCCCTTTGTTGCTGTTTCTCTCATTCCAAATGCTCTCTTTTTGTGCTTTGGGTTGTTTTTTTCAGACTGAATATGCAAGGTTTGAGAACGGCCGATTCGTGTACCGGATAAACCGCTCTCCCATGTGTGAATACATGATCAACTTCATCCACAAGCTGAAGCATCTGCCAGAGAAATACATGATGAACAGTGTCTTGGAAAACTTCACCATTTTATTGGTATGGACTTGTTGGTTTCCATTTCTATGTCTTGTGTAACTTGTGACATTCAGACCCAGTTTCTGAATCCCTTAGTCATGTTGCTTACCAAACACCTCCTCCCATTGCTCTTGGACCTGTGCACTGCAGACGCTGAGGATGAAGAGGCCAAGCTGGCTGAGAACAGGAACAAACAGCTTTAGTACTTTCTCTCTTTGACATACAGGTCTCTAGCTGGTGTTTGCAGAGAGCCTGAGGTGGTAACTTTGAACCATCCCAGTCATCTGATGTGTTCTCAGGGAGCTCCCAGTTCTAACACTGTAAATGGCAGTAGTGTCAATTAGTTCTTGGGCCAGGAAAGCACAGTGGTAATGGGTACACCCAACAGCTGAGCTAAAGCGTGAACAACAGGCCACTTAGTGGCCTTTAAATCATTTTCATCCAGTTACCCAGCTTGCTTTCACTGTGGTGGCACCTCAGCCAAGCAGACTGAGCCATGTGCTGCTGCTAGCAGAGGAGTCAGGCAGGACCAAGGACTGGTGATGCGCAGCAGAGGTAGGGCTGCAAGCACAAAGCCATGTGCTCCCACTTCAGAGCCTTCTGGCAAGCAAACACAAGGTGACAGGGGTGCACTGGTTTCCCTTTGCTGAAGTGGGGCTCAGCTTGAAGAAGGCTGAGCCAAGAACACGTGCTAGTGGCTCATAGTCCAGCAGCCAGGGTGGGATGAATCTGGGAGTGACCACCCCACCGCTCAGCCCAGAGCCCTGGCACGGAGAGCAAGTTACAGTGCCAAAGATGTAAGGAGTGTCCAAGTGAAGGCAGTCATTTCTCGTATCAGCCCTGGTGTGCCCAAGTTTGTAATCTCCTGTCTACCCTTTCCTTCCCCTCCAACAGGTCGTAACAAACAGGGATACACAAGAGACCCTGCTCTGCATGGCTTGTGTGTTTGAGGTGTCCAACAGCGAGCACGGAGCACAGCATCACATCTACAGGCTTGTGAAGGACTGAGCAGTTATTTATATATACACTTCATTTCACTTCTTTATCAACACACAGACTGTAAACCTCAACACTAAAGTGGCAGTGCCTCTGGCCCAACTTTCACCCCCATTTTTCTAAATCCTGTTTTAGTGAAGTCATTTTTAATGTGTTCTTATCTGATTGTAGCTGTGAAATTCTGGTACAGTTGTAAAAAATTCTTTCTAAAACTTAAGAAGTGTTCTTCAAATTTGTAACCCACAGTTCTTTGGGCAGACAGACTGTATTTAAGAAGCTAGTGCCTCTGGCTGTGGAGGCTTCTTTTTAATTCTGAGAAAAGTGTCTGACAGAGCATTTGCCATGGGGAAAAACTGACAGCATTTATACAGATTTATTTTGGGTTTGTTTGTTTTGTTGGGTTTTTTTTTCCAACATGAAATACTTGTTTTACAATGCAAGTGAAATTGAAATGAATCTTTAGTTATCACTGTAAATGAGTACACAAAGTGAATAATCTTTATAGAATTATCTTTGTAACTAATTAGGGTGGAAGATGTGGACGAATGTAAGTCACTAAATTATTTTTTCAACTGAAACATTTTTCTGTTTGAAACCAAATGAAAAACTATAGCCTTAAGAAATGCCTGGTAGAAGCAGACAGGTCCTAAAATGAGGCAAATTTTGTATTTTTTTTCTCAACACTAAAACTAATCTTCTAATCCATTAAACTTTCAAACAGGTATTGCAGAGAAAGCAAACATCCTCCCTTACCCCTAACATATCTAGTGTATTTTAAAAGAGTATAAAGTTGTATTGTACTAATATGAAAATCTGATTATTTAATGAAAAAAGATGGCTCATTTTGCAATAAGTAGGTAAATACTGAAGATTTAGACTTGCATTATATGTAGTCTTATGTGTGCAGTTATATTTTATATGGACAACTATGTTTTCTAATAGGTTGAGCAAAAAACTTGCAGCTCTGAAGTGAACAGAAACAACTGACAAGGAGTCATTTGTAACCTGAAAGCAAAACACTAATGTCTTTGAAAGGAGAATACACTTCTGAAAGGATCAACAGCTTTAATATCTGTGAGATGCTAGAAAATCACAACCAACATCAGGCAAAGAGGACTGGAAAGGGGAGATGCTTATTTTCTCCTTTTCCTCTTTCTTATGGTGCTCTTACACCTCTCCCAGTTGTTGCTCCAGTTCAGCTGGTGAAGACCTTAGGCTAAATGAACACACACATAGCACGTGTGGTCTGATGTCCTTGTGCACCCAGATGGGATAGTATTCATCCTTCTGATCTGTTCAGGGAAGACTCCAGGAGGTGAGGTACAGCTGGAGCTCTTTTAATACTGTAAGGATTCAAGCCGTGCGCGTGGGGATGAGTGATGGATTGTCTGAGGTACGCACATGTCAGAGAAGTAGTCTCACTCCTCCTGGCTACACCAGAGGGTTGCTAAGTGTCTTTTCCTCTGCTGCCCACCCAGCATAGCCCCTCAGTTGCCCAAGCAGCAGTTGTTTCAGCAGGTGCTGGGCCAGCAGCAGGTTCTCCTGAAACATTTGTCTGAAAGGCAGAGGGCTGCCTGGCCAAGCACAAGCCACCTTAAAGATCAGTCACGAGCTATCAGCAAAGAGTGTTCTTGGGAAGGGCTTTTGCAGTCCTGAATCCAAGCTGTGAACATTTAGCAGGTCCCTCCTTACCCTTTATGCACCCCTGCACAATGCAAGTCCAGAACTTACTCCCAGGCTCTTCAAAAGAGCCAGGCTTCTTTTTTATATCTCTATTCTAGATCTACATACTCCTCTCTGTTAGAATTGTGTAGGGTTGAATTTCCTAGCTGAGGCTATAGCCTGGAGGAGGTAGTGGGCTGCTGTAGGTCTGTGTCAGACCATCTTCATACTTGCCCCTGGGGAGGCCTCAGGTTAGAGGATGATTCCAGCATAACTGAGGGGAAGGTGACTGCTGAAATGCCATCACCTGCCTCTGCTCTAGCTGCAGATCATCTCCAGTAGGTGGATCATTGCTGTGATCTCTAGCTCCCTGCTTGTGGATATTAGGGCTGGTGACCTTTCAGTTGCTGTTCCATGCATTGAGCAGAGAGCTGTGTCCATGGTGAGGTCTCTTGTGGCACTCCTGTGGAGCACTGCCAGTGGCAGCAGGAGAAGCACTGTGCTGTGACAGCCTAACCGTAGCCCTTGATTCGAAGCACTTGGTGTTACAAGTCCAAAACTACTTTTGTGTTTGACTTTGTCCTAAAGTTGTCTTCTACTTAGAGTTTGAATTGTGGGTTTGGTGATTTTTATTTTGTTTTGTTAATAACAAGCAAACTCTCTGAGGCATATAAAGTATGTAACGTCAATTTGCAAAACCAGGTACAGGTTTTTGAGCAGAATTTGGCACACTAATATGCCATGACTCTAGGGTATAAAAAGTCACAAGGTTTATTGGTGTTCATGTCTGTAACCTTAGGGAAAACTACTTCCATTGTCTTTTCTTTACGCTTGTGTAAATGACCCATCCCCTGTATATGTTCATTCTGAAAAGCCTTAATCCTTCAATTGTTGAGTGTGGGGTGTGTAGTCCAACAGGCTGCCTGTAAACTGTGAGCTCTTTTGTAAGCTGGAAGTACTTCTCTTGTTACTGTTACTTTTTTGTAGGAACCTTTTAATTGAGCTGCCAAAGCATTACAAGATGCAGTGCCTTAGCATTAGAGTAGAAGTACCTTTAGCCTCTTAACATAAATTTTATATCTTGTTTTAGTAATTGGTTCCATTTTTTTTTAAACTCTCTGTATTTTTTCCCACAGAAATGCTCTTTGACTGCTTGGTCTAAACCAACCTTCTGCACCAGTCAGTCTCCTTGCTAGGCAGTTAGATGCCTGTACCAAAAGGAAAGGTGACAGATTCCTAGCTCTCCCTGAAAAGTGAATTGTATGAATATAAATGCTGCCTTTTGCAATTCCACGACCAAATAATTAATTGTGACTCTTCTGCACTCTAGCATGAAAGTGCCTTTGGTTTGAAATTCCAGCTTAGAAAAGTGCTGCCATAATAATGACAATTTGTAGAGAGACCAAAAATATTTCGTTATCACCGTAATGCCTTTGGTTTATAAGTTGAAGCTACAGGCCTCCATTCACAAAAGAGCACCACTTCTAGCAAAGGAATTTTCCTAGGGATCAGCCTGCTGAAGAAGAATAATCTACTGTTTGCCATTTCTGACAGCATTGCAGACCAGCAACTGATCTGTCTGTGAGAGAAAACTGGTTCCCCTTGATAATCTCCTGCAGTCGTGTCTCTGCGTAAGGAGATCCACGTACTGCAGAGTTCAGCCAGGGGAGAAATGTCACTTGAGTGTTCTCCTCTAATAACATTTTGGTATCTGTGAAGATGTATTTTTGTTTTAGACAAAAGAGTTTGTTTACAAAGCTGTGCACGCTGAAAGTCAGCTGCATAAACCCAGATGAGAATGGAGAACAGAGAATAGCTGAGGTAAATGCAACTCTGTGCTTTGAGGCATGGAAATGTTGAGTGTGAGCACTGGGGATGATGAAGGTGCTGTTAGAGAAACTCTGGCCAGCACCAGAAGGTTGGTTTGGTTTGGTTTTCTCCCAGATGAGGTCTTGGAAAAAACCAGTGAGCTCCTCTTGCTACTGTGTCTGTGTTTCATACCTTCTGTGAACGGGGGCCATACTGCACACTGCAACTGACAGGAAGAGGAGCAGGACTTTCAGATAACAATGTTAGAACAAATAGCAGCAAAACCAAAAGCTGTCAGAGGGATTATATAGTTATTAAAAACAATTTTAACTTGATTTTTAAAGTATTTGATGAAAAGGAAGATTAACTTTTTATATATAGAACTATTGTGAGACTGTGTGGTAAATATTGTGATAATTCAACTTCCCTGTCTCTAAAATATTATTTTTCTTACTCCTTCAAGGTCTAAATCTCACTTACCTCGATAGGACAAGTAATCCTGTTGAACTCAGTGAGACTGAGGTAGGGCAAAGACCCTTTTGCCCCACAAGTAGAGCATATGCTTTCAGTTATTCCCAACCCTTTCAGCTGTACTAGTCAATATTGGTGATAAAGTACACTTCTGTCTCATTCAGATACTAAAGCATCATGGTACCATTTGGGGCTGTTAAAAATTACTACTAACAAACCTAGTTTTGCTTACTTGAATCCCAGAATGATTTTATTTAGGTACTGCACCACTATTTTGAAGGAATTGCAGATAAAATGCCTATTTCTTACTTTCCCTTTCTAGCACAGCTACAGCTCATCAAGTTTGGCAGTAGCTTCCTCCCTTAAAACCTCCCCAGCACAGGCTCTTTGAGATAATGAAGGGTGTACATGAATGCTGAATGTCAGTAGCTGGCCAGTTGAAGGCAGATACAACATTTGACCTGCTAATCCATCCCTATTTATTTTCTGCAAGTCCTAGTGCATGAAGCAGTTCCCTGTAGAGTTTTCCTGGATCACTCAGTCATACTGAGAAGCCTTCTGTCTCCCCTTTAGCTGACCCATACTGCTACACCTACCTGGTCACCCAGCAGAGGTGTGTCACAGAGCCCAGTTCTGTACTCTTCTCAGGATGATCTCTTTTCCCTCCTCTTCTCTTCCACAATGAGATGTTTAGCCCCCTAAAAAAAAAAAACAGATGGAGGTTGGATAAGTCAAAGAAACACTTTGGATATCTTAATCTTTTCAGGTCCTTCTTGCTGAGATCACATCATTAGTTTTAGTGTGTAAGTGGAATCCTAAATGCACTCAGTTGACTAAAAGGAGATGGATCCCTGTTACCTCCTTACAGAATCTGTGTTTTGGGGTTTGTTTGGTTTGGTGGGCCTCTGATTCAGGCTCATGACTGCAGACAAAAAATACAATATGTGCCTGAAAAAAAATAATAAAAAAAAGACAAGAATTTTATAACATTAAAAACCTGAATAGCCTTTAATTATTCAGTACATTTTATGTAAAACAGGTTGGGTTTTTGTTTGGGGTTTGTTATTTTGGTTTTTGTTTTGTTTTGGTTTTTTTTTTGCCATGTGCATTTGTTCACATTTGTAAATGACTTAATGGAATTCTCACTTTATGTTTATTTGTGTAATGTGTATAAAATGGGTTTGTGACTTAAGCATATTCATATATGGTCAGTGGTTACTTTAATATTGTACTGCTGCTGGTAACTTTTGATGTAGAACTTGCCTTTTGATGATAAAAGTACCTCTAGGTTAGACAGGGAGGGAAGGCTCTTTGGGAAAAAAAAGTGAATGTTCTCCAGTGTTTCCTTACCATATCTGCAGAAGCTTTCAAAAGGAGTTTCAGTCAAACCTCTTGGCAGTACAGTATTCTTGTATTTGTTATTGTCTGTGTGTAGGTACTGGTACCTTTTTTTTTTTTTGTTTCAAATGTTTTAAGTGTTGGCTTTAAAGTGAATTTATCTTTAGTATGATAGTAAGATGAAAATTATAGGTTTTGTGTGCAGAGAATTTTTTTATAAAGTGCTTTGTAAAAAAGAAGACCCCAGCCCCTGTATCCTAGCTTTGGCGGTACATATGTGTGATAACTTTAATATCCATGACAGTTAAGTGCAATTATTTCATCACTCTAAAAATGCTATTTTTGTGTCGGTTACTGCAGGTGTTTTCATGTCTTTGCAAAGTGACACATTTTGATGCCTTCTTGATAAAGTGGTAGAATTTTTTGTAGCTTTCTAGAAACTTTGTATTCATACAGTATCGATTGAAAAATAAAGAAAATGAAAGTGGTTTGTGCAGTTGATCTTCATCTCTTACAGCAGTCTCCTCTGCATGTTGGGTCACACACAATCATTGAGCTTGGAAGAGACCTCTAAGCTCCTCCAGTCCAACCATCCCTAGCACTCCCATAGCCCTAAGCAGAGCAGCTCAATGTTTCTTCAACCCCTGCAGGGATGGTGACTCCAGCACCTCCCTGGGCAGCCTGGGACAACACTTAACAACCCTTGCAGGGAAGGAATTGAGGAGTGGATGGAACAGGACCTACTTGCCTGCCACATTCATGAAGTGCAACCACCTAGCTAGGGGGGAAAAAAAAGAAAGAAAGAAAAGGAGACTAAGGCAGCTATCCTGGATCAGCTGAAATCAGTGAGAACATCACTAGGTTTTGGCAGAGAAACTAACATACATCTGGCTCATCATCTGCTTCAAAAGGGGAGCAGTGCCTTTTGAATAAACCACACACCCCTCCCACACTCCCCAATTCTCCTTTTGGGTGGCAGATGTTCCACTGCCATTTCTAAAATGCCAGGAGAGCACCCCCCATGTGCAAGCTGAATGAGCTGAGCACAACACACAGATATGGTCTGTTTTGACCCTGTTTTCTCTTCTTTGTTCCCTAGTAAGTAGACAGCTCCAGCCCTTTGAAGTGGCTTAGCTCTTTCAGAAGCAACCTGCTTCTTCATTAAGGTTCTGCTTCTTAATTAATTTAAGTTAAAAACCATAAATCCTTCACCTTTGGGAAAGAAATGTCATGCAGCATTTCAGGTTGGCAGTGGCCATGGAACACCCCAGCATTAGTTTAGGAACAAGCTGCCTTCAGCAGGAGCAGCAGCCTCTCCCTGCCTAAGCCCAGCCTGGTTTACATGGGCAGGGAACAAAGAGGCCAGAGCAGTTACTCCATGCCATTTTGGGGAGTGTGGCCTGATGAGCTCCATGTGGAGATGCAGCCCGTTTAACACTACAAACACAGAACACATTTAAGGCTTACTAGCCCTAGAGGAACAGGAGGGTTCAGAGCTAAGCAGATGTCTGTAGTTCCCCACACGGCTCTAGCTGTTCATCCCAGCCCTGACCTTTCACAGCCTTACTATTGTTGTCTGGGGCCCTCTGAGCAGAAACAGCTGAACAATCTGTTACACCAAGCAGTGGCAGTCCAGCAATGCTCATAAATAATTACCTGCCTTGCAGAGAGGTGTGAGACTTAGTTAGTTAATGGTTGTAAATTGTTGTGTGATTGCTGTTGTTTCGTGCTGGAGAAGGTGGTGGAAAGGGCAGGAAGGAGGGGGTAGAGAGATTGTGCTTGGAGTGGAGGGGAAAGGAAAGTAGAAACTAGAGTGAAAATGAAGAGTAGCAGGGTCTTGCTCAGGAGAGGAGAGAACAGGAAGAAAGGAGGAAAAAGGATCCTTTGAAGCCCAACAATTGTCTTTTCCTAATCTTTTCCCCTGTGATGCTGGGCTTGCTAGTGAGCATTCTACTTGGCAGAGTGTACAAAAGATCAGCATTCAGGTTGCAAGTGTTCCCTTCAGTCCATTAGGAGAACACTTCCTTTTTGCTGCAGCTCTACCTTCATTGAAGTGGGATGGGGAAGGCATACCTGGCTCTTTATGATGTTTAGCCTTTCCATTAGCTTTAAACTGAGCCCACGTATGAGAAACTCTGGCAATGAAGGTGCAACCACATCACACCATTCCACAGCCCAGAGAATGCAATGCCTTAATTGTAAAATAGAGCTATTGCTTTTACTATGACTATACTGTATTTTAATAGGGTTTTATAGAAGCTTTGCCATCAGAACACCCTGATGGGTGGACACTCTTCACCTGCAGAGTTCACAGCAGCAATGTGGCAGACAGAACACTAGTCTCAGCAGGGTTTGTGCTCCCCTATCTCCTCCAATGATCTGTTTTGAGGGAGGTGGTGATGAGTAATGCTTGGGAGGTGCCCCAAGCCTCTGTAGCAGGAGGCTCTGGATAAGCATGAAGGAGCAGGTAGATGTGGTGCAGTAACAAGCAAACTCCAAGCCTTTAGGCTTTCCAGCCCACTTTCACCCATCTCCTGGACAACAAAAGGACACAATCTCACAAGGCGCGTGAACTAACACATGAAAGGGAGGTCCTGAGATCTGAAACCCATCATTTTTGCAGAATTTTGTCTCCAACTGCTCCCTCTGGAAGGCTATTACTTGAGACCAGGATCAGCAGGCTCACAACTGCTCTTGGCTCTGGGTGAGGCACTACAGGGCATGCAGAGCACTCAGACACAACTATGGCATCAACTTAGCATGTTTTTCCGTGCAAATAAAACATCTTCCCATTAAGAACATCGGTGCTGGAAGTGGTACAAAGGGAACAGCCACTCCCAGCAAGTCCAAGGGCTCAAGAGCCACTGAGGGAAGACAAACAGGGCCAGGTCAGGCAGGCTCCATATGTCCTGCTCTAGGCCTGGGGGGTTTCTCAGCTTGGGAGGAGGTGGGAGAGAATTGTCTACCCCTGCAAACTGTAGCACCAAGGGTACAGTGGAGAAAGTTAGCTTGAAGGTAGCTGAATATTAAAGGAATGGAGGCATTAACTGTGGGGATTAGCCATGGTTTGAAGAGCTGACAAAGCAGAACAATAAGGTATAGGCTGTTTCAGAGATCTGCTTTCCCACTACTTCTGGTCAGACACAGAGAAGAGCAGAAACAAAAGTCAGTGTTAATCAAGCAGAGGAAGCAGGAAAAGCAGAAAAGGAAAAGAAATGAACCCAGAGGACCAGACTGAGGAAAGAGTACAGGATGCTCATCAGTATGAATGGAATATAAATATAGCAAAGAATCTGGTAAGGAATCACTTGAGTGGTAGAAGTGGAAAAGACCATCAGACAGTCCCTGCCATACTGGAGGGACAGGTGCACAGCTCTGTGTGTGCAAGTGCCTAGGCAGTTGGTAGTGACCACTGCCAATGTCAGAAGTTACTGCACAGATTAGGCTTTCTTGGGTGTGCATGGGAAAGCTGTGCATCCAGCAGTAGACAGATTTCCAGATAAGAAAGATCTGGGAAGGGGTGGAGAGTTCAAGATCAGGGCTGCCCACAAGTTCCCTGTGAGGGAGGCAGGTGAGTGGTTGAGGGGAGTAAGGAGATAAAGGCCTTGGAGATAGAGCTGCCCAGTACTGACCTGTGGAGTGGCTTGTCTGCTGCAGCAACCAGCTCTTCCTCACTAGCAGACATGTGGTGGTAGGAGGCAGCTTGCTGTGATTTTGCCTGTAAAACAGGGGGAACAGAGAAATGGTGAGATAAACACTCTCCAAACACCTCATCATTTCCAGCTCCCTGCTGACAAGACAGACAAGTATTTCTGTGTAAGAGATGGTCACAATTACAAAGGAGATCCATGGCTATACCTGCACAATACAATTTAGAAATGTGTGCAGTGTGGAAGGTTGATTATCTTCATAGTTCCAAACAACAGGCATGCAACCATGTAATGGGAGTGCATTTCACAAAGAGAAATCCTGTGCAATACTCAACCCTGTTCAGCCATTAGGAGAGCACCTGAGGAGGAGGTGGGACTCTGGGCTTAGAGTGTGCTGCTCAGCTCTGCTGAAATCCAGGCAACAGCCTCAGTGCTGAGAGTGTGCCCTGCCCCACAGCATCCAGGCAATGCCAGGCACACAGAGAGGCCATGCTAAGAGGCAAAGAGTAGAGACTTCTCTGCTAGCACAGCAAGAAAAAAGCTGCAAAGCCTGACCAAGATACCACCCAGAATGTCTCTAAAAGAAACATTCATTCTTATTCCCTTTCATTTCAAGATTACATCAATCCCTACAATAACTGGATTTAAGCCTTCACATGATAGCAAAGCTGGGGTTGTGCTTCTAAGTATCACACTGTGCTCTGAACTTAAGACACAGTCCCTCAACCAGGGGCCCAGGAGGCTCAGGATGTTCCAGATTTTCTCTTAAGACCCTCTACCAAAGTGGCCCAAATCTGTAAGGATGTCTAAGAGAAGACAAGAGCTAGATCTTGAAGGATTCTGGTAGTTGCTGCTGCAAGGCAGTCTAATGCAGAGCATGGGGTGGCAGTGAGCCTCCCCAGGCTTTGCTGTAGTCATTTCATGACTTGCAGCATGTCTCAATCTGTTTACCTGCAAGTACTAGGTATAACCAGGTTAGATAAGACCATTACCATGGTACATAACCTTTGGACTTTGCCTTCAGGCTTCTGCTTTCCCTTCTGGAGAGAGCAGGGTGTATTTCACTGTCTCTTTTATTTCTTTCCCCTTTATTACAGTTGTGCTCTGTACCCTACACAGATTGATTTTCCTGGAGGCACAAACAAGCAGATAGCATCTAGAGGATGTTTAAATAAAGGGAATCATTGTAAATGGTCTTTGCATTAACAAATATATATAAAGATAAATAAGAAACACAGAGATATACAGGACAAACAAACCATGCTCTATCTGTCCAGTGTGCACTCAGTGCTAGGACATCCTGGAAAGCAATAGACCTCTGTGCTTCACCTTTCTGGATACACCTGAGATCCTAGCTGGGACACAGCAAATGTCCACTATCTCAAGGGAGTGAAGGATGGATCTCTAGATCATATATTGTGCTTGATAGAAGAGCTTGCCCTAAAAGGCACAGGCTACCTTCTCAGCTAACTGAATTTAAGCTGACAGAATATGCACTTCCACTGTGTTCCCTACTAATTAGCACAAAAGAAAAGAACTACCACTTGCAAGATGCTGGTGACCTGCAGGCAGAGGGGATCACTGCTGGTTTTCTAACAGACACTTCACCTTCCATCTCCCCTGCCAGCCACTGACCATCCTTTCATCTGCTGTAAATCTTTCAGGTCATCTCCCTTCTACTCTATGGCTCTGTGCTCAGCAGCTTCAGCATTCACCAAGAACACCCATGAACAGCAATCTCCTTCTGAGTCTCTGCTGGACATGGCGCCATTCCTTCATGCATACTTAACAGAATATTGAGTGGGACTCTCAGCACCAGGTGAGCTGTGTTTGGGAAGATACTTGTTTTTTTTCAGTCTTCTGTAGTGCACAGCATGAATACATAATGCAGAAATTCATCCATCAACAGAAATTAGGCACCAAGCTTGGAAAGATTTGATTCCCCTGAACAACTAAAAAAAACAACCCCAAACCAACCCAACCCCCACCTGCTTGTCCTCCTGCTCTTTCTCACCATGCTCTGCTTCAGCCATACAGTCTGGTACTTGGGAACTGTTGGCATGTTACCTTAGTCTACATGTACTTTTAGGGAACTACTTGCATAGAAGCAGATACAATACATGGACTTTCCATGCTCTCCCAAAGCTCTTCTCAGTGCCACCAGCATCCTCCTAGCTGCCACTTCCAGTTGCTAAACCAATGAAAGCTCTGCAGTACAAACAGAAATGCAGAGCACTAATTGCCACCCAGCCTTGCTCCCAAGTGCTGTGGAAGGCAGGTCACTGGAGGACACAGACTGGGATTTCACTCAGACTCTCCTTGTACCTCTCTGAGGATGATGAAGGCCAAGTGCTGCAGACCCTGGCCTTGCAGGAGATGCACAGCTGTGCTGTGATCCACTGGCATGAGATGGTTTAAAGGCTGAGGCAGGCACCTCAATTCAATTACACTGTTCAAGGGAAACTCAGACTGCTAAGCACAGAGAAACCATCTGACTCTTCACAGAAAAGTCATTACTCAAAAGGCTTTTGTGCTTACCAAATAATCAGATCTCTGGTTACTGCAGAATTGTTTTCCTTCTCTCTTTGAACTGCATTTCAATGTGTCCTTGCATGAAGAACATAATGAAGTACATGCCTAGGGCAAGTTCTGCTCAAAGCACTGTCTTGTACTCCTACAGACATGTCCAGGAAAGGCAAAGCTGCAGTCTAAAGCCCCTCTGGCTTGGTCACAGAGCCCCTCTTAGCTCAGGGGATGACACTTGGCTAGAGAAGGTTTGGCACAAACACATCCAGCAGCTCTCCCCTCCTCAGCTAGGCAGGGAGAGCCATGGCTCCCTGGAAGGTAGGCATCAGGGGGCTTGTAAGCTGAAGGCACTGCACAGCATTTCAGAAGACCTGTGAAGCACACATCCAAAGATCAACTCTTCCACCTCCCACAGGTGTGCCTTGAACAGGCAAAGATAAACAGCAAAGGGACAAAGGCCACTCTTGGTGTCAATGCTGCAGAAATGGAACTGTCCAGGTTATGTGACAAAAGCTGATGGGGATGTGGAGATGCCTCCCTCAGGGAAGTGGGACATCTAAATGGGATTATCAGGCCCACAGCTGATTCTCAGGGTGGCTGGTGGCCCACCCTGGCCATTTTGTAGCCTGGACATAGCCTTACAAGCAAAATAGAAAGTGGTGGTTTTGTCTCCTGAAGGGCTGTCCAGAAATACCCCCTATGTTACACTCCATCCAATTGCTGACTGGCTGGATAGCTACACAAGGCTCTCCAGGCCCAGTGATACCTGAGCACTCCAGACAGCAGCATGAGGCAGCTTGCATCAGGGACCAGACTCCCATTAGCATCTCTTAGTCACACGTGTAAGATCTCTCTGCCACGTCACCCTGAGGCCCAGGGAGGTAGCACTGTTTTTGCATCTCTGCCTTTACTGAATAACTCAGCTAACAGCATCAGATGAAGCAGTGATTTTCTGATGTTTGGCCAAGCTGTTAACACTGTCATTCTAGCAGATTTTAACAAGTACAGACAGGTCTGGGCATTAGTCATCTTTCTACAGACAGGTTTTTTGTCTCTTTCCCCCATTTCTCTCTTACCCATTTCACTGGGCTTCAAAGCCTGCAGAGGGAACAGATGCATCAATGGTATACAATTACACTGCTAAGTCAGGCCTTTCTTCTGCCTTTATGCAAGTTTTATGTCAAAGGACACCACATGCAGGAGGGCCAACTGCTCTGCACTGAGAAAAGCTACAGAAAGGACTTACAGCCTGGGAACCAAGCACCTAGTCTTAGGGCATGCCTGAATTAAAGCTGTCCTCCCAGCCTTAACTTAGCTTCCATGCCTATACACATTATTCTACAACCTCCAAATGGATGCTAGTGCCTTTGGTGGTAGAGCTGAAAGCACAAGCTTTTCAGTATTTATCACATCTTCATTTGTCACCAGGTGGCCCTAGCACCATTCATGGTGTTTGGAGCAGGCCTTTATGCTATGTGATGACTTCAGAAGCCTCTCTTGATTTTCCTGGGGCTCCTCTGAGCAGAAGTTCAGCCTGCAATCCTCAGCAAGGCTGTGCCACTGTGACATTCACAGCATGAAAGCCTTAGATGTCTCCTAGACTTGAATTAAAGGGTGGTACACAAAGAATTGCTGAAGAAACCCTTTGAGTGAGCTGTTTCTTAGCAAAGCATTGGGCCACTACTCTACCTTGCTTGTATCAGCTGTTGGTATAAGAAAGGCTTCAAGTAACATAAGAAAGTATCCTATTTCTTCCCTTTGTGCAAGCCAGACTGACTTGCCCTGCATGAAGCAAACACAAATAAAAATCATTAAGGAAGGAGAACAATTAGTTAAGGACAATGGAGCTGTGCAGCTTGCTCTCAGCACCCATCACCCCTGCGCTGTGACTGACTCTCCCTGAGCAGCCCAGCCACCATCCAGGGGCTGTACAGCTCCCAGACAGCAGCTGAGCAGAGCCTGGCCCTGCCCACAGCCTGCCTGCTCCTTTGTGGCCCCACAGGCTGCAGCAGAGGTGACAGCAGGGCTTGCACTTGGCAGAGCAGCAGATTGCAGAGCATCCGGGGCCAGGCTGGTGTGGCACAATGTGGGGCTAGGCAGAGGCAAGCTGCCCGCTGCAGCAGGCCAGGCAGACTGCATAGCATTAGCACTGGTGACAACAGGCCACTCATTGTGAGGGACAACAAGTCACACACAATGTGCAAATGCACTCCACATATGCACAGCAGAGTGACATATGGCAATTGGTGACTTCCCTGCCACAGATGCTGCTGACGGGCTTTGTTGGCGGCTGCAGATCCAGCACAGCATTCCCCCTCGGGCTCCGAGTGCCAGCAGCGCTCTGCCCCGCCTCCAGGAGCCAAGGCTGCCCGGTGCTGTGAGGGGCTTCTGCCTGTGCCGAGCAGGCTTGCTGTTTCTGAAGCCCTACCCAGCAGCCAAAGCCCGGGGCGTGCTGAGAAGTGTGCTTCATTTCAAAAAGTGATAGAGAGGGACTCCCGTTTCCACTCCTTGTGCCACCTCCTGCCATGGGAGGGGAGTTAACACAGCCTCTGCCCTCCCCAGATTTCTGCTTGACCAGACTAGGCCGTGGAATCGGCAGACACTGCCACCTCCCATAAGAGAGCAGCTTGAAAGCTGCCCAGCTGAGAGCAGTTTTCTTTGCTTTATGCTCCTTTTGATTTTTGAAAGCTAGCGAAGGAAAGAAGTTGTTTCAAACTGGGGCTGTGGAGTAGCCTCCTCTAAATCAAGGGACACAACTTAAGTTGCTACCACTGTGTTGCAGGAGCAAGAGGCAAAGTGACAACCATGAGTGCTGAGAGCACTTTGACTACAACTGGCTTTACAACTGCAATGTCTGCTGTACTCAGGCTGCCCAGAGACCATCAGAAGGCTGAGCTATGTTGGCTCTACGATCCCCAAACTGATTTGCCACTGTGGTCCTCAGTGGATCCCTGAGTTGCTGTATTTCCCATGCAGAAATATGAGCATGTGTGGCAAGTTTGACTAGTCCTGACTACACCATATTTACTCTGCAAGCAGCAACCATCTGTGCAGCAACTGTTCAGTACACCCAAGGCTGCATGAAACCCTCTGGACATGCACTGTGCTGTCGGTGCACAGGCCAATCCCTCTGGCTGATTGACTCATCACTCAAAACTACTGTTACAGCCACTCTGTTGTAAAAAAAAACACAACAAAACCCTAACAGCCTCAATCCTCAAGCTTGGCCTGGAAAAGAGTCATGATGGGAAACACAAGATGTTTCTGAGAAAAAGCATTTTCAGTAGCCATATCTCTGTGGCATTGAGAAGCACCTGAAGAGATCACATCAACTGACAGGGAAAGGGCACACAGGAGAAGGGTTTTCCCTTGAGCCTAGCTCCCTCTGCAGACTGATTTCCATCACCCACAACATCGCCTGTCTTTTTAAACAAACATTTCTGCAACTGCTACTCACAGTTGGAGAAATCTGGGAATGAGCAGAGCTAGCCTAGGAAATCCATGCTTCCTGTCGTCAGCAGGTTATTAGCTTGTCTAATGCTCTCCAATAGCACAGGAACGGTGGAGAACTGCTCCAGCGATCGCTGGCGGACTTTCAATTTCAGATTATGTCACACTGGGAGAAAAGTCGCATCAAAAGCTTCAGATAAGGTGGTAAGGAGCGAGGTGATTTCTGAACTCCCTGGAATAACGGAGAGGAAGAGCTGGCCAAGATCGCCAACAAGAGGGCCACGCAAACTCTCCGCAGCTTTTCGCAGCGCTTCCCTGCGGCGGGTAAAGCCGGTGCCAGTGGGTAAAGGCAGTGCCGGCGGGCACAGGAGAGCGGCACTGGAGCGGAACGGAGCGGAGCGAGCGCAGCCTCTGCGGCCCCGCAGCGACACCCAGCGGCCCCCGCCCCGCTCCCGGGCCGAGCGGGCACCCAAAGCCCGGGGATCCTGGGCGGGAATGCTAAGGGAGCGAGCTGGCCACGTCCACCCCACGGCTGCTCCCTGCCGTACAATCCTTTGTCAAGGGCCACCAGCACTGGGAATGTCCACATCGCCATCGGACACTTCTTTCAGGGTGAGCAGAAAGCAGGAATGAAGCCAGGGAAATTCCACCGTCTGTTTTACACAGGAAATCAGATTAGATTATCACTGTGGATCCTCCAGGGCTAAACCTGAGAATCTGCTGGCTCCCCTCCTGAGACTGCAAACCTCCCTGCGTGGCTGAGATCTGTTTGTAAGTGCTCCCTGTCTTTATTACAGAAGCCACCATAGCTGCTGGCCACTCTCCCCACTTCTCATCTGCCTGGCACACAGTACAAATTACACTGCTACGAGAGACAGTTAACAAACTCCCTCCAAGTGAGACTGTGCCTCAGCAGCCAGGTCAGCAGGCAAGAGGCATCGCCCTGGGCCAGCCCTTTTCTGTTCCCAAAGCCACCACTGCATCCAGTAGCATCATTTCTGCTGAGCACAAGCTGCAGTTGCTAAATGAAGGGGCTAGTGCAAGCCATTTGCAGAGCCAGCCAGCAGAAAGCATCATGGAGTAACCCTGTGTGCTAAATCTGGGATGCATCAGTGGGTAACGGAGCTCAGAGCTGCAGGCAGTGCCAAGGCAGACTCTGACTTTACCATGTTTTCAGTGAAAACAGATGAATGCAGTATTGTCAGCTTCAGCCAGCCAGAAACCATGCCATGGTCCCCAAAAGCATGTGAGAGAACTTTTAAAAAGAACAATTTCAGGAAAATATTGGTTTTACCTTTTGGCATTTCCAATCTGCTGTACTCAAGACAATGGAAAACATCCTTTTTTTGTGTTTACACCCCTCTACACATCTCACACAATGCCCCAGGTCTGGCTCATAGGCCAGTGCTAAGTACTGAGCCATATCATAAAACTGTGGGAATTGTCAGCAGTGAATAGAGCAGACATTTACAGAGACAAATAACCCCATGCAGACAGACACAAACAACCCCTTTGCTTGGCTGGAGAGCAGCCAGTTTATTGGCAAGTGCCTCTTCCAAGCTCTAGACTCAGTGCTGAGAGCCAGAGCAAGCATCAGCCCAGAGCAATAGTCCAAGTACAGTCTGTCAGTGCAGCTAGAGCATTTAAGAGGAGAGAGCACATTTACTGGACTGTGTGAAGAGTTCAGGGCTTATATATGCATGCAATATAGAGAGCTTATTTTCCTTTTTCTCCTTGGGGTTTGTGCCTGGCTATTTCAACAGCCACTACTGGAGAGTCAGAAAAAACCCCAAGTAATTGTTCTGAACATTCAAAACACAGCCCACCTAGTGAAAAGGCTCCATCATGTCTCCCAGAATAGGAAAAACTACCTGGTAGCATAAACTGCTTGTTTGCTATAGAAAAATAAAATCCAAACTAACATAATACAAAGAGTACTCCCAAACACATCATCTCTTTCTCTGCTGCCAGCTATCAGTATTGTAAATCAGATTCAGCAGCCACCCCTCATTCTCTCACCTAGATCTCCCCTCATCTGTGTCATTTGTAGATGGCCTTATCAAAGCTAGGTGAACACACACCTCTGCTGTGCCTGCCACTGCAGTAAAAAGCTCATTGACAGCACTGAGACAATACCAGCTTGCACAGACTGTTCTTTGCAGGCACAGAAGCAAGCTGACAGCAGTGTAAGGCAGCTATCCTGGGGTAGCCAGTGGCTAGAGACTAAGCTGAACATGACCACCAAGCTGCACATTGGTACAAGCAAACTCAAAGTAGCTTGGTCCAAGCCTGGCAGTTCAACATTGCAAATGGGCAGTTAGGAGATTCCAATATAGCCTTCCTGGGTTGCAGCTACTTGCCAGAAGATCCCATCCTCCTATAGTCCACCCTCCAGGACAGCTGGAAGGAAGCCTGACCATCTGGATAAATTGTTCATAATGTTATGTGGCATCCAAAAGCAAAGCAAACAGCCTGGCAAAGTATCAGCCTGCTATCAAGTTAATTCCCATTTGTTTTCCCTTATGTCTCTTAGGCAGCTCCACAGAAGCCTCCAAAAACTTTGGGATAAAGCCTTGAGCTTGGCTCCTCCAGCCAGGCCATCCCCTAGCTACAGGTGGCCAGTTGGGCATTCTCAGCCACCTGGCTTCCTTGCTTGCTGTGCTCCAAGAAGAAGGCCATCTGCAGCCCTCTCCTGCCTGCTCTCTCACCCACAGCAGGCTGCTGAGCCACACAGCAGGAGCTGTGCAGCTGACAGCTCTGGAGATGGTGCAAAGCAGCACTTCAACAGCTTGCACCTCCAGTAAGCATCTTGGAGCTGAGGTGCTGGGCAGCCCGAGCAGCTTAACTGCATCTCTTTGACAAGAGTAACTGTCCACAGCCTTGTTCTCTCCTGCAGACTGATCACCTCCACATGGGACAACACCTGCAACCCTCCTCGTGCTCCCTTCCAGCTTCCCATCCCTACTTCTGCTATCATTTTTCTTTCCTCCCAGCTATGGTGATTCTGTGCAACACAAAATAGAAGACTAATGCATCAGCAGCCTAGGTGCATTGGGCTCCAGACTAGAAGTAATCTACTGCTATCATGCTTTTGCCAGACATGGATACAAACATCCAAATCATTTTATAGTTGGGTCTGAACTTTGCTATTTCTATTTCAGGTGTGTTTTGATTTGGAGCTTTGATGTGCTTCAGAATAATCCTGAACTTCCAGCTGAAAAACACTCTAAAATGAAACAGAAGACTAAAATAAATCCCCTAGATAAGCTTCCTGAGTGACTCCTAAGTGTATGCTTAGGAGTTTGCAGCCACGGCCTCCAGTGTACCACAGCCAAGAGATGACAAGAGTTTTCTCACCATAATCTAAGCATGTGCTACAAAACAGGCAAAGGATTCAGCAAGCATGACTTCAGACTGCTACCTGAGATGCAAACCCATCTTGCCAAATTGGTTACATTTCCTGCAGGTCCTATCAAATCAAAATACAGCTGAGAGAGCAGAGGTAAACTGAAAAGAGACAGCCTTTGAATGAAGAATGCAAGATAGCTTCCAAAGCAAAAGGAGGGAACAGCAGAGCATCAGTCTCTTGCATTTCCCCAGGGCTTCTTTGCATCTCCTTGTTTTGTATTGACACCATCACCTCTTTCTGTACTCCCCAAGCTCAGCAGTGATGTCAGTCCACTGAAGTGGTTCTAGCAAGCTTGGCCTGGGGCCACTGGTTTCAATGGGAGCTGCTGGATGCTCAGTAGGAGTGACAGTTAGGTGTTTTGCGGATCAAAAATCAGAATAATTTTGTTCCATCTGGCATTTTGCATGATCCCCACTGTGCCCAATATTGCAGTCACAACATCTTTCTTTTTAAAGATCACCCCTCAGCTACAGGCATAAAGATCTAACAAGGACAACAGGAGCAGCTCCCAATTCTTGCATATCAAGTTTTTAGGATAGAGACTCCTCAAACAACTCTTCAGGGAGTCAATAGTACAGCTGCTCCTTGAGGTACTTCATTCTTAGACCCCCAACCACTGGTAACTAGAACATGTAGGTGAGTGTCAAGCTGCTAAACTCCTTTCTAGGTCTCAAGGTGAAAGATCTGCTGCAGGTCTAACAAGTTAACCTCTGAAGATGACCTGAAGAAAGCAGAAAATAGCAGAGGGACTAAAGAAAGCAAAACCCATGGCTTGATAGCTGGAAAAACTTCAGAGTGATAGAAACTGCAGAAAACAAAGGGAAAAAAGAAGCTAGGTTAAAGGAAACAAAGTTTTAGACTAGCAACATGAGAATTGCTGGACTTCTCAGCAGGATACAGCCCAGTAGCCTGCCTCAGTGGTGTTGGATGGTAAATGGAAGAAGCATCTTGTGTTTTTTCCCTGACAAACCTCCAGTTTTCAGAGACACACAGGGCAATCCTTTCCAGAAGCAGAGATGGTAACATTAGTGTTTAATAGCTCTAGGTGGAGCTTACTTCTGTGAATGAGTCTAGCCTGAATCCAGGTAAACTTCTGGCAGTGAGGCTCACAGTGTACCCACATTGGGCTTGAAGTACCACCTCAATTTCTTCCAGGTTTGCCACCTATTCCTTGAACTCTGAGAAATGGCAAATGATGCTTTCCTAAGCACATTCTCTGCTCCATTCCTGACTTTTACACTTTTTGATCTCATCCCCACTTAGTTGTCTTCTTCTAAGCTAAAAAGCTCATGGAATGCCAAACCAAACCAAACCTCTACTCCATGCTGGACACAGAAGTGTCCCTGTCTGTTACTACTCTATCTGCCTTTATCTTTCCTAGCTCTGCTGTTTTCCTTTGAAGGTGTAATCATGTCTAATGAACTATTTGGGGCAAACCACAAGCCCTGTCAAGGGAAGTGTGTGTTTTTTAAGGAAAAAAGTGCAAATTGAAGATATTTCCAAGTTACAAGGAAAATTCTGGATACTTAGAAATAGACAAAAATGGGAAGAGTCTGGAAAAAGAGAATGCTCTCCAGATGGAGGACAGGGGAATGCCAAGTCTTGAAGAGGGTTCATTTTAATCCCAATTCCCTAAACATTGGTTGTTGTTTATAACCCAAAATTGCTTGTATTGTTTGTGTCTTACTGCTTGATTTCTAAAGGGATGAAACAAGCTGAGGAAGCCACAGCAGGGTTTCCTTCTAAACATTAAATCAATGCACTAAATCTGTTGAAATCCTGGAGAGCCCAAGGCAGCACTGCCAAATTCCAAAGTCTGTGCTCAGCAGGAGCCATGTGGTAAACGTCTGCATTTAGGTTCAAAGTTTGCCTTATTAGCCATCATCCTCCAAAACTCTTTGGAGCCTCTTCAGTCCAAGCACTGCAAAGACTTCTCCCTTCCCACCTCCAGCAGAGTTTCTGATACAGTAGAAGCTATGAAAAGCCTTGAGCCACACAGAGGGGAGCTCAGCTGAGCTCTGTGGGTACTTCAGCACTTGATGAAGACACTATCCCATGATGATGTTTTAATGACATTCTCACCCCACATTCATGTCAGCTCCTAAAAACTCCACCCTTCACAGCACATCACTGTCGATATGCTTGGGACAGTCACTGAAGAAATTAGTGGCATTGCAGTATGTGCCACAGAGGCCTAAAACAAGGCCAGCACCAGTAGTCCTTGCAATCACTGCAGACACACCAAATATCAACAATACTTGTAGCCAGAATGTACAAATCATCTAGCAAAGACTAACTGTGCACTTATAAAGAAACATTCTTGCACACACTCCATTTCTGCTGGGCTGCAGAATCAGTGGAGGTGAAGTGTACAGCAGGCTTTTGCTCTGGGGGTTTTATGAAGGCATTGCTAGAGCAGCTCCCTCTTGTACTCCCTTCAAACTGCCCAAGACAGAAGCAGTCACAGAATGGAAAGTTGGCAGAAGCTCTATAAACCGAAGGATAATGATCAGCAGCAAAGTGTTAGAGGAGGTGAGAGAGTCTAATAGGGCACCTCAGGGACTGCTAGCTCTTGTCTCAGGGAGAAAATCTAAATAAGAGAAGTAAAAAGCAACAAAAGCACCAGTTAAAGGAAGGGGCACTCCCTGCTCAGGTGGGGTACTACACCTGAAAAGACAGCACATTTGCTCAGTTCTGTGTTTCTCCACAACATATGAGAAGTAAGTTTGATTTGACAGTGGGTCCAAGGGCAAGTGTTACACACTGCCACAAAATAAGATGGATTTGGAAGGAGAGAAAAGTGTATGTGCCTAGAGGAAATCATCTACACCACAGACAATGAATGTGAGAGAAAAATGCCAGTGTGGGACAGTATTTGGGATGGATACTAGAGTGCAAGTCTGATTACAGACAAAAAAAATCACTTGATATATCTTTGCAGGTCTCAATACATGTCATTTCTTAGCAAAACAAAGTGTCAGAAGCAACATCATCCACAGAACCATTTATGTTGGAAAAGACCTTTAAGATCATGGAGTGCAACTGCTAACCCATCACTAAAGCATGTCACTAAGCACCACGAGTTTTAAACCCCTCCAGGGATGTGACTCAACCACTTCCCTGGGCAGCCTAGGCCAGGGCTTGACAATCCTTTCAGGGAAGAAATTCTTCCTAATGTGCGATGTAAACCTCCCCTGGTGCAATCTGAGGCCATTTCTTCCTGTCCAAGGACACTTGGGAAAAGAGGCTGACCTCTACCTCCTTGCAACCTCCTTTCAGGTAGTTGTAGAGATTGAGAAGGTCTCCTCTAAGCCTCCTTTTCTCCAGACTGAACCACCTCAGTTCCCTCAGTTGCTTTTGCACATACTGCAGTTGTAACAATTGAGTTTTAGAGAGGCTCAGCTGAACACAAAGCGGGCAACCTGTGCCCTGGCCATGCACAAGTAGCTAAAACACACTCGAAGGTGAACCTCAGCATCCCAGGCAAGGGTTTAGGCATGCAGGAGGCCTTTCTGCTGGGCAGTCTGAAGTGGAACGCTCCGATTTTAAGGAGCAGATGGATCACTTTTTATACGAGTGCAAGAGCCAGGCAGAAGCACTGGGAAAGAACAAGGCCTTCCCGCCTGGAGCCCAAATCCCATCCAAGGCACATCCCCTCCCGCCGGCTGCTTCAGCAATGCCACTGCTCCCTCAGGAAAGCCCAGGCGGCACTTCCGACAGCCGCCGCTGCCCGTCCGGCAGGCAGCGGCCGCCGGCACCGAGCTTGAGGCGACCGCGGCTCCCTCCGCGGCTGCCAGCCGGGGGCGGCAGAGACCGGGCAGCGGCTCCGCTGGAAGCAGGCACCGGCAGCCCATGCAGCCGCGCACGGCCGGGGCAGCTCGGTCCGCAGGAGCCATCGCACCCAGTGACCAGCAAGTGCGTTTGAAGGCGCTCAGCACTTGCTGGGGTCAGCACACACAGTCACAGAACCATTAAGGTCTGAAGAGACCTCTAAGAGCATCAACCAACCATTCCTATCATTCCCATACCACTAACCCATGGCCCTAAGGAGAGCATCTCAGTGTTTCTTAAACCCCTCCAGGGATGGTGACTCCAGCACCTCCCTGGGCAGCCTGGGACAAGACTTAAGAACCCTTTCAGTAAAGAAAATTCTCCTTATATCTAATTTAAACCTCATTTGTTGCAACTTGAGGCCATTTTCTCTCGTCCTCTCACTGCTAACCCTGGAGAAGACACCTATCCCCATCTCATCCCAGTCTCCTGTCAGGGAGTTGTAGAGAGTGTGTCAGGTAGTGACAGACTCCTGTCAAGCCGTGTGGAAACAGGAGGGTCCCTGACGGTGGGAGAGGATAGCCAATACAAGGACAGACAATCCAGGTAAGGCAGAGCAGTTGGACTCCAGCAGTCTGCTCCCAACAGCTTAGCCAGGGCACTCCAGCCCTCAGGCCGTGCTAGCCACCGCAGTGCCGGTTAGAGAGCGCATGGAGACCGAGCAAGTAGCCACAGACTGGAGAGACGAAACCCTGGCAGGGTCTGAAATGAGTACTGTACATTTCACCAAGCTAAGGAAATCCCTCTGAGCACCATGTCAGAAGTACCTGTTGCCTAGAGGCGTTAGAAGTGGCTGGAGAAGAGCAGCAACCAGAGCTGGTGCCTGCTGCCCCGGGGAGCAGACATGCTGATGCCACCCACACTGGTGCAGAGCTAGGAGCTTGCCCAGGGCCAGTGGGGAGACAGCTAGGCAATGAGTGGGACTAAGGTACCTTTGGAGCCATTCCAGGATAATCTGTAATATACAATTCAAAACATTTCAGCTACTTTGAAACACAGACCTCATGAATTCCACAGTGGCAGGAGGATTATGGATCAGACCCAATCACCACCAAACTCCTGGGGACTGCACTGGGCTTGGGAGCAGGCTCAGCAAGGGGTGGAGATCATCCAGAAGTTGTGGAGTGACAGAAGTCTAACACTGAATAAACTTGCTGTGATATCTGAAATGGAGCAGACTGGTGCCTCTTGTCCTATCACTTGTTACTTGGGAGAAGAGACATGCATATCAATGATACACTTTTTACCTTCTCTACAGCCTATCAGAGCTGTCTGTGGGACTCAATCACTTCAGCATTCCCCAACCCAGTGGGAAATGGGAGCATTCACCAGCCCAAACACAAGATTAGCTCTGTAACAGGAAAAGGCTGCAACCCCGTGGGCAGGATCTCTTCAAGAGTTCTCTCTTTAAACAATGGGGATCTTCTGTCTCAAGAAGTGAAAGATTGGTGAAAAGGAAATGATTGAGGAGGTTGAGACTGGCTTCTTGCCTCCACTGTGTCTCCCAGTCCCATGGAGACAGTCACTAAATCTGTATCAGTTTCCCAGTTCCTGTAATTTGTAAAGCAGTCACAACTCCCCCTGACCTTGGTGGGAGGTTTGCATGATTAAAGCCAGCAGAAGACAGACAAGAATGAAAAAGCACATACAAGAACCTTTCTTTTTTTCTTAAAAAGTATTTCTAGCAGTGAGAAATCTTTTCTGCTCCTAAGGGCAAACTTTGAAAGTGAAATAACTGTTACCTGCATTTTCCCTATTATTTGTTAACAGGTTTCACACAAGTAACTTGCTCAAATCACTTTGAAAACATTTCCTTTAATATAGGGACACAGGAGAGAGATTAAAAGCATGCAAGTCTCCTGCTGAATGCCACAGGCTCTGGAACACTGAACTCAGCACTTTGTAAAATTATCTCCCTTCAAAAGAATTTTCTGCTGTACTGATTGAAAAGGAAAAGAGGCAGGAGCCAAATAATGCTAGAGAGAATTCAAGTCAATTCCATCACACATCCATCTTCATCCTGCTCACACCACTCTCCTCTCATCAGACAAACTCAGCTTTTAAACACAGCCAGCCACATCTGGCTGCAGGCTGGACAACAGCAGCTGGGGAAGATGCCAGAGCATCATGGAAATAGGCCAGTGAGGGGCAATGGTCCCCACAGGAATGGCTGTGGGAGGCACTGCCACGCCAGTGGTGCTGCAGTGAGGGCAGCAGGAGGGAAGGTGATGGCACCTCTGGCCTCAGCTCACCCTCTGTGCCCTGGCCTGGGGCTGCCAGCTCAACATCCCCTAACTCAGGCAAGCCCACCACTGAAAAGCTGGCTTTCAAAGGCACTTAGAAACCCAGAGCCAGTACATTTCCAAACTTGCCTGGTCTATTTCTGCATCCTTGTTCTCTATCCATAAAACAGAAGTGGAGTTCCTGTCTTCCCACAACACACCTTTAGCTAGCCCCACTCCTAAAGGGTATACATCTCAAATATGTGCCCATATAGTAACCTTTCTGACAGGACTCTAGCTCTAGGTATAATCTTGCTAGAGCTCTACTTACCTGAAGGCCTCTAACCTGCCCTTTGGAAACCACAATTAGCCCTATGAATAAAGAAAACTATACAGCATTTTATATATATGGGAAATTATTCAACAAATTCTGCACTCAGGTTTCATTTCAATCCTTAGAGTCAAAGCTTTGATACAAACGTGCTGTCATTAGAGATGGTGAGAGCTCTGGGGACATCTAGACACATCTATTACACCAGCTATGTGTGACAGAAGGGCACTGAGCTGCAGGTGGGCTCCACTTCTCAGGATTTCTAAAGCCTGGCTTATTTGAAGAACCTGACTGTCCAACAGCCTGATCTAGGGCTTCAGCTTCCTTTCAACTTTTAGCTAACAGGCTTCCTGTCACTAGCCTGGGCTGCAGGATGAGTAAGCATGTATTCTAAGGAGGGAAAGATCAGCCCTGAACTTTTCCTAGGCTATGAAGATTGTGCCATATAGCTCTGAGCATCTCAAACTTTCCTTGAAGCTCGTGGCAGCAACCCAAGCTCTGTCTGGAGCAAGCCTTCACTCACTCAGAAGGTTATTCTCCTGGAATTTTCATTAAGGTCTACTTTTCACTCCTGACACTGCTTCTGGGATATTGATGTTGTGCCAAATATGTGAGACTTCCCTTCCTGTCCTCTTTTACCCCCCCCCCTTTTTTTTAAAGACAAAACAAACCAGTGCTAGGCTCAGTTTTCCTTTGGTTTGTTTTTGTTCTGATTGGGTTGCATCTTCCCTAGCACAGAGCAGGAGTGTTCAGAGGAGCTAGATCACACATCCTAGTGGCTCAGAAGCACGTTAAAGAGACTATCCCAAAGCACAGAGCTATCAGCAGTGAGCAGCTTGACAAGGCTGAGTAGCACACTGACTACTGACAGAAGCTGCTTAGGAGAAAGACTTCAAGCTGTCAAGAGTACTCAAACTCTAGGATGGAGAAGAGTCACTTCACTTCTCCTGCTCAAAGGCTGCTTTCCTTGCTCCTATCTGTGCTAAGGAACACCAAAGACTGATGCTACTACAGGCAGGAGAGAAATGAGATGGAGGGAGAAAAGCCTGAAAAGAATAGAGCACTTGTAGTAACAAGGGGGATTGAAAAGCTGTAGTTAAGATTTCTCTCAGTTCAAACAGGATCAGTCTACACACTGCCTTCTACTTCAAAATAGATAGCTAACAAAATTCTAGAGTGAAAAGTGCATTTTTTTCCATGATCAATGAAATAAAGTTTCCTTGCTGAAATAAAGTCCATAGGATTCAAAGGCTGCCAAGAATTACAAAAAGAAGAAACTGTAGGCAACACAGCTTCCAAAAGGTGTCTGGACCAAATCTTAGGCTCACATAAGTCATCACAGCTTCAAGAAGTTGATTGACTTTCAGGCACTGAAAATGTGATTTATGATGACTATTCCCAGTAGAAGTAACAGACTCATTTGTTTCCTGCATATAAACCCCACCCAAATTAAATCTAGTTATTATTACATGTGCTAATTAGTGAGACACAAGCTCTCACTAGATGTAAAATACATGCTCCATTCCAACAGGAGCCTTTCCAGTTGGTAACTATTCAGTCAGAGATGAGGCAGGAACAGTCAGGCAAGAGGAAGCAGAGGAGATGTGGCCTGCTGCTCTGACTTCCCCCCCTCAACAGCCAGCTTGGACAAGTGACTTCCCCAGCACTCAGTAGGAGTGCATGCAAGGCATCCAGAGTGATCGGCTGCCAGCACAGCCTACACCCACCTCAGGAGCCCCAGGAGACTCCCTGAGAACTGTTAATCAGGGGAAGGACAAGACTGGAGGCTCTTTACAATAACAAGGGAATTCCATGCACAGCCCACTGCAGCACCAGGAGCTGCTGATGGATGGAGTATCCTTCTCTCCTGAGTGACAAGTAAATGAGGCAGACACAATCTCACTTTTAATACAGTTGTCAATTTGTAAGCTAAGCTGACAGCTCTCTTGTGAAGAGCCCAGCAGGGCAAGCACATCAATGATCAGCCTCTTCACTTGCTCCATGTAATACCTGCATGGCTTGGAGAGGATTTAGGCCTTCAAAACACTTGGTGCCTGCTACCCAGACACAGTTCCCATTTCTGCCAGGATCATTCACTCTGTTTTACAGTGCTGTGTCAATTCTTGTTTTTATCAATGCTGCTGTCACATTCTTTAAAACCAAACTCTGGGAACTGCCAGACCCAAGTGATTTGCTTGACATCCCCCGAGTTTTTCTTCTTTTCCTTGCACTGCACTTGCTGTCATCTCTCCTTTGCTTTCATTACAATTTAATACTTCTGGCTTAGCTAGGGAAAACACTGTCTCATTAAGTTGAGGAAAAGAAGAAAGAAAAACCATTTTTTATAGGGATATAACAAGTACTGAACAATCCAGGTGTCTCCTAGAGCGTGCTGCTCCATCCTGAGGGAAACAGAGCATCTCCTTAGGTCACACCCCCTTCTGTGGACTCTCAGCACAGCCTTGGTTCAGGCAATAACATACTACATTTCCCTGCTGCATGCACCCAACTCCAGTGCTTCTGCCACATTAGTGTACCCTAGGTTCCTTCCTCACATTGTGTATTGCCACTCAAATTTTTCCACCAGCTTAAGTTGCACTTCATTTCATTTTCTGTCCATGAAACCCACCCAGGAAGGCTTCTGCTTGAGGGAAAGAACAGCATTATTGGAATAAACTTGCTTTCTAGAGAGATTCCTGGCCTCTGGATGCCACACAGCTGCCCCTGCTAATGTCAGAATGGGGCCAGGGGCCACATGAGTACACACAGCCTACATCCAGCTTCTCTTTAAGTCCTTTTGCATTATCTTTTGTTGAAATCATTTGTAAAGCATCACGATTTATTCATCTGTGAATCTTATTTACCCACTTGAACTAGTCACAAATGCTTGGTTCAAGTCAGGCTAGTATTGCCCTGATCTACCAAGAATACAGAAGAAAATGGTTTAGAAATGGCTCTGGAGGTAATACTACAAACAGAAGTAAGGCACTGTCCACAACTGGACAGAATGGAGAACATCACCATCTCAGACTCAATTCAGTAAGGATTTCATCGTGCTTGAAGAGTAAATGACACTTCTTACATAGGGGTTCAGAGCTACAGCTTTAAATCCTTATCTGAATACAAGTCTGTGCCATAAGAGCTGAAATCAACTATTACTCCTACAAGCAGAACAGGTGAAGTGGATTGTCTGTTAAGTGTATTTATAGGACAGACTGACAACTCAAACAATGTCATGGCAAGACTGAAAGTGCTGTTCATTACAACACTGAGAATTTCTCTTTCTGATCTGCCAAAACCTTTTTCTGCAAATAGGTCCTGATTTTATCATCTCATTGCAGGGTGGCTTCTGACACTTCCAGACAGCTCCCTGCAATGTATTTCACTGGAGGAAAGGATGTCACTACATCTAACCCCAAAAGAGATCCATACACAACAGATAGACACTGCCTACTCTACCCAATCCTTGATTCCTCTTTTCATCTGAGTATTCAAGCTCAGACTAACCTGTCAGAGCAGCACCAAACCATTTGGAAATCCATTCAACATCTTTGGAGAAGGAAGGTTACAGCCGTCACTGCAGTGTGCCCTTTCTCACCTTTCCCCCCAAAGCATCCTACTGTATCTCCACTGACTCAGAACCAAAGCTTTCTCTATCTATTATGCACATTATAAGGGAACAATTTTTCTCCTCTGTTCAATTATTTTTGCTCATGCTGAACAGCATTCTGTAAAAAAAGAGCATCTGAAACAAAGCATAAAGGGAGAGGGATCCTTCTCTATCCAGAGTCATAACAAATAAACAAACCCAAGTTGTTAAGGACTCAGTTCAAAGGTAAGAAGTTGGAAACTGCTCTTAGTCCTGATCTTTGCTGTGCCCCTAACCTGCTGCATGACATTGGTTAAGCCTGCAAGGAAGGGATAGTCTCTTCCCATGCATTTACATCACATCTAGCCCATCAAGACTTCCAGGCTGAGCTGTAATAGGAATACATGTCACCCTCATTTTCTTTAATGGCAGTCTATAGACATATCTGCATTTCCAAAGCACTGCAGAGGGATTTACCCCTGCAGCCCCCACTAATCTCCCTGGCAGACTGCTTCCTCCTGCCTCCCTCCTTTGGAGCTGGGGTGTGTGCACATTAAAAAAGAAGTAGGAGAAAGTAGTCAGAGCAGGATAACCCAGCAGCAGCTATTATTCAAACAGATTACACCACACTGTTCCCAGGTGGATCACACAAGCATGTGAGTATCACCAGTGAGAGGAAGCAAATGGTTACTACAGGTTGTATATGTCAAGTGTACTGGCTGCACAGGGGCACTCAGAAGCAAGGCAGGACACAAAAGAGGTAAGGAACTGAAGGAAGCAGATGAAGAGATCACAGAGCTTATAGAAGCAGATGGAAGAGTTCCTAACCCTTCTTTACAAGCCATCTTTGACAGAAGTGCCAGTTGGTTCAGTGGCTTCAGCTGAACACCTAGAAGGAAGAAGCTTTATCTCCTGTCTGAAGCTGTTCAGATACAAGCTGAAGGACTTCCTTCCAAGTGAAAGTCTAAGTCCAACAACTGCTTTGACTAAAGTCTGAGTACTCCTGCTAGTAGAGAGGCAGGTTTTCAAGTGCTTTACTCTGTGCATGCTAACTAGGGATGATTTGGCTATTCACAACATGATTTGGTTATTCAGAGCATCTGTGAGAAGGTGACCTGTAAGCTGAGCCAGCTCCTTCCACTGCTCATCTCTCTGTAAAGGGAAGCAAGCACTACAAGTCTGTGTGTTAACATGTAAATTGTGTCCTAGGACTTCATCACTTCTTGGTGAGGCAAGATGTTAGAAAGCAAGAGGTACAAAGGACCAACAGCTAAACCTCACCAAGTAGGATTAACAGGAGCATAGGAAGAGGAGCTGGGAAAGCAGAGCTGCTGCTCAGCATCACAACAAAGAACAACTTCTCCAGACAGTGATGGCTCAATAGATTACCAGTTGCAACCTGCCTTCCCTCATCTCACTTAGACAGTATTCTTTTGAACTGTAACCTCAGGAAAAACAAGTAAATTGGCCTGAGAGTGATCTAAAAAGTAAAAGCAGCCTCACTGGGGAAAAAAAAAGAAAAATACCCTGAATCTGAATCTCTGCGCTGTTTCCATTTAAGTGTTTTTGACACAAATTAATTCTGTCTCTCAAATACAGTTTCCTAAGACTTCTTCCACTTTCCTGCTAGATGAATTATAGAAGGAGGAAATACATTTTTATTGATTTGTTTTAGAGTCAAAGTATTCAAGAGAATACCTTGCATCATTTGATTGATTAAAAATAACAGGGCTGCAGTTTCATTCTTGATCAGCTTAAAAAAAGAAACAGACTCCTCACTTTCCAATCCTGTAGCAGCAAATGCTTGTCTTGTCACAGAAGACTTGATAGTTTACTTTCACACCTCAATGAAAAGGAAGGAAAAGAAATTCATGTGAAAAGCCAGAATAGAGGTGGTTCCCCATCACTCTGCCTTCTCATTCTTCTGCAGTGGAGGAAAGGAAACTAGTTTATACCTGGGCTTGGACTCTCCAATACAGCCTAAAGTGTGAGGCTCCTAAATCTCCTTTGGAGGGCTAGGTGGCTATTAAGAGCATTATCAACTTTGAGTTTTTGCTATTAATAAAACAAATTAAAGAAATATAAGCCAAGGAAGTTTGTGCTTCACAAGCAGAGCCTGCTGCAAGCTGTGCATTGACACAGCAGTGCAGAAACAGCCTCTGGATTACAGAAGGTCATGTTTATTACAGTTCAGGCTTTAAGTTACGTCAGCAATTACTGAAAACCTCATCTATAACTGCTCTGTGGAGAAGGGATTGGAGAGAGGAACCACTGCCACTGTAGAGGCTTGCAGGTCTGCAGGCACAGTCCACTGAAAGAGGAGATTTGCCTTCAGCAGGCAGTAGATGTCTGAAACAGCCTGTAATGCCACTGCTCCCTATTGCCTCACCAGAGAGAGAGCATACACTGGCTGCTGAGTTTGCACTTTCATTTTATCACCCTCTGTACTTCTATAACTAATGCTTACTTCCTCATCTCCCTCTCTCATGAAATAATAACAACCAGGAGAGGAGAGGATGGAGGCAGAGCACTAGACGGTCAAGTTCAGTGACTAATGGTACCAGACTGAAGAAATGTGATTTGGTTTGTGACACTGCTATTGCCTTGCTATACAACCTTAGCTGAAGCACTGAACTCCTTTATGCCACTGCATTCTTATCAGGAAAAATGAGATCCCAACACTGCCTTCCTCTGTAGGATGCTTTGAGATCCTTGGAGGAAAGGCAAAGTGTTGTCTGCACCGGGTGCCTTTCAGGATTCAGCATGGCAAGGCCCAAACTATGCTTCAGATGAGTGCTTATGTGCCTAAGCTCTACAACTTTTGAAGCCTTTTTCTGAGCCCACAGACAGCCCAAAACAAAGTTCCTGAGGGCTAAACTTGAAACCTAACAAGGAACGTTTCTAATGCCAGCTGTTTAACCACAGATTATACATGTACTCATCTGACAGGCTTATCCTACCAAAGGGTTTGCTTCATCATACTGCCTCCAACCAAACTGCCAACATCTTCATTCCCTCTCTGGCAATGCTGCCTTGGGGGTTCCAGTGGGAAGCAGAGCCAGTGTCCTGTGCACAGACATGTGGTCAAGGAAAGATGGAAGGATCACCTTCCAATTCCACCTCAACCAAAGCCAGGTTTGGATACTGCAGAGATACAGGCAGTTAGACAAGCTGGAGCAGCTTGACCTGTGGGGAGCATAAGATGTCTCCTCATATCACACCCTGCTCTTCCTGTAGTGTTCTTTACCAGAACACAAAGTAGGCACAGACATTCCCATCAACAAAAACATGTAAAGTGAGATCAAAACTCAAAGGCAAAGGCATGGAACCACCCGTATAGGAGTCAGACAGTTCCTCACTCCCTCAACCCTTCTGCTGCACCTGCAGAGGACAACAAAGAATGGTCTTCTCCAGGTTTCCATCAGCCTGATGAAAGCAATACAGATTTTCTTTTTTCCACTCTCCTGAACTTTTTTTATCTTGGGCCTTTCAGAGGCAAAGCTGAATCATACAGTCCCATTTCACATCCCTTTCTTGTTCAACACCCTATCATTCTGGGGCTGTGTGAGCTGTCAGGTTTGTCCAGAGTCCTTACAACCTCCTCTGTCATGGCCATTTTGTTCTCTTATGGCACTGCCATTGCTGGGTCCACCTTCCTCTGCCCTAGAGTGACTGATGCTTTCAGGCATCATCAACACACTGCACACCTCAGGAGTTACTTTCCATCAGCAATCACTTCCCTCTGTACAAAGAAAGTCTAGTGATCTCATGAGAGCAAAATCACTCCAGCAGCGACAGACTTTACCCAAGAACAGACAATAATAGAAGGCAGAAGGGGCCAGGAAGAAAACTTTACCCAGTTATCAACGCTGCTGTCTTGTGTGCCCTTATTGCAACAGGCACTGGCCACCTTGGTTTGGAAGCATTTCACCTGCAGTGATCCAGGAAAGGGATGTTAGCTGCAGGCACATGATCCCTGTGAGCTTCAGCTCCAGGAATGCTGGTGTTTGGTTGCCCCTCAGCCCACACCCTCACACAACAGTAGGCTGCACGGCAGAAACCACCATGGTAATGAGCTGCCTTACCCAGCCAGAGTAGAGGGCAAGCTGTCTTCCTGCTCCTTCCAGGTGAATATGGGAGAAGCTAGAGCAACCACTGCCCACACTGAACAGACCTGGTTTTAGAGTGCTTACCCCCTGTACCCATTACACTACTTTTTAGCCAAGTTGAAAAGTGTGGGTCCATGAACACCCATAATGCAATTGCACCATGAAATCAGTGCCACAACCCTGTGCTTTATTGCCCTTTTTTTTTTTTTTACATCTCCTTACTTTAATCCATGCTCAGAGACAGATCCTGTTCCCATCAAAGCACGCAGCAAGCTGCCATTAAAATCTGGCTCAGCTAGTATTTTAATAACACTTAGACGTTCCCGTCCTTTGCATATTTCACCTGTGAAGTGCTCTATAAACACGAATTCCCTAATTACAGGTGGATGATTTACTAAAACTGGAAATTCCTCCCTAGTTCTGGCCTTCGCTTTGAAGCTCCAGGGCTCGCTCTTGTCCCTCGGCGCTTTGGAAGAACCCTCGACGCCGCTTCGTTCGCGGCAGAGGCAGGGCAGGGAGGAAGCAGCAGAGACGACGGCGACCTGCCTTGAAGTTTCCGCACCGGCGGATCTCGGCGCGGAGTGCCGGGGCGGCGCTGCCCGTCGGGGCGGGAGCCGCGGGAGGGGCACCACGTGGTGGCGGAGGAAAACCCGGCGGCGGGGGCGGCGGGAGCCGGCAGAGCGCGGGCGGCGGCGGGCGGGAACCGCGCCGGGCTCGGCTCGGCTCTGCACCGGGCAAGAAGGGGTGGAGCGGCCGGCGGAGCGCACGGGCGAGGTGGCATCCCGACCATGCCGAAGCCGGGCAGGCGAGCGGCGTTGCACCTCCCCCGAGCGCAACCCATGGAGCCGCTGTCCGGCCAGCCTTGAGCCGGTGGCCGCGGCCGCCCGCCCGCAGCCGCCCCCGATGGAGCCCGAGGAGCGGAAGATCTCGGTGTGGATCTGCCAGGAGGAGAAGCTGATCTCCGGGCTCTCCCGGAGGACCACTTGCTCGGACGTGGTGCGGGTGCTGCTGGAGGACAGCCACCACCGGCGGCAGCGGCCGGCGCTGCCCGAGCCCGGCGGGATGCTGTCAGGACCGCCGCATTCCTACTGCATCGTGGAGAAGTGGCGCGGCTTTGAGCGGATCCTGCCCAACAAGACGAAGATCCTGCGGCTCTGGGTGGCGTGGGGGGACGAGCAGGAGAACGTGCGCTTCGTGCTGGTGCGCAGCGAGGCCTCGCTGCCCAACGCGGGTCCGCGCAGCGCCGAGGCGCGGGTGGTGCCCAGCAAGGAGCGCCCCGGCCACGGGCTGGGGGCGGCCCGCGCCAGCCTGGCGCTCACGCAGGAGCGGCAGCGGCGGGTGGTGAGGAAAGCCTTCCGTAAGCTGGCCAAGATCAACAAGAGGCGGCAGCAGCCGCTGGCCCGGGAAGCCTCGTCGGCGGAGAGGATGGAGACGCTGGTGCACCTGGTGCTCTCGCAAGACCACACCATCCGGCAGCAGATCCAGCGGCTCCGCGAGCTGGACCGGGAGATAGACCGCTACGAGGCCAAGATCCACCTGGACCGCATGAAGCGGCACGGCGTCAACTACGTGCAGGACACCTACCTGGTAGGGTCCTGCGGCGGGGAGCCGGAGCCAGGCGGGGCGGCCCAGCCCGCCGCCGGCCGCCCCGAGGAGGAGGACTACGCCAGAAAGTGCGAGGAGGTGCTGCAGCTGCAGGAGCAGCGGGCGCAGCAGGAGGAGCTGCTGGAGCACCTGGCCGCCGAGATCCAGGAGGAGCTCAACGAGCGCTGGATGAAGCGGCGGCGGGAGGAGCTGGAGCTAGCGGCGGGGCCCGGGATGGCCGAGACAGACTGTGACACGACGGAGCTGAGCGGCGGCGGCGAGGGCGAGCTGCACCTGGAGCACGAGCGAGTGAAGACCCAGCTGAGCACCAGCCTCTACATCGGCCTCAAGCTGAGCACGGACCTGGAAGCCGTCAAAACCGACCTGGACTACACGCAGCGGGCGTGGGAGGACAAGGAGCGGGAGCTGCAGCGCCTGCTGGAGACGCTGGGCACGCTGGACGTGGCGGAGACGCCGGCGGAGCCACGCGGGGCAGCGGGCGGGGGGCGGCCGGCGGTGGCAGGGGGCAGCGCGGCCGGCTGGGTGGAGCAGGCTCGGGCGCTGCGCAAGGACCGCGCCGACAACGGCGAGGACTCGGACACGGGGCTGAGCTCCATGCACAGCCAGGACTCGGACTCGCTGCCCGTCTGCGAGTCCCTCGTCTAGCGCCCACCCGCTCAGCCGGGCCCCGCAGTGCCAGGGATGGAGGGCTAGCTCTGGCCTGGCTCGCAGCGAAAGCGGGCACGGTGCGGGCGGCGCGGCCTCTGCCCGGTGCCCTGGTCGATAAGCTCGCCGCCGGTGCGGACGGAGCGAGGGCAAGGATGGGGTAAGATGCGGGTAGATGTAGGGTAGGCGAGAAAACTCCCGGTGCAGGAGGTAGGCACGCAGGGGAAACATTGTAGTGTTAGCTCTTGAGTTGAAACTTGTTCTAACTAGTCATCTGCGGGCAGCGTTGAGGCTGCATCGCCGGGGCTTTTATCAGAGGAAAAGAAACCCACAGCGTGTTTGTGTTTCATTCACGTCTGGGATTGCTCGCTCCTTAAATCCTGCCGCCTCCTCCCCTCCGAAGGTTTTCTCGCTGCACCTTTTTGTCCTACGGTCGCTTCCCCACTCTCCCACTGTAGCCCAGGCTGCTCCGGATCATCTCCTTGCGTGCAGGGCGCACGCTGCAGAGAGTCAACCAGTTCTCTCCTTAGTTTCTCAGTACTGCCAAGGCAGATGGTGAGTTAGGGTGGCTAACCTTTACAAATACACCCGGCCCCTTTACGGGCAAAGAGTCACGGAGACTAAAGCTGCTGATCGTTTAAACACTACGGAGGAAAAGAGGTGTCAATGCTACTGAAACTGGCGCTGGGATCTCCCAGGGCACAAGCTTTTGGAAGGTACTGCAGTTGTTCTTTTTGGCAACAAAAAGAGGTGAGAAATCACTTTTTCCTAAAGAAGGAACAAGCTAAATCCAAATACAGATCAATTAACTCTGCACTGCATAATGCTTTTTCTTACAGGCATCTAAGAAATCTGTTAGTGTTCATTGGACACTCATGGAAAGTAATTAGCAGTGCCTGTATGTACATAGCCTTCAACTACATTTTTTTTTCCAGTAGGCTACCTGATATTTGGCTGAGCTTGGTTGTGGATAAACAAAGTACAGCAACAGCTTGAGCTACTGTTTTTAATACTATAGTTCATATCAGGCCAAGAGATGCAATGATAAAAGCATGACAAGCCCTACCTGCACTACAGCTTCATCTTTCAGTTATTCCAATAAAAAACAAATGGCATCAGCTGTAACATGCATTTCACTTCACTGCCAAATCTTCCTCTGCAGCTTAACTCTTCCTAAAAATCTATCATCTGCTCTTACAGCAAGAGAGACATTAAAGATTCTTGTATTGCAGAAGAATTGCAGAAACAGTTCAAGTGAGGAGACCAGAGAATGTTGACTTGGGTCTGAGTGATGGTGTGAACTCTTTAGAACTCCTGAGATTATTTATGTGAGGTTATTTATGACAGTTTTAACAATAAGAAAGCATAACAAAGGGGTACACCAGAGACCAGTTCTTTATGGTCAACAAAAACCTTGCAGCTTCCTCACCCAAAGACCAGGTTGCACTCTTTTGGAGTGTTGTTGCTGTTAGGAATTCTGTTGGACAACAGAGGACTAGGCACTGCAGCTGGTCAGTTTGGAAGCAGAGAAATGCTGTCTGGAGGTTTGCTGAGGCTGTACAATTCCCTCTGTGCTCTCATTCCTGACAAACACTATTCCCCTGAATGGGTCTCAGTTAGAACAAACTGTAGTTTGTTTTAAAACTCTGATGATGTAATTGTTTTTCCTATTTTAGGCTACTTTGGAAATTATTTAAGAACCTATTTTTAGAGAGAATAAAACTCTTAATAAGACTAAAGTGTTCGTGATTGAATGTGATTAAATATGTAGGTATATCTCAGGTCTGGGATTTTGTTATCTTGTGGTGTCCTTTGCCTTCTTGCAAAGCAAGCGGAAGGATCCAGCAAGTGAGTCCTCTCCAGTCTGTTTCCTAACAGCATTGTCCCTCACTTTCTGACAGCCTGAGGGGCTCCCTCAGGTACAGGAGTTGACATTCCTCAGCTCTAGTTGCTACAGGGGGAGTGTGGTGACCTTCAGAAGGGTTGGCACAGAGGAGGAATTTCACCCCACTCTGCAATTCACAATATTTATATGGAAGTAGAGCTGAAGAATAAGTTGGGGAGGGGAGGGGGAGTCCTGTTGTTGCCCTACATTACATCAACCAGTGCAGATGTAAGGGGTGGCTGATGGGAGTATCTGTTGATAGCTTCTCCAGTGACTGATGTAAGCAGTAAACCTGAAATTGCTTCATGCCAATTCTCTGCTTAGCCACACCAAGCCAATAAAAAGCAAGCACATTGTAGAAAGAAACTGCATCAGGCCACACATCATTATGCTATTGATACAGGCATCAGGTATTCTGTGAAGCACGAGGTGAATGAAGCCAGGAAATTCAAAGTTGCAAAGCAAAGTCTGCCAGCTTGTCCTCAGCTAGGAAAAGCCTTAAAAGCAGGACAAAACTACTGTTGCTCTGAGGTCAGAGACATGCTTGTAGAGCTTGCTCTCAGCCTCTCAGTACCCAGATATGACACAGTAGTAGATCATGACCTTGCAGAGCTGCTGGCCCTGTCCCCTGAGGCCAGGGGTGAGGACACTGCAGTCTGCAGGCTTTGGGTGACTTAGGAACACAGACCTGAATATGCTCCTATATTGTGCAGGAGACATTTGTTGTGTTTGATATTTAAACAGTTACAAATGCAACTGCAGCAGGCTCAGGTTTTGTTCCTGCACACAGAATGAATCCAAATGGCTTCACAAATCCCCCTCTCTCTCCAGCAATTATTTAAGCATTAGTATATAAAAGGAAATAACTGTTTGCATTGGACCAGGTACTTCTCCCTCCCCATCTCCTCCTGGACTTGTATATCCTCACTTACATAATAGAGACAAGCCACAGGATGCTTGGCTTTGACAGGGAATTTGGCTTTGGGGTTTTGCCAGGCACACAGCCAAGGGTTAAGGAAGATGATTCAGAACACAGGTAGAAGGGCAGGATTTTTATCTCCTTCCCAGTCCTAAGAGAATGGAAGAGAAAGACAGCAGCAGCAAAAACCTGGCTGACATCAGGAGAGAAATCTACTTTCCAGCAGCACCATGAGAGAGGTAAAAGCTCCAACCAGCACCTGCTCTGCCTTAGCTTTTTTAATACCATTCTCTTATCTTCTAGAGTCAGGATGACAAAAAGATTAGACTGGACTTAAGACCAGAGAAGCAGGTACAGATAGTCATGAATTAAACAAAACCCTAACAACATTATGAACTATTTCTGGTAAGTCTATGTCCAGTACCACATTGCCCTATTTATTTAACACCCTATATGCTTCCCAAAGCAAACAGCAAGGACTGAGGCTGCCAGGCCTCTCAGACACAATACCTACAGAAATCAAAGGGAGTTTTGTTCAGGAGACTGATAATCAGAGTAGAAAGAGGTCTTAGTTTCAGGCACCTTTAAACAAGCATTATCAAGCACTACAACACAAGTCCTGCCTGTTTGCTGCCCTTGGTCAGATGTTTCTCTGACACTACATGGCATTTCCTTTTATGCCTGTACAAGAGTTTGTAGAACAGATAGTGAATCAGATCAGAAAAATGATGAGCTTTAATTTAGGTGAGTCCCTGATGGAGCTCAATGTACAGTCACACAAATGCTTCTGCCAGTGACAGGATACAGGGGAAAAAGGAGAACCTGAGAGCACTTGGATAGGTTGAAACTGAGTCCTTCCCCAATGGGCACTGTCTTACACTGACTTGCACGCTGGCAAAAGCTTACTGCAGCCTGCAGATAGACTGCACTCACAGTCCAGTGAGAAAGTGTCCAGTGAAAGACTAAGGCTAGAGCTGAAGCTTCCTTGATATCAATTACACTCACTCACATTAAAGCCAAAATGAGCCAAGCAGCCCAGCTTTTAGCCTCCACCTTGTTTCAGAAACTCACTATCAAGCAATATTATCTGTGTCAAATTCAGTATACCTCTAGTGCTTGCCACATAGGAGAGATCTGCCAGTTTGAATAAGCACTTTATAGGGGTATCATTTGATGCCATAAATGGGGAGGGAAGAGGGAAGGCAAATGCATTTACTGTAATGAACACCACTGACAGGCAAGATGCATGACCTATTAATTATTGCCATTTACTCTAAAGCAGCATACAGCCAGCCAAATCAGGCTGGCTCACTTACAGTGACAGAGCCTTCTCCAAAGGGCCTACAGTCATGGCTTCAGACAGGACAGACTCAAAGGAGGAGGGTGAGAGAAGGAAAACATCTCATCAAGCTTTAGGATTGGCTGCTTGCATGAAACATTTTCCACATTTACTTCCAAACTAGCCTGTGTCTGGAGAGACCTGCATACAGACCTCTCCCAAATGCTACCCTGCTTTGGGCTTCCCCCCTCCTCCTCCCCCTTGCACTGGCACTGAGCTGGGACTGGAGCTCAACACATGAAAAGAGCAGCACAAGGCCTGGAATAAGAGAACAGGTTTGGTGAGCTGTGCTGGTTACAGAGCTGAAACACAAGCCATGGGGATTGTTGGAAGCACTTACCCTTTGAAGACACTTGATATTATTGCTCCTGAGCTTGCAGACAGTTTAAAGAAAGGAGCATCACAAAGTGCAGGGAGTCTACACTGATGTTACCTTTGATACAAACTCACACTGCTAAAGGAACTGGGAAGCTTCACAGAGAGGGAAAATGTAATAAACTCAAAGGCAAAACTGGGCTCTGTATGCAAATCAGCCCAGTATCTCCAAGCAGAATTGTCAAGCAATGCTTTAAAAACTACTGCTTGCATAATTTAACACATCACCTGTGTAAATGCACCAGAGCAGCCCTTGCCATGGAGAG
Organism: Bucco capensis; assembly: GCA_013396975.1. Taxonomy (NCBI): domain Eukaryota; kingdom Metazoa; phylum Chordata; class Aves; order Piciformes; family Bucconidae; genus Bucco; species Bucco capensis. Next base: position 1,070,620 of record VWZO01020258.1, on the reverse strand, counting down.
GGGATTGTCCAAGCCCTTCCCATGCTGAAGAACACTCCTGAGGTGGCCACCGATTTCTCACACTGCACAGCACTAACTGTGCCAGGGCATTAGCCTCTAGCTTTAGAATAGAACTCTGCAGGCTTTCCCCCCACCTGCACATCAGTTTGTTTACACCCTGAGCTTTATGTTAACCTCTCCTCCCCTCAGTTTTGAAAGTGCTCTGGAAACCCATTGATGTTCCATGAAGAAATAGCTTCCCTTCCTGCCAGCCTGCTCCTCCCCTCCTCAGCAGCAGCTGCTCTGCAGTTCAGCAAGAGCCTCATTCCAATCATTCATGGGACTCCATGGATCCAGTAGTAGGATCCTACTTGCTATGAAACCTGAAGAAAGTTTCTTCCTATGTCTTGCCAGGAAAGTCATTATTTGAGAGGTACATGGCAATCCCAGCAGGATTTTTGTAGCTCTTTATGTAATAACATGTGATAAGGATTAAGGACATGCTCTCAACAGTTTTATGCCACTGTTGCTCAACTCCCTTACCTAGCCACATGCCCTTCTCCTCCCCCCTCTTTAAACATGTTTCTAAGTTACCTTCTGAATTTTACCCAAGTACTTCCCCCAGGAGCAGGGAGCACATCTCAGAGGATATTCTGGAGGGACAGTTCCTGGGGAGCACTGGGGTAGGGAGATGGAGTTTCTATTCCTGGTTTGAAGAATAACTTGGGTAATGAGTGGGATCTTATTGCCCTTGGAGCATAAGCTTTTGATGAAGATCCTTGCTGTGTGATTGTACACCATCTGGCAGAAGGAGGCCTAATCTCCTCCAGGCCTTCTAGGTAGAGTTCTAATGAAAATGTTACACAATTTCACTCTGCTGTGCCTCAGTTTCCTGAATGTTGGATTGCATGTGCTTCCTTTTTCTGAATGGTTTCAAGTCATCTTCCCCATTTAATAGCTCTGTGAAACCACTGCAGAGTGATCTCAAAGCATAATCCTGCTCACTCACTCTTGGGATTTATAGAGTTTACTGGTAGAAAAAAAAAACACACACAAAAATCTCTTGACTCACAGCAAGGGCTCTTACATATCTGAACCATCCTGTCATCAGCTTAGCAGCACTGCACATGGCTTAATGATGTGATTATTTACTCTATCTCTAAAAGAAATACTTTTCATCAGTCACATTGTGCTCATAAGCAGCTCTTCAGAAAATGTGTTAAAAGCCTTTAGGAAAAAGATTTAATCTGTTTCAATTTCATGTAATCTCCTTGTTTTAATCTCTTACAGTGTATTTTTCTATAATATGTCATCAGGCTATTAGTTTATGCATTCAATTACCTGTGTTGCCTACTCATCTCCCCCCTGCCTTCCACTGAATCTCCACTTGATAGACACATTGTAAGAACAGATGAAAAGTGACTTTGGAAATGGAGAGCCATGGATCACCTCTGGAAAAGGTTGGTGCTTGTTCTTCCTAACACTAGGACAGAAACAAACTTCTAGCTTTTTTATGTTCCCCATTCTTTCACTGCTGCTCTTCACTTGCTCCCAGTAAGGCCTCTCCATCATTCTATTACAGCTTTCCTTTTTGGAATGCCTGGATGACTCACAAAACACCAGTAGGTTAAAAGCTTAAAGACAGGATTGTAATCTCTTTTATAATCCTGCCCCTGCACATTTTCTATGTCTCCTCTCAAAAAAATATTACTTTGAGCAGATGATGGCAGGTCAGACACTCTAATTTTGCCATCCTTTGGAGGAAGGCACAGCACACAGCTCCTGGTGTGCTCTGTCTGTAGCACACACACAGCTGTGAGCTGAGCACAAGTGTCTTTCCTAGGCTAACACGAGAGGCAGAAGGTTTGGAAGCCACTTGTACTGTAAATGACTCGTGCTCAGCTTCAGCAGGTAATACCAATACCTGAGCATCTAAGGGTTTTGAGTGGATTTTTACATGTTTACTGACTTCAGGGGGTGGATTTTTACAGACAGTATCCCCTGCTCCCTAGCTGCCAGGTGTACAGTTAGCTAAGAAAATGGCATTCTGGCTTAAAGCAGGCCTTGCTGCTTTCTGTTCTGGCACAGAAGGAAAACTTCCCTTCCTCTGCACTGCCTGAATGAATTGGGGATGGACAGGGACAAGAACTTGGAGAATCAAAGCATGTCAGGAGAGAAGGGAAACCCAGCTCAAGAAAAGGTAACTGAAAGGAATGAACATAGAAAGAACAAAACCATCAAGAAGCCTGGACAACAGGCAAGCTGCAGGCAGCACAGATCAACTCCTGCCTCATAACAAGAGAGAGAGCTGAGAGGCTATGATAACCACTGCACACAGCCTGTGCTTCAAGCTGTTGCACTACAACCACCTAGCACAGCAGCTGAGGGGGGACAGGAGGCCATGCCTCAGCATCTGCACAACCTACCAACACTGGAGCCAAGGGAAGAGCAGGAAAGAGGTCAGTGCAAATCCTGAGCTCTTGTTCAGCCAGCTGTAAAGGCCAATGACTGCAGAACTGGCAATAGGCTAGTGTGCTGAGAATTTCAGGATGAAGTGTCACTCTCCAGTTGGGTTTTTCCTTCCCTTTTAACTTATAGATGGTAAATAGTGGGGAATGAGTGTTCCCCTAGATGATACATAGTTTATACCAGAGTTTCTCTGCAGTACACTCCTTTCCTAGGACATTAAGCCTCCCCTGCTGTTTGGTGATCCAGGATGCTGTCACATCACTGTTTACCAACACAATTTGCCCAAAACAGTGGCACCAAGTGAACAGGGCACTTAGCTTCATTAAACAGGCAAGCTTAAGGCAAAAGCAGCTGCAGACCTGTGAGTGCAGCTGACACAGAGCAGCCTGCAAAGCATGTGCAGTATCATTTCTGTGTGTGTTTTGCAAACTCGTTTGTATAAAGCAAGCCAACTGAGCCAGAGTTAACTTTAGGTTGTTTAAAGTCTCTCATCATGTGTCACTGAAGTGATTCACATAGAGATCACTTAATCTACTTAATGAATGCAATTACCATGTTTTGACAATATTAATTTGACCTGTTCTTAAACCCCTTTCTGCACTGCATCTCCATAACCACCTCCCTAATTATCAGCTCCTCTGGCTTGAGGATGCCTAAAGGAACAGTTTACCTTTACAGAAGGTGTATTTCATTACTAAGTGCTCTCTCATTGCTCCTCCTCCCAACATTTCCTCCACAGAATTTCCAAGCCTTTTCCTTTTCCTCTAGTCATTAGCAATCCAGTTTCAGCTTTGCAAATAACAAGGGTAAGAGATGTCTCCCTCTTCAGAAGTCATCTGCCACACACTTTCAACTCAAGCCTTACAACTTCTAAGTCAGTCATTCCAGCCTAGTTGCTCTCACACCAGTGTTCTGCAATGTCTGTCACTTAGAGAACAGAAGAATAGATGTTTTCCTAGTTCAAAGATGGGCAGCTAGACAACCAGAAGGTGCAAAAGGACACAAGCTCTGCTTTTTTGCCCAAGATATCAGAACCTGCTTGTAAAGGAGACAAGTCAGAAACCCTAAAGATGTACCTGGTTAACCCAGTGATTAATTTGTAGGTTTTTTTCAGCTAGACTTAAATAATATTCTTATTAGCATTTAGACAGCAGTAGGGCCACACAAAGTAAGTTATTACAATATGTATTTTTAAAAGAGACAGGCCAAGGCAGCCCTCACTCTGCTGAGATCCCAGCACAGCCAGACACCAACTGAGAAGACATGCAGAGAAGCTGCAGTAACTTGAGTTGAGTGCACAGCAGGTTGGGAACAAAGATGGGAACAGAAGGCAACTCTCCCAGTTCCAAATCCATTTCCCTTCCAGCCCCTGATATGGTACAGACAACAGACAAGGTATAAATTCATCTCCACCCCTTCCTGCCCTGGGAGCCATATACCAGGTAACATGTGGAGACTCATTCAGGCTGCTGAAGACACACAGGAGGCCAAAGAGTATTAGGAAAGCATTGTGCTTCTATGTTTCACAACCATGTTTCTTAAGTCTCAAGCCTATAATTTTATACTCTGAGAATTTATGGTTTGAAGAAGATTTCTGATTCACTTACATGTTGGTGACATCAATAGCTGCTATTTCTCTGAGTGTGTTTCATTCTCCATCTCCTGAATATCTGCATTTCTTTCTGCAACAAGAACAATACACACTATCAAGCTCTGTCCATGAGGGAAAACTTCCAAGTACATTTTGTCAATATTTTTTTAGCAATATATACTTGGCAAATCTGTAGTTTTGGAGCTCTTCAATCACACCAAAAAAGAGTATTTGTGTTTCACTTAAGCCCTCAGCTCTGTGCTTTTTCTTTATGTACTACCAGTACAGCCTTTGAACTGAGCTCAGTCCTGAGGTTTGGATCTTTACTTAAAACATTCCATTTGTATGTTTTAAGTTACTAAAGGGCACTGCTATGAAGACCTGTGTTGTCACAAAAGGCTTTAAGACACAAATATTCAGTATTAAGGCAGACTGCATCTCACACTAGGGCTCAGAGGGAACAAATCTTAACATTTTATCATGTGTCTTTTGATCTGTCCAGATGAAAGCCCTGGTTATATAAAACAAGTGAACTAAAAGCTTCTGTGTGGGAAGGTAGCCATGAGACTTAGTTTAGATTAACCAGAGACATTTCCATCTTTACTCAAATTACTCATGAACAAAATGATATCAAACACAAGAATGGAAAGTACCAAACCTAATGTCTTAGTCTGCAAGCATTTTAAATCTTGAATGCTGAGCTTTAATAAAAGCAATCCCTGAATAGTTAGCTCCTAGATGGAAAAAAAGCAAGTCATGGAAGCCATGGGCAAATGGTGCAGTTGGGACTTGCTTCAGCATTTCATATGGCTTTATAGATGTTTAGTGTAGGACATGCAGATCCTCTTCTCCTACTGCTTTGTGTCTCAGGTTGTCTCTCCTTTGAATGGCACAGACACTAGCTAAACCAGAGGAGCCCTGCAAAACCTTTCTTGTAGTTGCAGTTAATGTCAAGAAATGTATTTGAATGTTGATTAACTGAAGATGCTGATGAATATAACTATCTATACTAATAATGAGGTAGTCAATTAAACAAAACTAAACTTCTCATCACTGAGCAGAATTCAACTTAATGAAAAAGGGTCTTATTTCTATCCTTTACTTTCAAGTTGACAGGTAGTCAAGACTTCTTTAGAAGTAAAGGAATCCTTTGCATGTTAACATGCACTTCAAACTGAAGAAAGATGCTTTAAAGGTACCTCATTTGCCAGCAAATGCCCCCAATGTTTGCAGAAATTCAGAACCCATGTTCATAAGCTCCTCAGTTAAAGATGACTAAGGCTGACTGATTTTTTTTCTTCCTGATCCAATATTTAAAGCATGAATATCATTTTGACATCAGTAGGTAAAAATATGTCAATGAAGGACAAGTACAGATTCAAATTACCAAGGAGAAAAGTGCAGTTAATTTCAGTGTGGAATGTTTGTAAGCAGTGTGTAATCAGTCTCCAGTTTAAATGACTCTTAATTAACTAATCTATTATTATGTTCCCTGGCAAATCCAGTCTAAACATGTACAAGTGCAAAGGCTAAGAGATCTAACTACATTCAGAATTCAAATATAAAGAACTTTTACTACATTAACAGTGGCCAAATGTAAGAGTCTGAGCAATCCAGTGCAGGTTTCACTAGGAGTAAGGAGGATCAAATTCCAGTCCCAAGTCCAAAGGTGAACATTTCCCCGAGGTTCCTGAGTGACCCACACTCCCATCTGAGTGAACATAAACACAAGCCTACAAGCAGACCTTCTCCAGGGCTGTTTGAGCAGTCTGCTGCTCCCTTGGCACTTGGGCACAGCCACACCTCATTTTCTTGTCAGCAAATAGCACTATACCCCCTACTCTGAGGCAATTGCTCATTGCAAGAAGTCACAGAACAGAGCAGTAGTCCTCAAGCTGCTGCATTCACCTCTCAGCAGAGGGTGAGCAAACAGCAGCCCCTTGGAGTATCATGCCTAAGCTTGGCCCTGCTGCTGGAAGAGGTTAGCACAAAGCAACCAGTCTGGCAGGACTGACAGTCACTGACTTCAAATCAAACAGCATCTCCACCCCAGTGCCTGCAGGGGCTTCCTCAGGGAGGGTTGCTGAGGGCAGAAGGCACAGGACACCAAAAGCCACCTCTGCAGTTAGGAAGCCAAGCCTTGCTTTCAGAAGATGGACAGGATGGAGTGAGACCTGGCCTCCCACAGGTTGTGTGAGAACAGGCCAAAGATCACCGAAACTCTTCTGAAAACTCATAGCCTTGCAGCACAATTCAAACATGATGGCTTCGATACCTAAACTTGTCAGCTAATCAGAAGGGAAGCACATTGGCTTAGCCCACGAGAAAGCTTCTGCATTGAGCACCTCTGCAATTTCACACCTTGAAAGCTGTCCAGAGCTGCCACTGGTGACTGCCTTGCAGCCTGAAGAACTGCATCCAGTTCCTCTTAAAATACAGGCTGAGGATGAACATGGACATCATTTAGGACCTTTCCCAAGTCCCATTTTTCTAGGTGATGGTAATGTATGGATAGGGAGTGAATTAAGGCAGCACTGACCTGCTGAGCTGTTCTTTACAAAGCTCACATTCATAACACTAACATTGTCCTTGCTGAGCATACACATCTCAGTGCCAGACCTGAGCAGATCTGCAGAGTAACTGAGCAAGGGAATCACAAGAATTAACTGTGAAAGCCTAGATCCCCAGAAGTTCAGCTGCCTGACTTAGCTGATGTCAAATCTGCAGAAAGCACAAAACCCATTACTGTAGCTCCCAACCTCTAAGAGGTGCTCCCACATCCAATTTCCCTTCACAGAATGAAACCCAAGTCAAGAGCTGCCACTACTGAAGGTATAAGCTTAGCTTTACTCCTCTGCCAGGATGCTAAGAATGAGACACATCCAAAGGCAGCCACAAGAAACAACACTACCTGTGGACACTTGATCTCCAATTCCCTAGCTTTGGAAACCTATCAACATCTTGGATCAAGGGAAACAACCTCAGCACTGCAGTCTTGCGTTCAGAACTACAAGGGTTTTAACCTGCTGTAATTAATATTCCAGCATGCCAGCAGATAACAGGATTGCTTCAGCAGCATGGGCAGATCACAGAATCATTGAGGTTGGGAGAGACCTCTAAGCTCATCAAGTGCAACCATCCCTATCACTCCCATGCCACTAACCCATGGCCCTGAGGAGAGCATCTCAATGTTTCTCACACCTCTCCAGGGATGGTGACTCCAGCACCTCCCTGGGCAGCCTGGGCCAAGACGTAACAACCCTTCCAGTAAAGAAATTCCTCCTTATATCTAATCTAAACCTCCTCTGTTGCACATGCTCATGTGCTACATTGATAGTTTGGAGATATTTATGGAGCAAAATGGCAAGAAAACAGATATTTATAGAAAGCCTTAAAGCTGGTAAAGCAATCTAGAGGGAAGAAACCCATTTCTACACAAGTGTAAGACATGGATATCAATCTCCCTTTTTGCTATCATTTGGCAAAGGGAAGAGAAGAATCTTAGTCATTACTCTTGGGTTGACTTGGAGCCAAAACTGATTGCTAGAAACATTACAAAAACCTCTTAGCTCAGTAAATACTTCACAGAAGACAAAAACTGCCAAAAGTTTATGTCAGCAAGTTAAGAGAGGCAAAACCATAATAGTAACACACATTCATACACAAAAATCTAGTCAGTTTTGTATACACAGCAAATCTATCCCCCCTCATCTTCAGCATGAGCAGCAAACGTTTGCAGCCAGCAAGCAACCATCCAGGGAGTGGCCAGCCCAGCCTTGCTAAACTGCAAACCATTGACTCCATGCTGCAGCCATGCCCAAAGCCAGGCTGGGCTTTGTTCCCTCTGGCTGAGGGCACAGCTGAGCTGCAGTGGAGGAATAACTTCTATTCTGGCAAGCAAGCAGAAGCCTTGAAGAAAAGCCATGAGAGAAGAGGTAGGTTTGGGTAGCAGCGAAGCAAGAAGGAGCCAACAGCTGATGGGAGCACCTCCTCCTCTCTTCCTATGCAGCTGCACAAGGGCATGAAGGGAAAATCTGGAAAAGGAGCACTACACAGTGGGATTTGCAGCAGCAGCTATAATGTGTTTCAAAGTATCTATTCCTTATTAGCACCTCATCAGCTAATTGTTCCAGGGCTTGAAAAAAGTCCTGGCTTTTCTGACAAGAGAGAGCCACCAGCACCCAACACAGCTTGCCCAAGGACTTTCCCTCCTCCTCTCCCAGCATGGAGCAGCCAGTTGGGCCAACAGTTCCCCTCCTTCTCCTCTTGTTTCAGCCTGGAAGCCACAGCAAGACACAAGTGCTGCAGCATCTTGGCAAGGTCTCTTACTAGGCAAACAAAATGTGTTAACCTTCTCTATAAGCCATCCAGTGTGTTGCAGGCAATTCTGACATGTTAGAGTAGTCATGAGAATTGCTGCAAGATACCATCTCTCCATAACTCAATCTGCACAGCCAGCACCCATGCCAGCAGTGAGAACATCTGCTGTCTTCATTGGCTGCATCTTCTCTGCACAATTGTGTTCACCTGCATTCTCTCTCCTGTTGATATTCTCTTGCTCCTTTTGCCCTGTGTTTTAGACTTTAGTATAGATATTCTCTTGCTCCTTTTGCCCTGTGTTTTAGACTTTAGTATAAGGCACCAGTCCCCTCAGTACTCCTCCTGCCCAAAGTTAGCTGGCTGCCAGTTACCTTGGGGCCTGGGAACAGCAGGGAGGAGACGACAGGCAGCCAGCTCCTGGAGGAATTCCTGCAACCAAAACACCAGGTTTCCTCAGGAATTCAAGGCCTTGGAACAGCATACTGCAAGCCCCATAGCAGTATTTCTTCTTCTGAGAAGAGACTTTCCCTCCAGGAGGTTCCACATTTAGAGGTGTATGGTGGTTATTCATTCAGCTGCTCTTTAGCTCCACTGTGTTGCTGTTGAACCAGGAACAGCAGCACATAACTGAGCACTTTAGCAGGCATTTCACTGAGCTACAGACCTGGAGCAGGGCTGTCTGCAGCTCCACTTCATCCCTACAAGGGCTGAGAGAGAAACCACAGGAAACTACAAGGATGATAGGTTGTCTTGGTGAGCATTCTTTAAACACATCACCTTGGGAAAAGCAGGGCTTAGGAGTATTATATTGCATCTTCTAGTGATTCCACATGTTCAGAGAACAGTATTAGAATGGATTAATGGCATTTTTTCTTTCCTCCTCTGCTGTACTTTCTTTCAGATGATGAACAATGGTGGCTTACTAGAATGCATGATGCAGCTCTTAAAGCAATGACAATTCACCTGGAAAAAGAACTTGGTAGTAGAGTACTGTTTCTGGCACTGCTCCCAATTGGTCTCTAGGATATACTTGAGGTAGAACTTATGGCCATGAAAATCTATCTATAACTCTACCTTGGTTTGATTTCAACACAGTAGCTTTAAATGAAATATTTATGTAGCTTAAACAGAAGTGGCCAGTGGCTGGATAAAACCTGGGCTCTGGAGCTGGCCTCCTTCCTTCACCTAACACAGGTTGGGTTGGTATCTTTGGGGTGTGCTATTTTGTGATCCATGGCAAGCAGGAGCTGCCCAAACCAGGTGGACATGCAAGGCAGTTGTGTGGGTGACAGTCTTGTCACACTAGTGTAGCCTAACAGTTTAGCTATTCACTTCAAGAAATGTTTACCTCCCATTTTCACACTGAGGAGTATCAATAAGCTCAGCTCTAAGGAAAAAGTAAGCAGGAGATACCTCTCCCTTCCCTAAAAACAAGGGCAGCCTCTCCCCTCCCTGGCCCTGTGCGGAGAACCAGCCTTTGGCCATCAGGAGAGATGTGTGTGACAGTCAGTTTGCATACCAGCTACTTTACTTTCTCTGCACCAGACATACTTTGATCTTATGATCAAAACATTTTCATTTTGAGCATTTGCATCCATGCAATAGACATTTAGTCTCTGCTCATGAGAACAGGCTATGCTTACAGGACTATGCAAAGCATCACTCAGTTGTATGCAGTAGAAGTTCAGAGAAGTAACAGCAAGAAGAGCTCAAGGAGACATAACTCTTTTCATTAAGGTGTTTATAGTGTTACTCTGCACTCCCACAACCTTGGGGAAGAGGCTGGGATAAATCTTCCTAAGCCCAGCAGTGAGTTAGATGCAACTTGTATGAAAAATATGTGGCTTCTGCCAATAAATCTGAGAGTATTCCTCTTAGACCTCCAGAGGAAAAGCTTAGTAAGTGCACAAGATCAGTTGTGACATTATGTGTAAATGCTGAGGGAAATACCATGGGTTAGTAAATTGTACTGGTGTAAGTTTTTACCCAGTGTCCCCTCTAAAGTATTTATCCTTAAGACCTACATCAGCCTTGTGACTCTCTCCCACTGGCATTAATTAGCCTTATGCTGTAGGGTTCCACTAAAAAATATGGAAGATGCAATAATCAAGGCCACATCCATATATGTATAAATATGCCCCAAGTCACAAGCCTTTGCACAGATGCTTCCCAACAAATGTTTAGTCATTTGAAGCCTAAGGAAGGGAGAATTCTCTTTGTTTCACATCCTTCCCAGTGCAAAAAAGATGCTTGAAGGACCCCCTCCTAGTAAACATTTTCCACCACGATGTCTGTGCCCAGCTGCATCACCTCACAGGCTGGGACCCTGCTTTCCTTGGCCAGTTTGAGCCCCCACCTCCCTTCCAGTAGGACACTGTCAGCCTACAACAAGGAACAGCTACACAAAGCAGCTTCTGGTACTTGGTGAAGGGAGGAAGAAAGGGAAAGGGACCTTGTGTGGGCACAGCTTCAGTGGGAAGGGTGGAGATAACTGCCACCCAAGAGCAGCCCATAGCACAAAGATTAAGGAGCCCCAAAAGGAGGTGGGAGCAGTGGGTTTGAATCCCCTTAGGCAAAGGAGGAACCTAAACGTGGGTAACCTGCTCTCTGGATGAGACTTCAAAGCTGGGACTGCTGCTCCTTTTCCACTCACACACCCCGAGGTGTGGTTTTACACCACACACCTCCCCCAGTGCTTGCCAGTGGCCCTCTCCAGGGCTGGGGGCTTCTTCCTCTGAGCTCCAGGTGCCCTCACATCCACTGCTCTGCAGGAGGGGCTGCCCTTGGCATTCTGCAGCTCAGCTCACAGCCCCTTCCTTGTGCCTCAGCCACCCTCTGTTAAAAGGAAATAGTACCTCACTAACTCACTGAGGTTTGCTGGAGATAAAATACCTTAAAAACAAAGCTGTCAGAGCATGACAACAGATCATACTTGTGAGACTAAAAGGCACAAGTGCCCTGAGTGCCTCTTGTGCCAGCTCTAAACCACACTCTGGCTCTGAGCAGAGATGCCAGAAGAGGTTTGCCCACATGCTAAAGAAGCCTTGGATCTCCCAACCTCCAACAGCTGCAAGCCCAGACAGTTAATTGCATTAAGCCTTATATATATATATATATAGGTCCTGCAGGGGGGAAAGAAAATCAGCTCTGGGGTTACTTGGAGGTTGCTGGAAGCACCTCTGAGGGCACTGAATTGCACAGGCTGGTTATTCTCTGTGCCAATGAGCTTTGCTGAGTGTAACCCTGAGATAGCTAATTAGTGTAAATACAGTCTTATGTTAACCATCATCAATTCAAGTGATATGAGTGCAGTGAGGAAGCCCACAGACTGCTCAGGACAAGAAAGTCCTGCTCACAACAGAAGCTTTCATTTGGATAGATTCCATTGCTTTTCTCCTATTAGTTTTGTTTGGAGAAATAACTTAATACCACTAATGGGGAGTCAGTATTCATTCTTTAGCTCTCTTTAAGAACCATCACAAAAATATATTAATTGAGATACTCATTTTTAACCTTTTGAAAACTGCAGAAATTTCACTCACTAAACTTCTTTCAGTTTAGTAACACTACGAAATCTAGACAACTAATATTTACTGGTACTAGTCTGTTCCCACTGAAGTGAATAAAAATTTCTTGCAGTAGCTTCAGTACCTTTCCTTCTAAGGATTTGTATTCTGGACATTAGAAGTTTCAAAAATACCTTTTAGTACCTTTCCTAACGCTTCTAAACAAATATGTGAACAGGTTCAAAAACTTTAGTAGTCCATTTCAGAATGATGCAGTCAGATGAACTACCTGGCAAGCTTCTTTCTTGCTATACTTAAAAGATTAGTAACAAAGGAGAAAACAGAAGATGTGAATTGCAAGAGCTTAGTGTATTCCATCGGTTGACAAAAGAGAAAGGATGAATCCCTCTGCTCCCACCCAGGGAACAGACCTGTCATTGTTCCTCTCTTTGGGGACTGTCCACAGCTTGTCTGAATACCTTTCATTTGGTAATGGCCAGGAGCTGTAATCTTACCATCTGACATGGCAGAGGGACAAGGTGATTCTGAATAGAGGAGCAGGGAAAGCATTGGAACCAGATAAGCATCCTTTCAACTGCTACAAGAGAACAGGTACAGAGACACACAAGTGTCCTGCACAGGACTCTAAGTTTACAGTCAGTTCCTAGAACAATCTGTACAACAAAGGAACAGCATAATGAAGATCAGCTTCCAGCAGTTAGCATTCAAAAGCAAAGGAGCCCAGGCCTGCTTATAAAAACTGCTTCTAGAAGAGATCTAAAGTGATCTGAAGTGTTAATAGAAAACTTCCCTTCCACCACCCCCCCCCAGCTCCAAGTTAAAAGCTTATAAACCAGGAGCATGGAATAACTCTCTCATCTAGAAGACAGTGTTTTGTCAGTGTGCTTGATTTTATCTTGCTTCCAAACAACTTGGATTCATTATATCATTAAGCATGAATTATAAAGCCTTTGAAATCCACACATCCAGATTTCATGTCCCTACTTTTCCAAAACACAGCAAATTGTATGTGAGGCTTTCCAAAACACAAAGCAAATCTTCCAAACCACTCCTGATCACCCAGCTCCCTTTCAGAAGGGGAGAAGCACAGCAGCCTGTGTGCACAGTCTCCCTGCTGCACCACTCTCTTCTTTGTTTACACATAAACACCATGGAAGCAAAACATCTTACACCTTTTCCCTTGACAACCTCAAGGTACAAGCACTCTACATACAAGCTCTCCTCTGAACCCAAAGGGTGTATTTGCACTTACATTGTTGTCACAAAAGTGCTTATTGACCCAAACACATCAGTGTACAGTGTTTCAAATCCAGTCACATTAGATCACTTCCAAACTACCTCCTGCTTATAATCACATTTTTCAACTATTTAAGATACTTGCAGGGAAAAGATAAACCTTGGAAGAAGAAGTAGAGAGTTCAAGAAGTTGATGTAATCCAATCAATAATGTTGTTTCTAGGAATAAATGCTTGTGCAATACATGGACAGCAGGGAAAAAGTGATAGAGAGCATTTTGGCCATGAATTTCTGCAGATTCTGGAAATAAACAGGTGACAAATGGCTGTGACTGGGGAAAACAAAGAATAAGAGAGAGAATGCCAAGTGACACACAGGAAACAAAAAGCCTGTTATATGCAAAGCATGAAGGCAAATTCTGAAACATTCATTCTACTTCATTTGGCTAAGTCTGAGAAAAACATTCTATTTGGAAAAAAAACAACCAACCAACCAGCATTTGTGGTTTTTCTTTTTAAGAACTATATGGATCTATAAGAAATTTCTTGTTAAAAAATGACTTATTGGGGTAGAAAAGAGCTACTTTTAATCCTTTGGGTATAGCAAAATGTACAATATTTCAGGCTAATGAAAGGGGTCTTTGTGAGACCACAGTATGGATATTGTTCTTCTGCCATCCTAATTATTATAAAAGGCCACTTTCCATCAAATGCCTTTAGGCATAAACAGGAAGATGACACTTGGGGACTTGCTGGTGGTAAGAATCACATAGATAAAGTCTGGTTTAGCTGTTCCCTTACCAAAAGTGTCCCAAATTGTTGGCCGAGGTTAAATGGAAATAGTGATGGAGATGTCACAGTTGGAGATGTCAGGAGGGTCATGACTGTGTGAAATGAAGTAGGAAATCATTGAATTAGGTCATGACTCATTAATTGCTATGAGATGTTTACAGACTGGTCCCACGCATTTTGCTTCATTACTCAGAGGATGCACATTTTCTATAGATATTCGTATTTCAACAACTGTAATGAAGCTTGATAAAGCTTCCATTTGTTTAGTGATCAGCTCCTAAAAAAAGGAGTAAGAAAGCCAGAAATAGTTCTGTATGGAATAGAGCCACAAATACGGAGAAGTATGGAAAGCAAGAACAGAGAGAAACATGTGCAAACACCCCAAGAACTGAACATCAAACATGAAGTGCTGTTTTCATTACTGTTGTTCTGCACTTTTTCATCCCCATTTGCCAGGTTTGTAATTCTCTTAGGCATCACTCAATCCCAAACAGCCATAGGTGTAAAGCACAGCACACAGCTGGGAACAAAAACCTGCCAGGAAATGCCTGTTGTCAGTAAGCTGAATAGGCTCCACATGCTGCTGCTGAATGATTTGTGTTCCTGGGTGGTTCTGGGGTTTTAATATTGCTCAGCAGAGCATTAAATAGCACAGATGAACACAGAGATGTATCAAAAGGTCAGTGGGAAACAGGAAGCTTTGCATTTTAGACACTAAAGACATTAACTCTACCATTTATGCATCCTTAGCAAGAACTACAGTTACTTCCATACATTAAAGAACCTTCAAAGACATGAGAAGCTATAAAAACACACAAATATGGAAAAACACCTGTAATTCTAACACCTAGAATATGCTTTTGAATACATATAGATAATATTTAGAGGGGTATTTTTGTTGTGTGTGTTTGGTTCGGGTTTTTTTTTCCTCTGAACTTAATTAAAATAGTTCTAGCGATGTCAAAGTGTAGTGTCCAACACACTGAGCTGCGGAGAGGATGGCGATCCCTTTCCCAGGCTGCTGTTCCTGGCATTTTCCCCTCCCCATCCATCCCCTTGACTGCTTGGGCTTGCAGGTGTGTCTCGGCAGGTGGCAGCTCCACCAGAGCTTCCTACAGGCACAACGGCAGAGGAGATGCCTTTGTGTGCCTGTCCCCGAAGAGCTGAGATGCTACAGAAGAGCACTAAGGATGCACTCGCGAGGCTGTCACACATTCTTTTGCCTTTTGTTTCCTTCAAAATCGTGTCAGCCGCTAACAAAGGCTGCACGCTCCCGGGGCAGCAGCCCAGTGACATCCGTTTGTAAGTGGGGACCTAACGCTTCAATGGAAGGCAGAGAGCAACATCTCCCTGCAAAGCCTCCATGCTCTTCTGAATGGGGGGTAAAGGGGGCACACTTCTGCTTGTAGCATGGCTTAAAACCATGCCTGTCAACACTTGATAATCCCTCTTCACTTTCCTTCTTCCAATATACATTCAGCTAAGAGTCAGCTTTGAGCAGACACCATTTATTATGCCACCTCTACTACTTGGACATCATTTATTATAGCACTTGTACTACTTGGGGCTCCTGAGGAACGAAGGCATGGAAAGAATTTCTAGTCATAAAAGAGGCACTGATGGCTAGGTAAGTTATAGTTGTGTGCAAGTGGCATCCTCCAATCTGACTCTCAAATCATTGAGAGATACACCTCAGTTGTAATACAGGAACCAAGAACAGTGTGCATGGCCTTTTGGGGAAAAAAAAAAATATATATATACAGGCTTTGCTCTTAGTCTCCAACTGAATAGAGCTGGGAATACAACAGAAAGGATTCAAAAATCACTCTCATTGAAAAAACCTCATATATATACACACCTTGTAGTAGTTACTACCATAGTAAAAAGCCTGTAAGAACTGTATTCTCTCTCTGCTAAAGTGACAGTGTCCAAGTTGCTATTACAAGGCTGAAATACAATTATCAGATTAAGAAAACACTTTTCTACTTGCTGTTAACTGTTTTCACCTCCTCAAAAGCCAAGGATTTGGAAGTGTTCTGTTTAAATTCACTTTGCTTCCATAAATCAAATCACAGGATTCATTTTAACGTCAACAGGTAGAAGGACTTTTGTTTGTCAGGTACCAACAATAAGATAGTGCAAGTAGTGTTTCATCTTGTACTTGTTAGATGGATTTTTTAACAGGAAGTGTAGCCAGTGATTTAATCCTTGCACACATGCTGAAAGAAAACACTTTAATATAAGCATAATGACAAATACTTGTGTAGCACGAAGCTCTTGACATTTGCCTCAAATGACTGGACAGAATCATGCTTCTGTGTCTGTCCCTCTCTCTCCCCCTCTCCCTTTAAGATATTTTTTCTCTTGGCCTTCAAGGCAATGCTGAACCAAACCAAGCAGTTCAGTGAATACATCCTTTGAAGAGCTGGTTTGTTTTTCTTGTGGTTCTTGTTACATATATTTCAAGTGACAACAAAAAGAATCCCCTGAGAGCTTGCCCTGCGTGGTTCCTTCCCAGTGCAAGAAGGCCTCTTGATTTCAGCTTGCCATGGACTAATGAAATGCTTATATACTGTACAGAGAGCAGGTAACTGACCTGAAACTGCAGTTCTCAGGGAATGCTACATGTAGAGCTCAGCACAACTGCTGCTACACGTGGCACAGCTCAACCCAAACCAGCCCAGATCTAAGCAGGCCAATGTGCTTTAACTGCAGTTAGCTACATGAGAAGGGTAAGGTTTTTTCAGTCAAGAGACACTTAAGCTGTTCCTCATTTGCCCAACCACCTGCCCTGTAGGCAGGAACGGAAGTGAGAGTCCATCTGGGAAAGGAAGCTACTGTTTTAGCTCAAATCAGAGTGGTAACCTGGCATTTGCAGCTCCCAGCTGTCTATAGGTGACTCCTCAACCCAAGAAGAGGAGGCACCTGCAAAGGCAAAGCTGCTTTGGTGCTACATGACACTGACTGAACTCTGCTTTCAGAAGGTGTACTTCTGACAAACAGAACAAGAGAAACTTGCAGTGTTCTATCACTGTTAGTTCACTATATAAAGCCCAAGCCAGGCAAACTGATCTCTCTATCAAATTGACACAGCTTTTTCATTTACTTACAAATTTTCTCTCAATATCAAACAAATACAAAATTCACCAATTTTCCCCCCCTTTTTCCTGAATGAATACCTTTTTTAATCCAAGTTCTCCACACCGTAGAGATAACACTAACTGTTAACAAGGCAGATGAAATGATTTCATCCTTTTGCTTACAGCTTTGTGACTGGGGCTGAAGGAGTGCCACCTTCTGAGCTGTTGGAAAGCAAGGTCTGATCTGCTGCAAGCCTTGTGTGGGTATTTGTGTGGGATGTGATATGTGCACACAGGCACCTCCTTGAATAGGTCAAAGTGGCAACCCATATTTTGCTCAAAATGAAACTAAGATCACCCATGTGGAAAAGAATCCTACTGGGGGATGAAATTAAGGGCTTTAAACAAACAAAAAAATCTACAAGAAAGTATGTGTCATCTCTGCAACAAATCCAAAGAAGATGCAGTAATAAGGAAAGTTTCTTCAAAACATCTACAGTTAAAATGAACTGAAGAAGAGCCCTAGGCAATAGATAAGTTGAAGCCATTTCCTCCTCAGTGCTCACTTACATGTCCCCAGTGGTTTGGAGCACATGTACAACCTGGCATTTTTACTAATTCCTGCCATTTTTCTCAATAGTCAGGGGAACAAAACACATGCTTTTTTTCCCCTAAACAAATGACCCTTTAACAGCCACATAAAGATACTGGGTAAGTGTTTGTGGGAGCAGGGAGAAAAGAGCAATAAAGAACTTTAATTACCTTCATTTAGTCCCAAGTGAGAAATTCACTCAGTATTCCATTTCTCAGAGACAACTCTCACATGTGTATTAATAGTCCCAGAAATGAGGACAACAAGCCAAAACATCTACTTTTCTCTCCCTTTAACTACCTTTCAGACAAGGTCTCCCCACATGTACACAGTAGCCACCTGGATCTGCTTCCCCTCCAACATGTTGCTACTGGTAAAGCTTTCACAGGTGAGCAGCTTTGTCAAGGGCTCAAAGGAGCTGGAAGCCTTTCTCACAAGGCCTTAGAACTCCATGAAGGTCTTGTCCTGTGTCACTTTGGTAACCTCTGCTGTGCATACAAATGGGCCTGGTGTCACTATATCCAAAGACACTATCAAAAAAAGCAACATTCCTTGCAAACAGACACCAGGGAGGTTTTGGGAATCTCCTCTGTTAGCTTTTGGCTTGTAAATGTCAACCAGTCCAAAAGCAAAACTAACACTAGCACCTGTGTGAGACCAGCAAGCTCTCAGCATGCTGCAAGCCTAGGAGAAACAGAGCAAATTAAGGATGACACCAAACCCAGCAGTAGCCCCAAAGAGAAATGAATCCTTGAAAAACCTCATAGGAGGAGGAAGAATAAAGCAACAGTTTTTCATAAGAGCTTGTGAGGGAAGCTTTAAAAGTGTTACAAACTTCTGGAGCAAGAAATGCTAACTCCTATCAGAAAAGCCCTCTAAAGTAGTAAATATCTTTGCTGCTTCAACATAGTTATCTAAAGACAAAAAAAAGGATGATCTGAAAGAGAATGAGCATGATTGCAAGAAAGAGAGATCTACTATTGAAAAATAAACCAAATGTGGTTATTTACCCACCAGCATCCTTCCCCTTTCAGTCAGAGATGGCAGCAGCAGTGTCTTGCACTACACTAAGGGTTGGGTTACTGCTGCTGTTTTATTACAAGAGTGTGGAGAGATTTTTGGTTTGCAGTTCCTGATAGACCTGACTTAATCTTTCCCTTGCTTACAGATAGATGCATGCAAACAGATTTGTTTCCCAAAAAGTCTTCAGAAAGCAGGATAACTCAAAAAAGCTTGCCTAAGTCCAAGGGAAATGACAGGCAATGCAAGGAAATTGTAGGGAGTCATTCAGGCCATAATAAAAATGGATATTAAAACACCCAGCCCAAACCAATTACTCTCCCTTTACTGAGAGATCCTGCAATAAAGTCTATGAAATAATATGTGGCCATACCCTTACTGGTGGCAGGGCTGTGTGATGCCATCTACAGACCAAAGAGGTTGTATATTGTGTTTCAAGTTGGTGTTCACTGCATGCTCTGCAGAACAAGGCTGCTCACCTCCATAGCAGAGCTTCTGCTTAGCACTCAAGAGAAGGCAAGGCAGAAGAGTTGCTCCCACACACTGGCTGTGTCACCCTGAGCTGAACTGCAAGCTCACTCAGTTTTCCTGCTCACTCATTCAGCTCCTACAGCTCTCAGCTATGTTATTTACACCATGTAATGTCAGCTGTGAAGTAATCACTGCCTCTAAGCAAGCAGAAAGGTCAGTAACTCATCTCACATAAATCACTGAGCAACCAACACATCAACAGAATCATCTCAGGGCTTCTCTGCAGCACAAGAATATGGGAGCAGGGCCAGCCTGATCTTCTGGCAGGAAGAGGAAGAAGAAAGGGAATTGAGAGCAACAATGATCCAGCTGAAGCAGTAGAGGGAAGGGGAGCGTTGGGCACCAAGCATGGCTTGCAGGGTGGCTCTGCCTCCCCAGCAGTAGCTGTGTCTGTCTGTATGCTGACCCCCTCACAGCAGCAAGCTCCCCAAGGCCCACAAACAGGAACCAAGGACATTTCTCTTCTCCACACGAGACAGTATTTTGTGTCAACAAATGCCATCATGAGACCAAATCACATACAGATCTATCACCACACAAACTAGTACCCAAAACTGATCACACAGGACCAGAACAGGTGAAGCAGGAGTTGACACAGGACTTGACAAAACACTTATCACATGCCTGTCAACTAGTAAGAATGTACTTTGAAATCCTTTCCCTTCACTGTCAAAAAAAACCCACCACCACCCTCCAAAAACCCACCAAACCAAAGCAAAAGAAACCCTACAACCCCTGTTCTTCTTCACTCTTTACTACCTCAGTGTGACATTGCCCAGTGCTCAGTAGGGAACCACTACACAGCAATATAAGGGAAGTAAATGAAAGCTGTAAAGAGAGACTAAAAACTGGCTGTGTAACTAAAGTGCTGACAGACATCTGAATCCCACTAGCACATCATTTTCCCATATCACTCTTCCTCAAGAGCAAACATTTCTCCTAATCAAAGTGCTTAGAGTGTTAAGACTTCAGCTGTCATTTTAACAGCTAAACCTTTTCAACTCACTTCATAATGTCAGTGATATTCCAACATAAACATGGAATGCAACAAATTGCCAGCATAATCTCTTCACAAAACACACCATCTAATCCCTGTTCCTACCATTGTTTTACTGCCAAATAGAAAATGTTTATGAAGAGTACAAGTGAAGTAAATGATCTGAAAGTTCCCACTGAAGTTGACTGAAATCCCAGCTATCACATAGCTAGTTGCTTAACAAAACCGGATGTCCAGCCTCAGAAAGGGTGAGAGTCCTCCTCTCTTAGGTTAAAAACTAGTACTTTATTTCACTGAATGCTTATGTTACCAAAAGGCAAAAGGATACTAGTTATGTACAACAAATACACTTCATTTTCATGCTTAGTTTCTTCTAGGCAGAATCTGCTGCAAAGGCAGTTGAAGAGAAAGCCTCTAGGAAGCCTGTCACTGCTCATAGAAGCACTTCCTGCAAAAACTCCCTGCCTGATCTTGCAGATTGGATTTTCAGGATCTAGTTCTAAAATCCAGAACAAAGCAATTTCTTTGAGTTCTCCCTATCCACAAGGTGTGTGGTGGAGCATCACACCTCAGAAGCACGAAGGACTTCAGTGACAAGACCTGATCCAGCAGTCTTAAAAGCATCTCCAACCTGGGAAACTCAGTTTTTCTAGAGCAGAGCAATTCTACACATCCACTTCAGAGTAAGATTGTTCCTTACCCAAAGGTTTAGGTGAGACTTGATGAACTAAGCTCTCTGCACGAGCAGACATGCTGCACTTAATGCAGGAGTGCACCAGAAAGTTCCAGCAGCAGAGCTCTGGGAAGGGAGCAAGATGGAGAAACAAATGTCCACTAACAAACTCCAACATAGCATTCCTACAGTAGAAAATATGCAAGATAAAGGAGAGAGGAGAAGCTACCAAAGCACACCAGCCCCTGTATTACAGGTATCATTTTCTCTTGTCAACTAACACTGGATCTAGTTAATTATAAAATAAACTGTTCTTATTTAGTGTAGCTCTGAATATCATTACAACAATATACTAGAATACTTCTAGACATACTGTGTAAACCAAGAGTTGATCAGTTTGCAGCTGAGCAGCAGATGTGTACACACAGATCCCGAGCATGAAGGAAAGAACTGGTTCTAACAGACCCATGTATGAACATGGTGGAACAACCCAGTGCTTAGCTCTCACACTGCACTTGCCATGCAGCCAGAGCCTGGCTTTGCAGATCACAGCCACACATCACATTTCCCAATGCTACCCATACTCCTGAGGGAGAAAGGGCATGGATGCAGAGCCTCCTCTTCCCCAGGAGCAGGAGTATTCCAGAGACACTGAAGGATCATTTATGGCTTCAGCTTCTTGTAGCATGATCTTGGCCCAAACTAACAAAAAAGTTAATTGCCTCTGACTAGGGATACAGAAACTGGTGGGTTTAAAACTACAGAAGATTGCTGTTTTGCTGTCCATGTATCTTTTGAGGCCAAGATCTGTCATTTATTTGATTATTCCCAAGAGGTATTATACTTGGCACAATCCCCTCCTAGGGTGGAAATTTCCCAACAGACTAGATTGTATCAGCCCAATTTGTCATTGAGCAATAATTCTGTGCATGCAAATATCTGGAGAGACTCCAATAAAAACTGTCTAAAATGCTCAACTACAAACATTTTCATCTTGCAGATGGATGTGGAATGTTTGACTCCTGGCCTAGGCCTCCCTCTTCTGCATGAGCATCACACCCAGGCTTCCCATTAGCATGCCACGTTCATTGGTAGTGTTTTAAGAGAAAACAAAAGCTATTATTAACATCTACTTATCTATAAACAATAAAAACCCCAACACAACAAAACCCAAACAGACCAGGAATACGACTTGAAGTTTTAATGACCATAATCCTAAATACATGATAAATCCACATCTGTTAAATCTATCCTAATATCTCCAGGTGAACATGTTTCCAATCTGGATTTTAAGCATTTTCCTTCTCTTTAGAGCTGGAAAGCAGTATTTTAACATCAAAAGATAGTAGTAGATGACAAGATATTCTATTTTTAAGCCTGGGAAAGTGAATTGGCTCTGTCACCTTGAGAGGACTGACAGTGGTACAGTTCAGGATGGTAACTTCAGTGTCAAAGTGTAAAAATGTTCCCAGTAACGTTTAGTTAATCATCTAGGTTGTATTACAATCTCAATTTTTTCCATCTTTTTATATGCCAGAACATCAGCCATGACAATTTACTATTTAAAAAAAACATTAAATCATTTGAAACTCCAGCTTGGGGAAGGCATTTTAAGAGCAAGAAGAGCTGGTAGGTTGGCAAAAGCAGTGTCAGACAGGGAGGGAAGAAAAATTTCCCTTCCTCTAGCCAACTGTTTCTTGGGATACTCTCATAATTAAAGAAAAGGGGAAAAACACCCAGGACACTGAAACTAATAAATGCTTCCTCAGTATGTTCCCTTTCTTATACCACTTAAACATGTATATTTATCAACCAGAAGTTAACTAGCAGATTCTCTACTCTTTAAACCAAAGGACACTTACAATATTCTCTACAGAGAGAAGAAACACTTATCACAAATAACTAATTCTCCAGAACATCTGAGCTGTTTATTTAAATTGTGGAGGGTTTTTTCTCTCCCATCTTTTCATCTCATGTGGAAGCCCAAAACCTTCCCAAGAAAAAAAAACCCACCCTAAAAACTCCAAAGTCCATTCCCTTTTTCCAGTTGAAGACTTTCCAAGATAAAACACATATTACCTACATTAAAATGCCATTTGGCCCTCTCAGACCAAACAAGTTTCAAGGAAGCATGATTCCATGCTAGCACTCCCCCCCCTTGCTATGTCCTCTCAGTGCTGTGCCAAGCACTCCAGTGGCTGTGTGACAGATGCTCTGTCTGCCACGTCACCTGTCCCACATCCTGCAGGCAAGAATACCTGGTGAGCAATTCCTGGTGGAGCAGTATTTTTGTTAGGGATTTCCAGGGGCTGAAGGGTTTCTGGGGAGTTGCATTTGCTGTGTTTTGGGGTTTTTTATTGTTTTTTTCCCCTCCTCCCCTTTTCTTTAAGCCTACCTGCCTAAACTCTAAATTTCTTGCCTAACCCCACTCTCCTGCTCTTTTTAGTAAGTCTCTAGAGGCAGGAAGCCAGAAAGAATGAACATTAACTGTGCAACAGTGTCATGCCTTAACATGCTTCCCAGCATTTCACTGTTTAACTAAAAGACCTCTAGCCTGTATTGTAAATCAGCCTGTTCTGGGCCAAACCTGAAAGAAATAGTGAAAATGCACCAATTCTCTTTTTTCTTTCAATATTTGAACTCGGATTTTTAACATCTGCTCAGGAATTTTAATGTTCTGCTTCGAAGACAAAGTCTAAAGGAACCTGGGTACTTCTAAGTGCTTCACTTATCAGATGTAAAACACAGTCCTCTTACTTTCACAGGGGCAATAAAGACAAATAACTAACTTCCTTGTCACCTTGGTCTAAAAGACAGAATAGCTTTTCTGAGCACAGCAGCTCAGTGAGAACCTAAGCAGCAACACTCAGTGTGTTCTCATGGCAGGTTCAGAAGGAAAGAGTCCAGAATTCTGCCTACAATCATCATCTCCATTCACTGGCATTTCCTGCATTAACAGAGTTTCCCTGCATGGAATCTAGCAGCTTTCCCTCTCTGGTTAGAAGGTGGATCATTTAAGAGTAGACAGTCTCTTATGGCATCATGCCACCTGGTTTTCATGAGAACCTAGGCTTTCTCCAGTGCTTCTTCACAGGACAGCAGGTAAGCTGGGCAGGCAAACCAATGCTAAACAAAAGTCTGTTTTCCTCACTGCAGCCTTGCAGGTCTCCAAGGTCTGGAAAGCTCCCAGAGCTGTCAGAAGATGTTGCTTCCATGCTGACAAAATATGCCTGGATAACTGGAGGAAGGGACTTGCCAGCCAGCTGATGGCAAGTGGAACTGTGCTGTGTGACCCTCTCAGGGGAGTATGGTGACACTACAGGTTGGCTAGACATGGTCAGGCAGCTGAGGAGGAAAGACATCACTTTGCTAAAATGCTAATGCAAGAAAGTCCTCAAGACATCAACAATTTATAGCTGCCCCCTGCCAACATCTATATATGAAGATTACTGTAACTAGTTCTTATTAGTCACACTGCCATTATCAAAAGAATTTAATTAGTAACATGGCTCTCAAACTAAAACCTCAGAAAGCTTTACCTTTTGCAGAAAACCTCAATAAAAATCAAACAAAAAAACCTAGAGAAAAGGCCAAACCAAACAAACAAAAAAGCACCATGCCTTAGCTGCTTACACTGCTGGCAAACTCTCACCTCTGTTTAGTCCCAGCAAGCCACCCTGAGACAAGGTAATGGTTCTCTTCAAGCTGATTCATGACAGCAAAATTATATTTACCCACATAATTAAGGAAGATCAAATAAAATGTTTCAGTTAGTCTTAAACACACCGAAAAGGAAGCTTCTAGCATGGCAAGGTACAAATTCCTCCTAAGCAAGCAGCTATTTGAACTGTCCTCTCCTCACTGATGCAGCTGAAACAAATACAAAGCAGCAACAGTCTTGACTATGCAAAGGAAGAATAAAACTGCTTTGTTACTTCTTTCTCATAAAAAGCCTTGCATACAATGCTTCTCTTGGCTTTACAGGCATCACATCATGCTCTGTTCCTGGTGATGTCAAGGCCTCTGTAAGTGCTTATTAGGCAGGTTTTATCAATGGATTAAGAAACACCTCAGCTGCCAAGAAGAGCAGAGTAAATTTGAGATCAAAGCCTACAATCCACAGCCAGAACAGGTGAGTAAGTACCATCTGTCAGCATCTTGTTCACTGACACAGGAGGGGTATGTACCTAAAATCAGCAGTTACAGATGATACACTTTCACACACTAGCATGATTAGCTAGTGTCAGAGTTGAGCACATGCCAGAAAAATGAAAGCTACCAGGGCCAAGATGTGACAGTGGCCAAGTTTTGCAGAACTTTCTTTCCAAAACCTTACATTCATGAACTGGCAGAGTTCCTCTCATTCCATGGGGATGCTGACTCTTGCGTTTGGCTTCTGCTGAATGAATTGCTCTTCCACTCTAGGGCAGGCAGTTTGATTATGACAAATGCTGAGCTGTCCTCTCCTCTTTAGACTAGTGAGAAGAGCACTTTGCTATGTTTTCCAAAATAAATAACATGGAAAATAAGTTTCAGGCATAAGTAGGTGATAAAGATCATTCACTCAACATGCTAACAGTTGATGCTTAAACAAATCCTAAACTTGGATAAAGTCTTCAATTCTCCTCATCTTGCAGAATTGAAAATGTCTTTAGAATAAGAAACAACACTAAGTGTTTGAGTGTGAGTTTGGAAAGCCAAGAAATGGCCACTGCTTCAACAACCATTTCAAACCATGAATATATGTGAAATTAAGGGGATAATGTTATTCTAAGAAAAGCCAAGAAGAAAGATATATTTTTTTAATCCAAGTCAGGACACTTCTTTAGCCTACAAGTTGAATTTAATCTATCCCCATTTCAGAATGTTTTAACCTCCCCATTCTGCTTTAGCTCGTAGTGAACACAAGCCCATGAATGAGCAGATACTATCCAAAAACAAGCACAAGAGGGAACAGTGTATGCTGTTCTTGGCAGTGCTGACTGCCTGAGGATATGGTTTTACTCAGAGCTACCCCAGGCTTCTCTTTGGCTGCTGCCCTTTCTCACCTACAAACAATAACAATAAAGAAAATCCTCCCTTCATATTTGCAAGGGCTGTAAGCCTGAGGCTAAGTGTTGTTACTTGACCTCCCCCATGAAGTTGCAAGGGGACACACTTTCCCAACAATTCATTGTGGAAAAAACACAAAGTAGCTTTGATTTTTTTTCTCCTGTGCAAAAAAGAGAGGAGCTACACACCCAGAAACACCAAAGAGACACACAGGAGCACCACTGAGGACACAATTCAACTAATTCTCTGCGATGTGATGATTAAGACACGAGCTCAATGCAGACAATCCGTTGTCTGCAAGGTGCAGCTGCACACAGCTCCCTGCAGGTGGAGGAGGCAGCTTAGAGCATCCTGGTGTCTGCCATAGCATCACCTCCAGCTGAAGGGCTCCCCTCCCTCCCAGGGCACCACAGCTTTCACTCGGGAGACAGAAATGTTCCACTCCTTCAGCTTCCAAGGCAGCTTGAGAAAAGAGGTGGGGAACCAATGGAGAAGCAAAAAAGCAATGCACTTGTGGGAATGAGCAACCAACAAGCTTCATCCACCACCAGAACCACCCAACCCCAAACTCGTGGCAGGCTGTGTCCCAAATCCAGTCTGAACACACTGGGGGGTACTGACAGCAGCACTGACAAAACCTCCCTGTTATTGCAAGCTTTTAACTGCTTTTCAGTTGAAAATTCAGACAAAGCACCAACGAGAAAAAAGCAGCAAAAGGTTTAGCAAAATGAACAGCATGATGGATGACAAAACAATTTGTGTATGGGCAAGCTTCCTCCAGCCTCAGGAGCTGACTGAGGCTTATTGCTCCCCACTGGCAGTAGGAAAGGGACAGGGCTGGCTTCCAGACCTGTGAGCCAGAACCTGCACTTTCTCTTGAAGATGATAGACTCAATTCCTTTTATTCACACTGTGCACTATTCTTCTTCCAGGGATTACTGATAAACCAAGAAGGACAAAGTCACTAGACAGCACAGATGCCAAAGTTACATTTGGAAGGGTGACTCATCTAGGAGTTGATAAATACAAGCACAATGATTTTTGCCTTGAAGACAGCCCAGACAATAGCTTTTAAAAGTACTAATTGCATCTTTCATGTGGAGGGGAACTCTGAAAACTAAGCAGCAATTTAAATGCAAAAAGTAAGAATTCCACTCCAGATAAGATCTTCCTAGAGAAGAGCTGGTTGACTCCTCACTATACATTTTCTCCTGTTTAACTAAGCCAGCCAAAAGTCTCTCAGTGTTTCCACTGCTGCATCTAATAAAAACAAACCAGTCTGTTATCAGCAGTGCAATGCTCCCCAAACAAATCACACCACTAACCATCTCAGTTATGGCAGGGGAACTTCCTTCCTTAATCAGATCTGAAGTTGTCCCCAGTCTGCAACGAAAGGAAGTCCCTGTGTGGTTGTGCTGGGCAGTGCAGCGCTGGCACATACCCACAGGGCAGTGTCAAAGGGAGCACTACAGCTAGAAGCCTCTGCCCAAAATGATTAGCCCTGCTAAACCATCTCCCTCTGCAGGGCTGTCAGCAGCAAACACTTTCAGAATCAGCTACGGACAAGAGAATTAACAGTGGTTAAAAGCCCTGCCTGTGACAGGGTCTCACATACACAGCAGGGAGGAGAAATGAAAATGAAATATCTTAGTCTCCTTTATACCTTGTCAAGGGCTATTTCCTTCTGCAGTAAAATGAGATTTAATTTACTCCACAGAATATGTTCTAACAATAAAAATGACTGGTTTGGAGATGTTCTGCCTTCATTACTTTGATGGTGGAATAATATTCTCCACTCTGAAAACTCAGATATCTGAGAGTGTCCAAGGGGATTGAATTCTGTTCACTGAGTGATCCCAAACTGAAAGAAGTTGCTGTTTCTCCAAAGCAGATCTGCTCTCCAGCACTTAGAAAGAAGTAATGGTTCAGGTTCTTCAATTGCAGTCATGCAACAAACCGTAAGGAATGCAGAAAGTCCAAACTAAACACACATCCTAAGAGCTAAGCCAACACACTAACTGCTCAACACACCTTGCAAGCACCCTAGAAATCCTTCTTTTCTGCTGTTGGCAGAGCACCTAGCCATCGCTCTGCTTGACTGTTGTAACTTGCTCTGGAATGGTGTGCCAAACCCAGGAGGATGGTAATGGCACTGACTAGGTAATTAGTACCTATTAAAGCAGTGTACTAACCAGGGCGTAGCCAAGGTGCTAGCATCTGTCTGAGCCACCTGGAGGGATTTGGCTGCCTAACAAAGCAGCAGAGGTGGGGGTGCCCTTTAAAAGTTGGTATAAATCACTCAAACAGGCTATCAAAGGGTAAAACAAACCAGAATGTCATGTGAAACCCTATCACAATAAAAATGGGAAGCAGGAGAAAAAATTTACAGCTTTACTGTCCCTTAAAACCCACCAACAAAGGCACACACAGCAAAACATAGCACAGCTCATTAGGAATAGAGGTTCAAGGAAAAGGGGCTTGGGGTCTTACTTTAGTATTTAAGTGTTGGGGATTTGAGCTGCTCTGTAGACTTCTCCAGTTCCAAGTGAGATGGGTACATGGAGTGTTTGTGTGTGTCCTGTGGAACACAGAAAGCTTTGCTTTCCTGGCAAACAGCAGCCAGTCCAGCCCCAGAGCCACCACCTATTTTTCCACTCCTTACTACCAGCAGCTGCTGCAGATCAAGAGCAGGAATTCCACTTTATTCCTCCTCAAGAGCTAATGGCAATTTTCTTTGTTCCTCTCCTACTCAGACAGGGAAGGGGAAGAGGGAGAGATGATAAGCCTTGGTGAACATACTCAACATTTATGTGATGTTAAAAATGATAGCTGTCATGTTCCAAGAGGATTAGTAGAGTACTGGTAATTTGCTACACGTCCCCATCAGTCAAGTCTTGTACCAAACATTACTGGAAACATTTTCCTAGAAAGGAGAATCTTTCTGTGCTTGAAAGAAGTTCAGGAACATAACATTGCTCAAGGAATAATCAAGAGTCAGAATACATTCATTGTTTCAGTCAGATGAAGACAAACTTAAACAGCTCTTAGAGTTTCAGCCTTCCATAAGAAGATGCCACTTCTAGATCACACAACCTAGGTTTGAATCACAAGCACATCACAGCAGCTTTTCCACCAGCATAACCCCTGCACTACCTCAGAACAAAGCCAAGTACCTCAGCAATCCAGACCTTGCAGTGTGGGGCTATTTGTTATTCCAGAGACTATCTAGTACACATAGACTTGAGGAGACCAATTTCTCCATGAACAGTTAACACCCCAGCATGCCTGCTCTTGTTCTTCAGCTACCACACACTACAGCAACAAGGCAGCCATTTAAGAGTGAAGCACTCCAACACAGAGAGCAAGCACTGCTCCTAAAATACCTCAGCACTTCCCAGAGAAACTGAATAGCTTCTGCTCTCCTTGATGGAAACAGAACTGAGAAGATTAAGCAACCCTAAAGAAATGACCTCATGTATTTAAGACACCAACAGTATCTGCTTATCAACTCATACTTAGAAAAAGTAAAGCCATACCACTTGTAGTTGTTTCCAGCTGCATTTTTCTATATACTAACTCCAGAACAGGGCAAAAGCACAATCAAACCATTCTTACCTAAAGAGCTCTGCTCTGATGGTGTCTCTGTGAAGTCCAGTAAATGCCTGTATCTCTGATGCAGCTAAAACTGGAGGTCAGCCATCATACAGAAACACACCAGTCCAACTTTCTACCCCAACTGAGGGAGAAGCCTTGCCCCAAACACCCACCTGCTTGGCATTAAGCATCAGCTGCAATTATTAGCCTCAGCTGTCCAAGCAGGAGAGGGGCTTGGCTTTCCCTGACCTCTGCCAGGGGGTCATAAGGGCTCAGAGCTTGGAAAGAACAGTAGAGATGGTGCTATGGAGTTGTTTGGTTGCTGGATTGGCTGCACTAAAGGTGAGAAGTCTGGTAAGAGTAGTGTTCCAGTCTGTACAGTGTGAGGTGTCTGTTCCAAGCAAGGATTCCACTTCTGCTTCATCCTCCTTGCTCCAGGTGTTGTTACACCTCTCTACCACACAATATTCTGTGCCAGATCTACCAAAGGCAGCTATCAAGCATTAAATGTATGATAAAAACATGAGCATGTATTGCTACCACTGCCCAAACTACAGCTACTGTAAATCTGCCGGGGCTGTAGAATGGTTAGTGAGTATCTCTTACACCAGCTTTTCTGATAATAAAAGAACACAAGTGACAGTACAACTACTGGCTGTGGAAAAGCAACTACAGCAGGTCTTGAGTGCCTGCAGGTTTACATACTGAAAGGTCTTTGAAACATCAGAATTTAAACCACAGGTGAAAATAGAAGCAAACTTTTCTCTTGTGAGTTAATAGTATAAATCAACTTCTGATTTGCAAGTACCAGTACCCTCTGTACAGATTATGTACTTATCAAACATGGCAAAAAGGCAGAGCTGTCAGTGTGACAAGAGACTTCAACTAGTAGCTCCATCTAGCCCGTGTCCTCATCACAGGTCTGTCTGCAGGAGGTACTAGAATGCTGGAGAACCACTTGAGCTGCTTGGACTCTCAGAATGATGCTAACAATTTCCAGCTCCCTTTTCTTTACGTAAGTTCCTTCTCCAGTCCAGCTGAGAGAAAAACAACCACCACAAGCCAGGTTTGGATGTGCAGTGGGGCTAAGGCTAGTCTGACTTAAGAAACTACTGTAATGCTTTTATGTTTTGCCAAATCCTTAAGGGCTTCTTTGAAAGTCACCAACAGACAATAGGCTGCAAGAAGAAGGGTGACATGAGTTCACACTAAAATACTCTCTCTTATATCTCCACAGGGATATTTTCTTCTCCCTGCCAAGGATGTTATCATCCAAGATAACCAGACAGCATTAGGTGCACCAGAACACCACAGCAAGGAACAAGAGTGCATTTGCTTCACAGACAACTCCTCTGGCATCTTTCACTTGGGTCACAGTGCTTCATGAGCTACAAAGAGATATCACCAGTGCTAGGTGAAAAACCTTAGAGCCTTCAGCTGCAGTCCAAATACTGACTAGTGTAAGGCAATTCCCTGCAAATATCCATGGGAAAGCATTGCTGTTTCGGGGAGGAAGGACAGATAAAATGATTACTGGAGAGAAGGCTCAGAAGGCAGTGGCCAAAGTTTAGTCTCACTGTCTGCTAGCTGCCAGAGCTCAGTGGTAGTGACTGCAAAAGCAGGCTGAGGATCACAGGCAACGTGGCTGTTAATTAGGACAGGCACTAAAGGATAAGCATTATCATACATGAGGCTCACCTTATTTTCAAGGCCCAAAGATGCAGCTGAATTTTCTACAAGAGCATGGATTATTGTAGTTCATAGGTAGCCTTTCATCACAGCATGTTTTAAATAAAGACATGCAGTTTGTTTTGGTTTTCACCCGAAAATGACAAAACAGTACAAAATGGTTCTGATTACACAAGCTAAGCAGCCAGTAGGCCAGAGAGCTTAAGCATTTTCCCAGGCTTGCACAAAGCAGCATCAGAGTCAGGATCAGCCCATGGCTCCTGTAGCTGTTCACTGCCTTATCTGCAAGGTTTGCTGCTACAATCTTAGCAAGAAATGCCAGTTACAAAACACATTATCCTTCTTGGCAGAGGTGCAGAGATCCTTCCCTAGCCAGCTGTGATCTAAACAGTAGGTCTATCTGAAGTATCACTGATGCTGTTTCTGATGGACATCACACTTCCTCAGGAGTCCAGAAGGGATTCTGGTTTTTTTCCCTAAATGTGATCCTATTTTTTCCTAACTGTTTTTCAGACCATGAAGTGATACTCCCTGCTAGAAGAAGAATCCCATGCCAATTCAGCTAATAAACTCTCCTCACACATGAAGATTGGAATACCAGTTTTTCTGTTTCCCATGCTCCAGAGTCATGGCACACAGAAAGCAAATGATGTAGCATAACATGCTTAGACAATGACAAGTAATGTCATGAAGAAGCAAGCTCTCCTGCTTTTAATGTGGCTCTGAGTAAAGCCCAGCAAATTTTTCTTTCCTCTTCTTCAATAGGAAAATGTCTTTTTACTTGCTGCTGCCCACACACTTAAGGAGTGGAATTACCAGGAGTGGAAGGCTTCAGGAGGCTTAAGGCCCCTGCTGCTATTGACTCATGCTGTGTACAAAGTATCCACTGCTCTGCCTTTCCCCTGCCCTCTCCTTTTGTAAGGTTCTTCCTACCCCCACTCACTTTTTGTCAGGCATATTTTAATAAGATTAAAGTGGAAATATAGTCAGAGAAGTGTTTCTATAAAAATAGAGCATTGCTACCACAAACTTCTGCTCTTCATGCATTTAGTGTTATCTGTATGGCTCCTTTGTCTCAGGGATTATTAACAGAATGGTTAATTAGTGTCCCAAGTCTGCAAGCATTGTGAAGCAATTTCTGTGTCTGATGTGTCTTTGCACAGCCTTGACTCCACGTAAGCACAACGAGTTTGCAGAGCTGGTAGTTTGAAGAACTTTGACATGAAAACTGTGCTCTGCAATCAAGATGCTGCAGTGACAGGGGGCCTTGAAAAAGGAAGTTTTCTCAACCAGAACCTGTGCTACCACCCATTTACACAATGCAAAGGAATCCTGCAGTGGGAGCTTATCCTAGAACAAGGCCATGAGTCACAGAACTACTGCACCCAAGTCAGCCACAACATATCAGCTATCTGATGGTTTTATTGCATGGCCTGCCTAACAATAACTATATCCAGAAGCACTCATTGAGGGGGCTGTGCAGATGTCTGTAGAATTCCTTTACTTGCTCCCTTCTGAAGGGTTTCAAAAAATGTAAATTGATGAGCAGAATTAGAAAATTTGCCTTAACATTTAGGGGAACTCCTAGCAGTGTTTCTGGTCAGACATGCTCTTCAAGAATGTGAAGAGTGCACAGCAACACCCCTTCTGCAATCTGTTCACACCTCCTCTGAAAGGGAATTGATTTATGGCTTGGCAAACACAAACTATAAAGTATATGGCAGTCAGAAGCTGTCAAACATCAGAGCAGATGTGACCTTCTCAAGACACAGGACTGCAGACTGGGTCTCACCTGCTCCTCTGGGTCTAACCCAAGGTCCCACAGCTGGGCAGTGCCTGACACAAACAGAACCACACAGAGTCACACAATCATTGAGGTTGGGAGAGACCTCTAAGCTCATCAAGTGCAACCATCCCTATCACCCCCAGGACACTAACCCATAGCCCTGAGGAGAGCATCTCAATGTTCCTCAAACCTCTCCAGGGATGGTGTCTCCAGCACCTCCCTGGTAGCCTGGGACAAGACTTAACAACCCTTGCAGGGAAGAAATTTCTCCTTATATCCAATCTAAACCTCCCTCTTGCAACTTGAGGCCATTTCCTCTCATCCCCTAACTGCTAACCCTGGAGGAGAGACCTACTCCCATCTTTAGGGTAATACAAAACATTCAACTGCTCCTCTCCACCCCAGTAGATGATTTATTGTTGACTGGAAGGAAACACAACCCAGACCATGTTGATGTTCCATGAACAATGTGCTGCCCCCAAATATTGCTTGGTGTTGGTTTAAAAGCTCTCACCTTTCAACTCTAATTTCAGATGAGGCACAAGTCAACATGATCAATGAAAGAAGGGAAGCAAAAAGGCCATTGGATATGGCAGATTGGCCAAACATTGTTCAGAAGGGAAAGAAATAAAGGAGGTTGGTTGGCAATGCACAAGGAGCCACAAGCAAGAGTGTGTCCCTGATAAAAAGACAGATGGACATAGAGATAGATGAAAAGTTAAGACCCAAAGAAGAGAACAGAAGAGGCATCAAGTGAGGCATGGAAGCAGAAAAACAAGTGAGAAAGTGTGAGGAAATCAATGCAGCCTCGTGACTCAAGCCAAGAGTGGGAGTGAAATGTGGCAAATGGACAAGAAAGGAACATACAAGCAGGCACAGAAGCAGTGCATTAATGTGTCTGCATTGCTACTTTGCTTCTCTGACAGCCACAAACAACAGCAGAGTTCAAAAATTCACCTTTCTGGCATGCAGAGTTCATGTTGCAACACGCAGAATTCCAACTTTCAGAAAACAAATTTATGATTAATCTGAAAACACATGCACAAGATATACATCTATATTAAATCAGCTATGCTTAGATTAGATTTACCTGAACAGTTTAATGAAAATGCTGATTTATGTGGAATTTCCCCCAAATCAGTCAATAGGAATGTAAAACCTCCAAAGCAGCAGTTCCTGTGCTCTTAGACCTCTGAGATCACTGCACTAAAGCAGAGCATGGCTTTGGCTTTCTGCTTTTCTATATCTACCTGTGTTTCAGATGGGCTTAAAACATCCAGGCTTGTGTATTTGTCAATTTGCTCACACAAGTGCAGAAGTCCAGGACTGTCTCTTCCTCCAAGACTAGAAAGTAGGATGAATGCCCTTAATCTTCTGACCCTGCCTAAGCAGTATATAGAACAGTAGGCAAACCAGTATGTTACCTAAATGAAGAAGGTGGTGTAGAGACAGCAGCAGTCAGAAATGTTCCTAGCACTTTCTCAGCTCCACAGGAACTCTTGCCTGGTGGCCTCACATCTCCCACTGTCCCATGCTCAGAGTTGTACATCCAGTTCAGATAAATCTAGGAGACAAACAGCACTCGGGGGGCCAGAATCAGAAAGAGAGGAACATTTAAGATCTACTGTGCTTTGTTTTACTTCTGTGATGAATACTCCAAAAATAAAAGCAAAATACAATCAGTGGCCTGAGTTTCACTTTTCTCAGGCCCCAAGTAGCAAACCTTTGCACTTGGAGCTCTTCAGTGCTGTAACACATTCAGGAGCCATGCTCCATCTCTGCACCTACAGAGCACTCTGGACCATGGGTGCCCCTGACAGAAGCATTTTCTGCCTCAGGCATGTGTTGTTACTCCTTCACTCCCGACACAGCTTTCCACACTGTAATTAGGCATTTAGTTTCATTAAAAACTTGCCTAGTGTTACGTTTAATAACTTTTAGAGGCATTAGGAAGTCATTAATCTAGCCCCAAGCAGGATTCAGATTACTGCATCTCCAATGTCTCTGTTATTTTGTGAGCAGAATGCTCTCCTGGAGAGCCTTCAGTGCCTCTCAGATGCAGTAAATGGTATTTTATCTCTTCTTCCATCCTGGCAAGCTGTTAGTCTTTGCTAACATCACTTTATTCTTTCTCTAAGCAACTTCTTAGGTGACAAATGTGAATAAGAATTGAGAAGTCTACATTCTTATCTTCTAGTCCTCTTTCCAAAATCATGTTTTCTTTATACACAGTTCTCAAGCATTGTTGCTCCCAATGGACAACATCTTCTGCTAGCTTAAGTTTAACTCTTTTATTTCATCCAATACTTACTTTGCAGCTTAAT
This sequence comes from Bucco capensis, assembly GCA_013396975.1. NCBI lineage: Eukaryota > Metazoa > Chordata > Aves > Piciformes > Bucconidae > Bucco > Bucco capensis. The sequence continues at coordinate 1,035,369 of VWZO01020258.1, read as the reverse complement.
ATCTATTGCAAAAAGTGCTTTTCTACCATTAAATATACTGAAGATACTAACAGCTTTACAAACATTCAAAGAAAAGACTAAAAAACTGCTTTTAAGAACACCTGCAACAGCTTATAGACAGAAAAGCTCTCCCCAGGAGCCCAGCAGAGGCCCTGTGCTGCTTCCACACCCAGTCAATTAAAGGATTACTACTATTAAACCCAAGTCTTTCTTTGGGACTGTAGATTTAAGCTCATTATCTGAAATTGGTAGGGATCATCTTTGCTTGTAAAATGCCAGGAGGCTTACTGGCATCAAATTTTGAGCTAGGCATCGAGACCAACACAAAAAAGCTAAGCAGCATCTCTAATAAGCCAGACCACAGCATACATTAGTCTCTAATAGTGCACTTCTTAGCTTTTGATTTCTTTTTTGATAGGACTGGTTATCAGCAAATCCCTTCCATTTGCTCTTTAGTGACTAAGAACTTCAGTTCTTTGGTAGATAGAGGCCAACAGGATGAGATAAGAGAAATGAGGCATGGTAAGAACAGAACCCTGCGTGTGTTACAGTGTGAATTAAGGGAAAAAGGCAGAAAATAGGTGAATATATTAGGGCAGATATTTACATAGAAAAAATGTAAAGAAAAAGTAGAGATATATGCATATATGTGCTTCAGGACCAGCCCCTGACCTTAGTGACATGAAGCTAATCCACAGTAACTCCTGTGGATTCAGTGTGACTACTCTGGCTCACACATTGGCCAACCACAAGCCAAAATTGCTATGAAAGATGGGGCAACTTCTGTACACAGCTACCTCTGGATGAAGTGCTGCTTCAGGCCTCTTGTAAAGTTAGTTTACTTAAGCAGTGTTGCAAATACGGTTGGCATTTGGCCTTTAACTGTCTACCATTCATTATTTCCTCACAAAGGTCAAAACTGTGGCTTTTTACCTAAGCAAAACTTCCAGCAAAACATCTGAGTGGTGAGGGGGGGAGACTGAGAGAGCAGCCCTGCAAGGGTTATGTGAATGAGTGAATCAATCTCCTGCACTGCCTCTTGATTTCACTAACTCAAGCAGAGCTGCTCTGCAATGGGTTGTCCTGAAGCTGCTCCCATGAGATCAAGAGAAGAGAAACTCAAACCAGAACAGCCTAAAATAAAGAGACATATTTTGGCCAATGAAATCAAGTTCAAGTGTTACTCATGCAGCAGAACTCTCTGCTAATAGCTGATAGGATCAAAAGGAGCCATGGTTTGGATGTGCCTGTGTCCTGCAAAGAGGGGGGGGAAAGAAAGAAACAGGAAAAAAAGAGCAGATGGATGTGTCCAAGCACTTAAGCAGCTTACCTTACTGTAATACTAAATTTTTTCACTTGACTAGCAAATACTGGATTAGTTATGAGTCCTGCTGTGGCAGGTGGCACCTGTAGTTTTGACTAGAATAGGAAAGAGGAATAGAATAGAACAAGCTCTAAGCTTTTCAGATATAGTTAAATCACAGAATCATGGCTTAGATAAGATAAAGAAACCAGTTACAAACACTGGGACATATTTTAGAGTGAGCTCTGAAACAATATCATTGCTATAGATGCACAAAAATGTGTTATATATAGGCTCAACATTATTAACACTCATCGACCTGCAAGCATTGTTTCCACTGCTTTTATCCAATTTGTTCATATGCTTGGCAAAAACTCACTCTAACATGATTTCTAACTTCTCTACCTCACCCCTGCAAAGCACAGTACCCACCTCACCTGAAAAATTAGCTTACCATTAGATCTGTGGCAAATTCCCTCCCAGATGGTATTTCTTTATCTTTTCAATGCCTTGATTGGATTTTTATTTTACAAGCTTAATAAAGGTCCATTTCACAAGGCATCCCTCCTGCCTTTATCTTATTATCTCCAAATGTAGATTTCAATCCCAACTATTCTTTAAGGACTGTTTCTTTAAATATGCTAAATTTATACCTAAGCACTTCCTAAAGCACTTTTGCATAGTTTTAGAATGCAATAAGAACTTTGCTGCTTTTGGTAAGGATTACAGATGTGGGAATGCCTATAGACAGCCTTTATCCCATCATTTTTAGTGCCATGTTTTCCTTTTTTCCTTTTCATAGAATCATACACTAATTCTTGGTCTAATACTTATCTGAATATTTCAATTTCGGATGATTTTCTTGTAGGACTTCCCACAATTAAAACTGATTTGATGGCTTAAAAATGCCACTTTTTCTTCCCCTCTGCTACAGCAGTGACTAACTAGGACATTCTAAACTTAGTTTCTATGATAGTTTTGTCCAGGCTAACCAGAAATCCCAACTACATTGCTTGAGAGAAGTTCAATACAATTCACTTTTCAAAATTAAACCAGAAGTGAAAGCTAAGATTTATTGTACCTGGGAAATAGTTTCTTCCATCATGCTATCAGTGATTAGAAAGAGAAATAAGCACTCAGGAAGCTGCCTTTGCTCTATGTAGGAAATTTACTTCCAGTAGTTCAATACTTTACTATTTTGTGATAGCTTATAGTAGACTTGCTTCTAACAAAAATACTGTTGTTTTCTGTAATAATGCAATCCTCATGATCCCTAAGATTCTTTACCCATGGGTTCCTTCTCCCAGCTTGGAATGAAGATAGAAAACACCACATAGCAATCCAAGGGTACAAACTGCTTCCTTCCAGAAGCCTCCCATATTATCACTTCCAAAGCTGTGTAACACACTCAGTACTAATAGGATTAACTTGGTATCAAGTGTAACATGAACTAATGAGCATGTAATGAAGTAGTTCAAAGCCACTCTGATCCATAAGAAGATAAGTTTCCCTTCCATTCCCTCATCACCCAAATATGTTGCCTCTTACAAAATCCTGGGATTTCACAGGCAGACAGGAGCTGGAGAGAGGGACCTAGAAAATCATGGAATCATCCAGTTATAAAAAAATATAAGCTGCTTATGCTTCTTTGGAAACACCATTAGTTGCCTACCTTTCCTCATGAAACACCTCTAGATCCCTGTAAAGATGAGTCTAATTCTCGTTTTCAGAAGAGCTTTGTGCCAGAATGCACAGCAAGGCTTTGGTATTGTTCCACTCAACCCTGCAGTGCCAGGCTGCATGTCAGCACAGTGTGCAGGGGCTGGCCATGCATGGACAACTGCTCAGCTAGCTTGGGATACAAAACAACAGAGAGTAGTCAGGGAATGTGGCTGGCTGCTGTCTTCAAGCAGCAGTTCTGAGCTTCTCTGAGCAATCTAATGCTAGCCTGAGGTATCTAAACAGCAACAAGATGCTTATGCCATACTGGGATGCTCAAGGAGAAAGACCATAACATACAGGAAATAAACTTACTTGTTATTCTTAATGCACACAAAAAATTAGCAACTACATTTTTACTATCAACTTACTGCCAAGAAAAGTCCATTAGATGGACTGATACGGACAAGACATCCCCTTAACTACATTTTCCTGGTAAGCTTTAATCCAAGCAATACTGTAATAGATAAGTTGTACTTAAGGTATGTGACTGCAGTGTGTTGAATAAGAGTCACAGTGACTTTAGTATGGGCCAAGTTCAGTCCTAGAGTTCATTTTCTAGCAGCCAAGCATTTGCACATGCTTTGCTATGGATTATGGTGGGTTAGCACTACCATTACACAGCCAGACTGCAGGAGGATTTAGAGCTCCCAATTAGGCAGGAGGGAGATAGCAGTGAGGATAAGAGGAAATGTGAGGGTCCTTGTTGGAGACACTGAGGGGACAATACAGTCTGGCAGATGGCACACAGTCAGCAGTTCAAGTGTGTAAGGGATGGGAAGGTGTGGTCTAAAAAGTTAAATTAACTAATCCCACAGTAGAAGAGAGGGCAGAATGGAACATTCAATAACCAGAAAAATATTGTAAAAGACACAAATGTTGCAAGCCAGTATCTGTTGAGACTAGAATGAAGGTGACTGGAGCTGTCAAGACATGAAATGATAAGGTCCTGGGTGAGAACTCTGCTCATGGGAACGCAGAACAAAGGCTGAATCAGACAGAGCCAGCAGTTTAGAAGTAAATAGACTATGTTAGCAATCAGAAAAGGGAAAAGGCAATGAAGTGAAGTCTAGCATGGAGTAACATGTATGGTCATGCACAAACTGCTGCTCATGGCTTCTCATTTTGCTGTTATTTTCAGGTTCCTAGCTAGATGCTTCCTTTGGCAAAGCCAGGCTGAGCGCTGGAAGAAGGCTCTGCAGACACAAGACACATCCTCAGGTCTCTCCCAGGAACTATGAAGTCACAGCAGGAATACAGTAGAAATAGGATGTTCATAGTTTCCTTTTCTTTCTGGAAGTACTTCCTGCATTGCTGACAAACACACATTTATGGTTGTGCTGATGGAGACTTCCACTGCTGTAATGCAATATTCCCCTCCAAATTGTCAAAGCCATGACTTCCAAGCGTGTTGGTGCTCATCTGACAGGTCTTGGCACTTTGTTCAGGAAAGGATCCCTCAATATTTTATCACTTCAGACCCATTCTGTACAAATCTGATGCAATTTTGGAATGCACATCCTTCTGCCAAGAGACTGAAGTGCAGTAGCCCTCAGAGAGGATCTCATGTTCCTACCTACTCCCCAGTCACTGCCAGAAATAGCAGTGATGTAGGCAAAGGCAAGAAAAGTGGTTGGGAGATGCCTGCATAGCAGTAAACAAAACACTTCATGCCCTGGTCTATGAAAGATTGGTGGGATAAGTTTGGCAAGCCTGAAGCATGCTGCTAGTGAGAAATCAGAGGCTGTGAAACACAACAAAAAGTGCTGAGCCCCAAGCTCTTATTCATCAGCTACAGCAGCTGGACAGTCAGGGAGCAGAGCCACTTCTGAAGCAAAAAGCAGGCTGTAGCACACTCAGAGTCAAGAGTTGCTGTAACAGTTGCAGAGTTCAGTTATACAGTAAACAAGTCTGAGAAGAAATACACAAATAAACCACTTCAGCAGAAACTGACTGGGTCTGTACTTTTGTTATGCTGCTTTTCTTCCTAAAACGGACAGCTTTGTACTCTCCACAGATGGAAATGCAATGAACAAAAGGGAAAGGAAAAAGGCAACTTCATTAAACTAGTCAAGATTATTTTATGCCAATTTATCTCATTTTTTAGAAGTCTAAATTTCCCTCATTCCTCAAAATTCTGAACAGAAATAACCCCCAAATGTCAAACTGCCAAGCCCACTCTGCCAGTGGGAATTTAGAAGTGGCAGCATAAAAGAGAGCTCCTGACAGTAGCTCCATCAGTGAGACACATCAGTGTTCTACTAGCAGACTAAGCTATTTTTTCCATTATGAAACACAATGGAATTAACATCATGTTGAACACACCAAATCCCCAGCACTGCCACTGAATTACCCAGAGACAAGCTCCCAAGGACTGCAGCATTTTTCAGTAGCTGCCTCTTACTGACAGGAACAAGTGTGTAAACTGAGGAATGGGTCTGATCCAATTCAGATCCATTGTATGAGAACAGGCATTTAACTTAAGCTGCAGACAATTACAGCTAAAGCTGCTTTGTGTGTTGGGTTTAATTCCTGGCCTGTGAAGTCATGAAATGGTGCTCAGCAGAGCAGAAAGGTGAAGGGCATCCTGTTAAGTGAAAGCCAAGAGGCCATTTTAGGTATGGCTCTATAAGCTGGCTAAAGCAGGGGCCTGTGCCTCACACAAAGCACAGCTTCAGCACCACATTCCCAATCACCAGCTGGAAAGTAACTTGACACAAACAATGGTTAAGCCTCTGACTTGTGGCTGGAAGCAAATTTTTTGTCAGATTCTCTCTGTGAACATAATTAGTTGTTTGCCAGAGAATTTATTGGCACAGCTGGTAGCCTGACACTTGGAAGAAGGGTGTGTGTCTCTAGCCAGTGGGAAAGGGCTTCCAAAACAGGTACTTTTCAGAAGCCATTACATTAAGATATCAGTGATTGAAGAGTAAAAGTGCCCTGAAGGTATCAGGAGCCCACAGGATACCTCCTGTTTCTGGGATGCTCACCAGGGAGCTACTGCTGAAAAATGACAAGAGGAACTAGCCCTGTTAACTCTTTACATGTACATCCATCTATCAAGATTGCTCTGAGCCCTACATTTGCACAATGATGTGGTGGCAGGGAGCCAGGCCTGGTACCTGGAAAGCCTGAGTGACTTTGCTCAGCTTACAGAAACAGGGCAAGGAAAAGAGCCCCTTGATTGCAGCAAGCATGTTTGGAATTCAACTACAAGCCAAGCAAGACCTGCTCTGGGAAGGGACTGTTGTCTCTTCTCTTTATTTAAGCTGCAAACTGAGAAGAAGCATAGCCTTTGTTCCCAAACCCCACTGGATCAACAGCTCAGCTCTCCAAAGAACACTGATTGATTTAATAGCTGTGAGTGAATGGCCTACAAATCAGGTTCCATACAGAAAAGGATAACTGTTGCATTTCATTCCATTCAAGTTTTTTCAAGAGAAACGCTGATTTTAATCTGCTTTATTGCTGAGGTGGCTAGTATTTTACTATGTATTAAAAACAGGCACTTAAATTCAAACATTTTACTCTAAACCTGAAAAGGCCAAAAACCAGCTAGCAAACAAAGAGTTTGAGAAACCCTAAGAGAAACCAGACTACAGTTAGAAGGCAAACAAAAACTAAGCAAAAATAAACTAGATTCTCAGTAACCTTCACAAGTGAAAATGACAACTAATTATCCAGTAAAATGCTTGAGTTCCCCTAGCAGTGCTGTTAAAACTCAGAAAGCATTGCCTTCAGAGAAGTTTGTTGCTAGCACAGCAGCAATGACAGACCTATGCAGAAAACACAGATGAGTCCTTTCTGACTGATTTATTGTAGGTGAACGTTAAACCATGATTCTCAGCATTCCTAGCTCAGTGTTCCACACAATCCAGATGCATCCAAGTCCCATGCCAGTGACTACACTTAGGCAGCTCTGCCCTCTCCTGGTCTGCTCTACATATGCCAGAGGTATTACAAACGCAGAGAAGGAGGAACTCGGAGCACAGCAGCGCTAACATCGGCCGAGTGACCCCAGGTTAACCTGCTGGAGGCTGCAGGGCACTGAACTCTCGTGACAATCGCTTCTCTGGATTCTGATCTGTCCCTCAGGAAGTGTTTCTGCACAGAAAAGGATCTCTACAAACAAGATAAAGGCAATCATCTATTTATGCAACGAAAGCAAACTGCAATCCTGGTTTTGCTGTTGTTTTATTTGTAGAGAGATCTTCATGAATGCTTTATTTTATATTTGCTAACTACCTTTTTTTTCCTCTTACCCTGGTCTAAGTTTCTCTATGTAAGCTCAATAAGCAGCTAAGAAGAGTTCTGAGAGACAACCACGTGCTCAGATAGCTCAGATAACTCCTTAGGGAAATTAAAAACCCAAAGTTTCTCTTCATCTGATATTTTCTTTTCTCCCACCTCTTCCTCCTCCTGTGGATGAACTATTTAAACAACTAGTTACTTTACAGCATTACTACTTATTTTACCATAGAAGCAGCTTACAGATTTACTGATTTGGTGGTTCAGCAATTTTAGTATCTCCAGCTAAGAAGAAAACTGCCATAAAGAAAGGAAAAGGGGAAGTTTTCTCCTCTTTACGTAGGAAGATTCCAGTGCTTTTGCTGTGTGCATTGATGTAACAGTTCTGGATGGGTGATGACAGAGACTCTCAGTCTCTCTCCCTAGCAGAGTTTTATTCCTCTATTCAGCAGGGTCACTTCTCTGCTTCTATCACTGTACAAAACCTTTGTAGTACACAAGACTTTTCTCTTCCCATTAGAGATTTTGCACCAGTTTTCTTTTATCACTCCCTCTCATCCTTGTGCCCTCAGCAACTCACTGCCTGTTCTGTCCAGGGAAGATCCAGAACCCTCTCCTTGCTTCAGAGCTCTTCATCACAATAGACTAGAACAAATCACAGTTATGTAAGGCTACTCTTTACTAAAAAATCCTCAAATGTGCTACTGATTTCACCTCTACCTAATGAAAGCCTCTCAGAAAAGCACTGCTCCTTCCAGCTGCCTTCTCCTAGGAAGGGTCTATAACTTCAGTCCACTGACTGAAGGTGCAGCTCTCTCCATTTAATTTATTGGGCAGAATCTAGGCTTTGACCCAAGGTGAAAGTCAGAAAGAGCTTCCTGAGAGTCTTTGCTAAGAGAGAAATAGAGCATGCTGAGATCTGAAATTTTTAGACTGATTTGGATGTGTCTACTTCTGTGTTCTTCAGCAAATCAGTGTGCTTCTTACCTCCATTTTTTTATCTTTAAAACCAAACAATAATACACGTCAGTAATTAATGCTCATGGGTGATTATTTCATGATAGGATAGGTTTGAACCTGCTTTGCTTGCTTTAAATCCACTGCCTTCAAAAGTTACTCCAAATTTCAAACAGAATTCAAAGGGCAAGGAAGCCTCCAAGTTCTGGAAGAGACAGTAACATAGTCCTAATGATGGCAAAAGACTCAAACACTTCTTGACTGAATGAAAATCCACTTTAAAAGTTCCTGTTGTAATGCTAGAAACAATCTTTTCATGTATATATAGTCTAATTGCTTAATTTTATGCTTCTTATAGCAAAAAAAAAAAAAAAAGCCATAATCCCTCTGCCTTTGGGGGTTAACAGAGCCCTTGTGACTACTTGTAACCATGGAAATACAAAGAGCTAGTCAGCCCAACATCAAACTACAGAGAGACAGAAAATAGCTCTATGGTGAATTTGCTGCACATGAAAGCTAGCTGAATCTCTACCAGCTGAATTCAAAGCAAACTCCATAAAGCCTTCTGAGTGCTTAAAAGCATAGAGCATTTGCTGCAGCTTCTCACTGCAAACAAAGGGAAATGCCTTGAAAGCTTTGCTTATAAAGCACTGACTGCATCTGGACGAGTTCAAAAGCAGAGAGAAAACCAGGTAAAAATGGCTCCTGTGTGAATAGAAACACTAACTATATCCATGAGCAGACTAAAAAAGGCCCTGCTGAAAAGAGCTTTTCTTAGACTAAGATTGTAGTCAAGAAGATTATGCAACCTGTACCAAGCATCATCCAGAAGGAAGAACCTCCCAGCTGAGCAGACACAGAAATACTCAGGACAAGCAATCACTCAGCTGATGATTTACTGACCAAACCAGCTCACTATCTGCCCACATGCAGCTGCCTTCCCTGGGACAGGCCAAACCCACCCAACATGGTTTAACCAGCCACAGCTACAGTCCTTAGACACAGGCATCCTCAAGAAGAGACACCTTGGGAAAAAAGGAAAACAGCCAGACCCTTGCTCTAATAAACAAGCTAGGACCAAGGGCAGAAGAGAAATCTTTTCAGTGATATATCTCAACAAATTGTAGAATCACAGGATCAGTAAGATTGGCAGAGCCCTCTAAGCTCATCCAGTCCAAGCATCCCTATCACTCCCACACCACTAACCCATGGCCCTAAGCAGAGCATCTCAATGTTTCTCAAACCCCTGCAGGGATGGTGACTCCAGCACCTGCCTGGCAGCCTGGGACAACACTTAACAACCCTTGCAGGGAAAATAAAATGACAAATACACACAGCAAAAAAATCCAACATATGTGGACATTCCTTATGTTACTCAGATGTGTGATGACTCAAAAGAGCCCAAATGGGTCAGCATAATCAAACAGATACTCTCTCACAGCATTAGCATCATCAGACAAATGATCAGAGCTCCCTCTGTGCACAATCAGACCTCTCTTGCAGTCCCCTCCTGGCCTCAGGAAGGCCAAGCTCATCTCCAAGCCAGCCTGAATGATTCCTGGAAACTGGAACAGGTTCCTCTGCTGCTTGAAGACTTTCAAGAATATTACCTCTCCATCTCTGTTGCTGGTACAGTATCTGTCACACTAGAGCCCCCTCCTAATGAGAGTGACTACTGCACTCTGCTAATTATTCCAGCACCAGGAGTATGTTAAAGATATTACACAAAAATATGGGCTATTACAAAATTAAAGTGGATTCCACAGGGTTAGGTAAGATGACACTCACAGCAGAATGCATGTCTAGTGTGCCAAGAGAATCTTGGCTACACTTCACATTTCCATTTTGTGTGTGATGAGGTTTTTTTGAGTCAGGTTTAGGAACTCACTATTTAATATTCATGAGAAACACCAGATGCAGAAAGTGGAAATGTTTGAACAGAGGCCAAGGAATAGAACTCTGCTCTTTTCCTTAGTGGCAAAACCTTCATATTGGCTAATTAAGATAATGACTGATGATCTGAAATGATTATTTGTGTCATTGGAGCCTTTTATTCTCTGAACCTGAAGCTGGTACCTACTATCACAAACAAAAAGACAACAGGAGAAAAGGATTAGGTGTACCACAACAGAACATTGGCATAAAGAGCATGACAAGGATTGTATTTTTATCTTGGATTTCACTGGATAACCTTGAGATGCTTTAAAAATATTTAAAAGGTTGCTTTCAAGCAATAGTAAAAGTAAAGTAATATTGTCCCCATTCAGCTACAAATAGACAACAGGTCAGAGACTCAGATTCAGGAATGTTCAAGCACATAATTAATTTTGTAAAGAAACCATTATTTCTGAAGGAAGTTCATAAATCTCTGGATCTCTTCTTCTGTGTCCTAGGCATCAGATTGCTCTCTAATTTTCAGCATGGGTGATGATTATTTGTTTGCTAAATAGGTAGGTACCACTAAAATACAAAAGGAGCCTCATTGCCCATTGCCAAGCTGGGAACACTGACAACCTTCCAGCTCTTCTTGTGGACTGCACTGCATTACTCAGGAATAACTTGATCTGCACACCTCCCAAGCACCTTCAGGAACAGCTTCTGTCATCACTTAGAGCTGACAGGGATTTAAAACTCACAAAGATGGACAAGACCTTCCTCTGTCCATGAATGGGTAGATGAAATCTTAGATCTTTGTGGCAACAGGCAAACGACTTGATAATTGCTAGATCCTGGAATTAGGTTGCAACTTGGCCTTCATTTCATTCCTACACAATGTCAATATTTCCAAGTGAATCTAAACCATGTATGTAGCTTGTCTGAATAATTATCAGCTACTGCCTTTTCTGTTATTTGTGCTAGTTGCTGGAATTTCTCCTCAACATATGTCTCTATGGATTCCTTTTTGTTGCCTTTTGCAGTCACTGAAATGGCACATCCATTGCATGGCATATGCTGTATATATGTATTTTGGTCACATCACAGCTAAACATTACTGTGGACTGACAAGTTCTTTAATGTGAACAGGAGAGAAAATGTAGATGGGAAAAGACAACACCCTAGGATAGAAATGAGTGATTGAGTCCAACTATGAGAATAGATTTTACAGGATTATGTTAAGTATCCTTTAGGTTGTAAAGATGTCAGTTAACATAAAACTCTAAGGTACCAGCTGCTGTCCAAATAGATCACAAAATGAAAGTCCTCATGCTGAGCAGGGCTTAAAATAGAGCAGCTGATGAGTAAGATGATATCTCTTACATAAACTCCACATTTCATGCACTAAGACTTTTCATTGTCAAATATTCCTGGCGTTGCTATTTTCCATGAAAAAACTGCAGCAAAAAGCAAAAGCACCAAATTATTTGACTTTTCAGGCTTTGAAATGCAGTTGTTATTTTCCTATCACACTGAAGCTCCCTTCTAGTCTCTTTTGTGATTCATGTGTTTGGCTGAATAACTTTCCTGGACCTCAGAAGAAGGGAAACCTTCCCAAAGTGCTTCCTGTCTTTCTCCATCTACTAATAACAAGGCAGAGTCCTCCCACCTTTCCCATTTCCAGCATGCCAGGCACACCTACTGGCTGACATCCCTATCAGCCTCAGAAACAGTCTGCCTTTGCTGCTTTTCAAATAGCAGGCATTTTCTCTGTCAAGAAAAAGGTTGTTTGTCTAATGTTAACATGTATCAAAGCAATAGTGATAGATTCATTCCACAATTGTCTGTAGACCACGGAGAAGTGTGTGAGGCTGCAGCAAGACCTTCAGAATAAGGCCTAGTGTATTTACAAGGTGAAATGCCCCCAGATAACATCCCTGTCCCACTGTCATATCACAGCTTGTCATTCTGGAAATCCTAGAGGAATGGATTCCCATCACACAATCCTCTAACAAAACCCTGGATTGCTAAGATTTTGTTAGAGTTATCAGAACTAACTGAAAAGAGAATCAAGGCTCTAGCTCTTACATATTTCAGAATATGTGTCCTAAGAATCATGTTTTCCCTGTAGCTGGAAAATAGCTCAACTGTTTTGTGTAACTGATACGAGAAAATCATCAGAGATGCTGAGGGGCTTACCCAGTCTCTTAGAAGCTGCCAGTGAGGTTCTCCAGTTCTAACTGTGGCTTTGCATCTGACTGAGTCTGTGGGTGTAACCCTGGCCAACTCATTTAATCTCCAGGCCTGTTTTTCCAATCTGTAAAAGGGAGGATATTATACTGATTTAATTGATACAGTCTGTGACTGTTAATTAGTTCAACAAAAAATATTACTCTTTAGATATTTAAATGACATTTCTAATTCCAGCTATCTCTGTTCAACTGATTCTGCTTCTCATTTACCCTTACAAGAAGCAAGTCAAGGCTGGTTGAAAAGCTTTCTCTGTGAAACTTTATCCTTATTTAAAAAAAACAGTGTAAGGTCTGAAAATTAGTCAGGTCAGAGTTGATTGGATAAGGAAATGTTTTCACCATTCTATCAGACACACCTCTGAGCAGTGCCCTGAGCAGAGCATACAGCTAAGCCAGTCTTTCTAGCAGGTTCCACAAGCTGTGCTGTGATCTATTTAAAGTGCTCCTTCAAGGAGAAAGTATTCTACCTTTGCTCAAGCCTTACCTCTTCTGTTTGCTTTTTGTGCCTAGAAACGTGTGGCAGAAGAGTGATGCAAACTCTTTTCTGGCCACAGGAGTTGAACTCAGGTCTTGTTACACTTCAAACTCTCATTTCTCAGCACCCTTAGAATGTGAAGGTATGAGTCACTACTAAGATGCTTTACTAACCTACAGAAATTCCCTGTGCTGAACTTGAAGAGAAAAATCTATCTGAAAGAAAGTCACAGAAGAGGATTGATATATGCCATCACATGCTGAAAATCAGTATTAAATGAACCAAATGCTGTTATTTTCTCTCATACTTCATGAATAGAAACTACAGTATAACAACAATTCAAAACAATCATCTACTGAGAAATATGACATATTGCCTGCTAAGCTGCTTTCCTACAGAAATAGCTAAAGAGCATTACTTTTGGCATCACTCCCTACACCAGTCACTGGGCTCATTAAAAGAAAGAATGTGTGACTGGGCCCATAAGGAAGATTATTTCTACAGGTGGGTAGAAGCATTGATGAAAACTACAAAGACTTGTGAGAAAGTAGCCAAGGAGACTTCTCCACCTCCATAACTTCTGTGCACTAAACCAAATCACAGCAGCAGCACTGAAAGAGTTGCTGAAAAAAAAAGATGCATTTTCTCCTTTTCCTTCGTGGTATACATTTCCATCTTGCTAATGTCTGGTATTTCATTGAACTTGTTTTGCTGGAAGGCTTTTCCTTGAGTAAGAGAATATCCTAATGTGTACAGGAAGTGCATCCAGCAGGGGCCACTTCTTGCCTGCGTTTAGCCCCAATTCAGTTAGGTGGAAACCAAACCTTAATGCTCTCATAGGAGGAGTTCACATTCTGCAACAGGGGACTGGAATAACTACAGCCATGCTGTGCCTTGATAATGCTGCAATCCAAGCTTCTCTGGTGATGTTACAGCGGTAAATGTAAACCAAACATTTGTGATGTGGCATCACAGGACAGGAAATGTTAAGACAATTACAATGTGGCAATGCTAATCTGATGTAGCAATAATACAATCACATTTAGCAAATGGTTGCATTTGGATGCAGCTACACTGTGATTATATTCTTGCAACACATCCCCTTCACATGCCAGCACTGTTGCGTGGATTATCTATATATAGACTCTAACCTGGTGCAGTAGATGGCTGTACTGTGTTCCATCACTGGCCTTCTTCACCTGCTGAATAAAATCACTGCTGCATACAGCACTGGGAGATGATGGCGCGTTTAGAGTAGTAAAACTAATGGCAGCATCGCACCCCTGCTCCAGACATTCTGGCAAGGCTGTAGAGATACAACACAGGAGGCAGACACACCACGAGGATTGCCAAGGCAGGCTGCCAACAGTGGGAGTGACACTGCAGCCTGTGGGATGCAGCCGAGGTGCTGGTGTGCTGGAAGACGTGTGCCCTCACACAGAGACAAGGGCAGAGGCCAGGCACCAGGGCCTCCTGCTTCCCCGAGGCAAGCAGGGAGGCCTGCAGGGCTGCGCCCCCAAGACGGGCCGGGCGCTGCCACCACACGTCTTTGCACTGCTGGAGGCGAGGTGAGGCCTAGGTACTGGCGGCCAACCTGCTGCCGAAGGCAGCGAGGCCACGGCTGCTGCGCTGACCTTAACGCCTCAAAAGGTGAGACGCCAGGGCCGAGGCCTATGCCACGCGAATGACGCAGAAGCAAGATCGAGCCCCAGCTGCGGCACTGAAGCGTGGAAACGGGCAAGAAGGAGCTGCTGCGAACACTCCAGCCACTCCACCACTGAGGGAAGCCACCATTACCGCACCGCTGCTCCCGCCACATCCGGGGCNCCGCTCCGGGCGTGCGGCGCGTTGCCGAGGGACGGCGACCCCCTCCCAGCCGGGGCGCGGCGCGGCGAGGGGGCGCGCGGAGCTCGCGGTGAGTCGGTAGCGGGCGGTGGGCGACCATCTGGGGAGGGAGCAGGAGGGGGTTGGGGGCTGCTGG